>CM062819.1:689721141-690298132 GCA_031772625.1 Pinus tabuliformis
ATAAAAGTTATGCGGTTTGTAGTTTCCTTTCGATTGAACCCTGCCTCCATTGTTACCAAAACAATTTTGTGAGTTGTCTTACATAGATGGTCTTTGTTCTTTTTTCAGAGAATTGAAGTTGTAAATGGTTTCCTATAGGTTAGTTTTGATTCCAAATAATCTTGAGAAATTTAATCTAGTATACCCAGGGGGGATAATATGGGGTACAGAGGGAGGTACCCAAGGGAATAATGTAATAATGGAATGGACCATAGTAATAAATAAAGTGGTTAACCCGTATCATGTAAGGGACCACAAGTAGTTAGCAATAATGTAATAAGCCCATTCTATTAGATAGATGGTATTGAGAGAACCGTGGTAATGACCCATGGTGTTGTATGTATGAGGCCTATATAGAGGCTAGAGACTACCCATTGAGAGAGGTCAAGGATTATTGTATGAACAAGCATATGGCTTGTGGGGAAGCAGAACACTCTACAAGCCATATGCTTGTTCATACAATAATCCTTGATCAAGAAGGAGAACACTCCACAAGCCATATGCTTGTTCATATAATAATCCTTGACCTCTCTCAATGGGGAGTCTCTAGCCTCTATATAGGCCTCATACATAAAATACCATGGGTCATTACCATGGCTCCCTCAATACCATCTATCTAATACAATGAGCTTATTACATTATTGCTAACTACTTGTGGTCCCTTACATGATACAGGTTAACCACTTTATTTATTACTATGGCCCATCCCATTATTACATTATTCCCTTGGGTACCTCCCTCTGTACTCCATATTATCCCCCCTAGGTATACTAAATTCCACCCCCCCTAAACATGTTTCATCCCCGAAACATAAGAAGAACACAAATAATAAGATCTACTCAAAAGAGTAGTCCACTGGTACCATGCACGTGCATCTAGCCATCCCAAAGAAAGGTGAACCCTCGATCTAACTGGTGCCTCGCTCGCTTAAGATGGAAGTGAACCCTGACGGCTCTTCTGTGTTGATGTGTAGTAGGTGGATCATTGCCCCTCTCTATCTATCATGCGGGGGTTTTTGTCCTTGTGGCTAATTCGTTGCCATCTTGTTAGTTTTTTTCTTGCGGGGTGATGTGGGTGGTGATATGCTGAAGTTCTAACCAATGTTGTATCTTTCTTTAATTCACCACCTAATGGAGCCTGATTGGTATCTGGTACACGTTGTGGTGCCTACTGTTGTTTCTTACCTTCCAATATTACTTCAACCACGGAGTCCTCATTTGATGTATCAGTCCCTAGAACATCTTTTGCTTCAGCCTCCTTGGACTCTACCTTTTTATTGATAGAAATATCCTCTAATGTAATTTTCTTCTTTTTATACCAGAGCTTCAGGAATTTCTTCTGCACATTAATATGATAGTACCAACAGATTCCATCTAAGGGTATCCCAAAACAACATCCACATTATCCATATCCGAAGCATAAAAATTAAAATGCAATACATACTTGTCCATAGAAATCTTGAAATCTTTATAAACTTGAACATCATCATTATCAACCTATGTGTGCTCCATTTGTTTGGCTGGTACTTGCAATCTATTTTCCAATTTAACATTTATAAAATTGCAACTAGGATTTATAGACATAGTGATCCTTTCCTTATGAATACATCCATGTGTAGGTTTTAACGCCGTACAGAAATTACCTGCATACGAATTCTAAAACACAGAAAATAAACATTGCGAGAGCATAACACATAAAATACATATACACAGAGATTTTCCCCTCAATCCCAAAACAGGGAGTACCAACTTGATTTTTCATTGTGTTCCTTTCAATGTTACAATACATATTTATACATGCTAAAGCATCCAATACCATGGACTGAAAACTATCGTGTCCAAAACCATGGACCGAAAACCATCACATCCAAAACCATGTGCAAAAATCATGCACAAAACCATAGGTAAGTCTGCCCAACCTAACATAGGGTCCAAAAACAAAATTTTCCGGGGCACTGCCCTGGACCCCATAGAGTGGGGTTACCTGCACCCCTCAAACCCCCTATGACCCCCCCGCTACGCAATTGACGCAACGAAGGGGGGGCTCTGCCCCCCTTCTAATCCCTGGTTAACTACATCGGCTAGTTGTGGAAAGAATATAACACAACCCAACATTATCCCACTTGTTGTCTTCTTTCCACAGGGGGCCACAGGAGAGCTCAGTCATTTATCGAACCTTGCAACGCCCATTGTTTCTCTACACCAAGAGAACTTCTTAGAGCTCACAAAGTTTGTCAATGCATCTGCAGTATTCTTCAAAGTGTCCACCTTTACCAGCAACACCTTTTTGTCTTCTATCATATCCCTCCCAAAGTGATACTGAACATCAATGTGCTTTGTCTTTGAATGATATGCGGGGTTCTTTGCCAAGAAAATTGCACTTTGGCTGTCACAGTCTATCCTTATAGCTCCCTATACTAACCCCATACTTGAACACAATCTCTGCAACCAAACTGCTTCCTTGCTTGCATGAGTCGCTGCCATGTATTCTGTCTCTGTAGTTGATAGTACCACTACAGATTGTTTCTTACTCATCCAACTGACTGCACCTCCAAATAGGTTAAACATATACCCACTTGTAGATCTTCTTTGATCCAGATCTCCAGCCTAGTCTGCATCAACAAAGCCACGAATATCCAACACTCTGTCTAATCTTGGTCTTCCTTGGTAGCACAAACCATAATCACTAGTGCCATGCAAATACCGAGAAACTCACTTCACTACTGTCTAGTGCTCCTTCCCCGGTTTTGACATAAACCTGCTCAATACTCCCACTGCATGTGCAATGTCTACTCTAATACAAACCATCGCATACATCAGGCCACCGACTGCACTTGCATATGGAACACGAGACATGTCCTGTTCCTCTTCTTGTGTCTTGGGACATTGTTCAACAGATAACTTTACACCTACAGGAATAAGAACCTTCACCGGTTTACTATCATGCACATTAAATCTCTGCAATATTGTTTCAACATACTTCCTCTAGTTTAACCAGAGCTTCCTCTTTGTTCGACCTCTTTTAATTTCTATGCCCAAAATATAGTTTGTAGCACCAAGATCTTTCATGTTGAATTTGGAGGACACATGGGTCTTCAAATCCTAGATAATTTCTTTATCATTTCCAACTAGCAACATATCATCCACATACAAGACCAGATAAATAACATGATCACCAATTAATTTAAAATAGACACAGTGATCTGCTTTGCTTCTGGTGAATCCAAGTCCCTGTATAAATGTATTAAATTTCTGATACCACATCCTTGGTGACTGTTTTAACCCATACATAGACTTCTTTAACTTGCATACCAGTTACTTGTAACCCTTCATTGGAAAACCTTCAGATTTCTTAATGTAGATTTCCTCTTCTAGATCCCCGTGAAGAAATGTTGTCTTCAAATCCATCTGTTCTACCTCAAAATGAAAAGCAACAACAACAAATATAAGTAATCTAATAGAAGCTACCTTGGCAACAAGAGAAAAAATATCACCAAAATCAATTCCCGGCACCTGGGAATAACCTTTTGCTACCAACCAAGCTTTGTATTTCTCCACCTTTCCTTCTGCATTTGTCTTCTTCTTGAACACCCATTTGCTGCCAATGGGTTTCCTTCCAGCCGGCAACCCCACCAGATCCCATGCCTCATATTTGTGTAAAGATGCCATTTCATCAACCATGGCCTCTTTCCAGAGTTTGCCATCCTCTGAATCTATTGCTTCCTTCACAGTTCTGGGATCATCATCAGTAATAGATAAAGCAAAATTTGAACAGAAAGCAGATGGACTATACCTTTCTAGCTGCATTCTTTCTCGAACTGATCTTCTCACACCCGGAGTTTGTGGCTCTTCATCTTCTAATTACTCCTCTGCTGTAGAGTCTGAATCTTCCTCCTTAAGCTCAAACTCTATATACTAAGGTTCCTTTGGTTGGACATCATGTTTAATAACATATTTCACCTCTCTGAACACCACATCTCGGATGTACACAACCTTCCTTGTTACTGGGTTCCAAAGCTTATAACCCTTTAAACCATCCTCTTGTGGAGTCTTATCCTCCAACGCTGATGAAGGTGATCTATTGACCAGGTAACATGCAATATCCACCGCCTCTGCCCAGAATTCTTGTCCTAACCCGGCACCACTGAGCATGCTTCTTGCCCTTTCCATCAACATCTTGTTCATTCTTTCTGCAACTCCATTTTGCTGAGGTGTATATGGAGTAGTCTTCTGCCGTGCTATAACACACTTCTTACAAAATTCTTCAAATTCCTTACTGTAAAACTCTCCACCGTCATTTTTCCTCAGCACCTTTATCTTCTTCTCTGTCTGGTTTTCCACCAATGCCTTAGATTCTTTAAACCTGTCAAAGACTTTAGATTTCTTCTTAAGGAAATATATCCATGTATTCCTTGAGAATTCATCTATAAATAATACATAGTACACAGACCTACCCAGTGATGGAACCTTCACAAGTCCAAGCACATCACTGTGTACAAGCTCTAATATCCGTTTCACCCTCTTACCACCAGAGGGGAAACTCACCCGATTCTACTTCCCATATACACAATTTTCACAGAAATCAAAATCCATAGATCTATTACTCATACCTTCTACCATACCTTTACCATGAAGTATTCGAAGGCCCTCCTCTCCAATATGTCCAAGCCTTTGATGCCACAACATGGTCTTCTCTCCAGAGACCACTAGATTTTCTGCTCCACTTTCAGGAACCACGGAATTGTTGCACCCATAAACAACAATGATACCTTGTAGCTTGTACAGAGTTCCAATCCAAACTCTCCACATCAATACCAGTGCTCCCCAAACCATCTTGCATGTATCCTTCTCGAACACTGTTTTTACACCTGCATCATCTAGCTTGTGTATATAAATCAGATTTCTAGCCAATGCAGGAATATGCAGAACACCCAGAAGTGTTCTAACCCTTCCATGTTGCAAATTCAACTTTACTTTTCCGCGACCAATGATTCTGGCCTTCTTATCATCCCCTAAGAAGACATCACCACCATCATATTTCTCATACTTGTAGATATACTGTCTATGGGGAGTGAAGTGAAACGATGCACCTAAGTCAATCAACCATGCCTCATGATCTACATGTGTACTTGAAGAAGCCAAGTACACATCCCCACCTCCATCTGAGGTGGTTTTCTCCTCCGCAGAAGGAGCATCATCATATCCATTTCCTTTGTCAAGAGCTTTAGATTTATAGTCCCTTTTGTAGTGCCCTTCCTTTCCGCATTTCCAGCATACCACCTTTACAGGTTTTCTTGGAGATTTAGTTCTCCCTCTAGATTTAGATATCCCACTCGATGACTTACTTTTGTTTATGTTTTGGGACCATCCTCGTATAGAGAAGGCATCACCATTCTGGCTCTCCATATTTTTTCGTCTCATCTCCTCTGCCAGCAAAGATGAGACTATTTCATCAAACTGCAAGGCAGTTGCATTTCTACCTATTGCAATGTTAGAAAATTATATGTTACAGAGCAATGGAACACATAGAATATTGCATAAACATAAACACAGAAAACGCATAAAACCAGAGAGACACAGATATACGTGGTTCACCCAGTTTGGGCTACGTCCACCCAGAACAACCGGTCCTTCCTTTTTATTATCTAGCAAATTGAAGAGACACAACCTACATCAAATCCGTTGTAATATCCTCTGTTTTCTCTCACATTCTCACCTCTATATTTCTTGCTCGGAGAATACACATCATATTACATAGCCTCAATACAATGCCCTCATACAAAGAGAGGGATTGCCTTCTAGGGCAAAAAACCCTAAACTAAACATAAGTTCTATCGTCAGATCATCCGCCTAATGAATGGCCCAAATTGACTAGAAATTACTATACTTTTATAAGGCAATTTTACATCTGTTTTTAGCTTTGGGGGTAGCGCGCCGGGGGACCGCTGGCCCCCAGACCCCCCAGCAGGGGGGGATTGGCCCCCCTGAACCTGTGCGGGGGGGACAAGTCCCCCCCGCAGCCCGCCATACCCCCCCGCGTGGAGGGCTGTACAAACATCTTGGGGTATACATCCGGTTGAAACAAAGACCTCTAAATAATAATGCTCCAAACCCAACAATCTCCCACTTGGAGAATGATTGTAGCAACTCCACCGCTGCTTCATTTGCTGGACAATGACTCCTCTTTGGACCTGGCTGTTTCTCATCTTCATTGTCATCCTTGAAGACCAATTGAAACTGAGCATATTCTCAATTTCTCCCTGGTTACAACTTTTGTTAGCATATCTGCAGGATTTTGGCTAGTGTGTATCTTTTCCAGCTTCAACTCTCCATCTTCCAACACTGATCATATGAAATGGTACTTGAGCTGTATGTGTTTAGTCCTGGAATGAAATGCTGAGTTCTTTGCAAGATGAATGGCACTTTGGCTATCACTGTATAACGTGCCCATATCATGCTCCTTACCCAATTCACCCATAAACCTTTGTAACCAAATCATTTCTTTACTAGCCTCTGTAGCAACAACATACTCTGCTCCTGTTGTTGAAAGTGCAACAACACTTTGGATTTTTGAAACCCAACTGGTAGCTGTTTCACCTACAGTAAATACATATCTTGTAGTGCTCCTCCTGTTATCTCTGTCACCTGCCATATCTACATCAACATATCCCTGTAGAGAAATTTTTGAACCACCAAAGCATAATGCTTGATTTGTGGTACCTTTCAAATATCTGAGAATCCATTTCACTTCCATCCAATGTTCCTTTCCTGGATTGTTCATGTACCTGCTTACAACTCCCACTACATGTGCAATATCAAGCCTTGTGTAGACCATTGCATACATTAAGCTTCCAACTGCTGATGCATATGGAACTTTAGACATATAATCCATGTCTTCTTGGGTCTTTGGGCACATTTCCGTACTAAGTTTGAAATGGCTAGCAAAAGGTGTACTAACTGGTTTTGCATTGTGCATATTAAATCTTTTCAACACCTTTTGTATGTACTCATTCCGAGACAATGTTAATTTGCGATTTTTCCTGTCTCTAGTTATTCTTATACCAAGGATTTGTTTTGTAGCTCCCAAATCCCTCATTGCAAATTAATTTGCCAATTTTCTTTTGAGCACATTTATTTCCTGCATGTTAGACCCTGCAACAAGCATGTCATCTACATACAATAACAATATAATATAGCTGCCAGCATTTTGCTTTTTCAGATAGACACCAGATTGACATCTAGTATAACCTTGTTTAGACATAAACTTGTCAAATTTTAGATACCACTGCCTTGGAGCCTGTTTTAAGCTATACAAACTCTTCTTCAACCTGCACACTAGTTTCTCCTTCCATTTTACCTCATATCCTTGTGGCTACTGCATATATATCTATTCCTCCAAATCCCCATGAAGAAAGGTTGTCTTTACATCTAACTGCTCAAGATGCAAATCTTCAACTGCTACTAGACTTAAAATAGTTTTGATTGATGTCATTTTAACAACATGAGAAAATATTTCATCAAAATCAATACCTTTCTTCTGTGCAAACCCCTTCACCACAAGTCTAGTTTTGTACCTTTATTTTCCTCCATCTTCTTCCTTCAGCCTGTAAACCCATTTATTCTTCAATGTAGTTTTTCCTACAGGCAACCTAACTAACTCCCAAGTTTGGTTATGCATTAAGGAGTCCATCTCTTCTTCCATGGCTACCTCCCACTTCTTCCTGCCTTCAACCTACATCACTTCTTCATAACATTCGGGTTCACCAGAATCAATCAACAATAAATAATATAATGAAGGAGAGTATTGTTCAGGGGGTATACTTATTCTGGTAGATCTTCTAACACCACTTTCAGGTGTTTGGGGTGCCTGTTCCTATTGTGGTGGTTGCTGTTGTTGATTATTATTATTTTCAGGTACATTTACTTTTTCAATGATTCATCAAGAATTGTGTATTCCTTGTTTTCTTTTTCCTGTTTCTTTTCCTGCAACTGATTCTTATACAAGACCTTTTCATTGAATATTACATCTCTGCTCCTAATGATTTTGTGATTTTCATAATCATATAAGCGATAACCAAAATCATTAACACCATATCCAATAAAGGTACATTTCTTCGATTTTGCCTCAAGCTTTGTTCTATTTTCTTTATTAATATGGACAAAGGCCTCACAACCAAAAGGCTTTAAAAAGGAGTAGTTTACCTTTTTACCTGTCCATGCTTCCTCTGGAACACCACCATCCAAGGAACTTGAAGGCCCTCTGTTTATTAGATAAACAACAGTATCTACAGCATCTGCCCAAAATTGTAAAGGCAATCCTGCATGCAATCTCATGCACCTTGCATGCTTCGTGATTGTTCTGTTCATCCTTTCTGACACACCATTTTCTTGTGGTGTTCTTGGAACTATCTTCTCTCTGCGAATTCCATGCTATGAATAGTACCTATCAAACTCTTTGCTGCAATATTCACCTCCATTGTCTGATCTGAGACACTTCAATTTCTTTCCTGTCTCATTCTCAACCAAAGCTTTCCATTTCTTGAAAGTATCAAATACATCAGATTTATTCTTAATACAATAAATCCAAGTTTTCCTAGTTGTATCATCAATAAAAGTAACATAATAACGAGAGCCACCGAGAGATGATACTTGAGCAGGTCCCCATACATTTGTATGCACAAGCTCTAATTTTTCGCTCTTCTTTTCTTTCCCAACTCTGAGAAATCTAACTCTCTTCTATTTTCCATAAATGCAATTCTCATAGAAGTTCAAATAAATATTCTTCAAACCCGGCAACAAATTCCTTGAGTGAAGAATCTTCATCCCCTTTTCACTCATGTGTCCGAGCCTATGATGCCATAATGCTGCATCTGCTCCTTTGGAAGTTAAAGCATTAACAAAGTTAGAAATACCATTGCATAAATACAATGTACCAAAATTTTTGCCTTTTGCTATTACCAGGGCTCCTTTGGTGACCTTCCAAGCTTTATTTGTGAATGTTGTCACACAACCTTCACCGCCTAACTGCCCTGTTGAAATCAGTCTTTTCTTCAGATCTGGAACATGCCTTACCTCCTTTAGTAGCCATTGGTTTCCATTCTACTGTTTTATTAGAACCTCACCCATTCCAACAATTTTACAGGGTTTATCATCACCCAAACGGACTTGTCCAAAATCTCCTTGAACATAGTCATGAAAATATTTCTTATCAGGTGTGGCATGGAATGACACCCCTGAATCTACCACCCAGGAATTAGTAATATTTTCAAAAGAAAGAATCAAACAATCTTGTAACACCTCACCTGTCACATTTGCTTCAAGATTGTTTTCTTACTGTAAATCTCCTTCTTTTCCCTTCTGAGATCTACAGTCTTTCTTTAGGTGTCTTTTCTTTCCACATTTCTAGCACACTATCCCCGATCTGGACTTGGATTTTCCTTTCCTTGATTTACTGCAATATCTTGAGCTCTTTCCTCTTTCCATTTTTCTTCCCCTAGATTCTGCACTTAAAGCATTACCTGATGTCTCACCGAAGTTTTTCCGTCGCATTTCCTCGCTAAGGATAGCACCGACAACATCATCAAACTTTAAAGTACTAGATCCGGAAACAGAGTTACTAATGGCCATTACTAAACCATTCCAACTTTCTAGCAACGAGCATAAGAATAATAGAGCTCTAACTTCATCATCATAGTTTACCCCTACAAAACTTAACTGACTTGTAACAGTATTAACATCATTTAAATGGTCTGCAACAGATCCACCTTCTGACATCCTCATATTTTTTTTTCTCAATAAGGCTAATTCTATTATGGATACAAAAAGTTACAGCGAGGCAGTGGCCTTGAGAGTTCAGCCTGACGATGGCATTTTACAAAAACACATAAGATCAGTGCAGTTCTCCGACACATTACAGTTTTCCATAGTGACCAGACCAGTACATTTTGACAGTCAGCACCCTGAGACTGACAGAAACATGGACGGGCCCTGCCCAGAGACAGACAGAAACAGCTGATATATGTAGAAACGACACATTAACTTACAAGAACCGGAGCCAAAACATAGCAACAAAACCAGAATAAGCTAGGCTAGTTATCATCTGTGGTATAGGGCTCCTCAACAACCAGACACTCGTACCGAAGAAGGTCCTCCGAGTCCGAATGAGGAGCAACCGAGCCGGTGGGATCGCCACGCACGGACACACCTGGGCCAGCGGGGTTTGCCAGAATTGGCGACGAAGCATCCTCCGAGACTGAGCGCAGGCGCTCCTCCGGGTTTGCAATTCTCTGCTCCACAGGTTCAATAGCTTGGGCCGCTCCCAAATTGTTGTTGTCTTCAAGCTTTTCAATAGAGACAGAAATAATAAAAATGGCGTTGTCGAACGAGCAAGGGAAGCGATACCGCGCTGTCTGGTGAGCGGCAAGCTCACTTACCACCTCTCCTGATCTACCGCGACCCCTTCCTCTGCCACTCCTCGTTGACAGAGGACTTCGCCGTTCAGGTTCTAGAGTGTCGGAGGAGCGCTGCGAGATAGCTCGACCACCAGAGCCCCCCCTTCTGCTCAGTAGCCTGACTCTTTCGCGCCGCATGTTGGCTTGCTGTGCGCTGGGTAATTACAGAACCTCCCAATAACCATACAATCTCTGCACACTAACAATGCTGTGAACCCCTGCAACAAGATGCAGAGAAACGCCCAGAACTGCAGGTGAAACCTCGACGGCGGAATGCATTGGAGCTGGAATGTGATGAGCGTTTAAGGAGCAGAAAGACGCGACGATAATGACGGCAGATGAACACCATAATTGCTGCATTAATGTGGTTATGCAGGCCCGTTCCCCTTCCCAAGTGAACTTACTCGTGGCGTATGCGAGCTGACAGATGCCCACATGAAACGCCGCCCGAATGTCCTTCGAACATTTAATCACCCACATCCGGGGAACATCCTCATATTAAATAACCGTTTCATAAGAAATACCTTGTTTGAGGCTGAGGGTTTTTCATATAGTTTCGCCAACGCCTTAATCAAACCCTCTGTCGTTGTTTCCTTCAAAATGTTGAAGGCGACCGATGCTGCGAGGCACAACTATACTGTTTTGAGTGCCTTTCTATCGAGAAGGTTCCATTCTTCACCTATCATACTCGTCGACATCTTTGTTTTTCCTCCCAATGGTAGGTACAGATCTTTCTGATACAGATAATCTTCCATCTGCATCTTCCACAATGAGAAGTTTTGGCCATTAAATTTCTCGACCCTAAACTTACCATCTTCTGCCATTTCTCCCACTCGAACAAGGAACCCTTCTTTCCTGCGAGTTTATCAGTCAAATAGACCTTCGGCTCTGATACCAGTTGTTAGAAAATTATATATTATAGAGCAATGGAACACATAGAATATTGCATAAACATAAACACAGAAAATCTATAAAACCAGAGAGACACAGATATACGTGGTTCACCCAGTTTGGGCTACGTCCACCCCGAACAGCCAGTCCTTCCTTTCTATTATCCAACAAAATGAAGAGACACAACCTACAACAAATCCACTGTAATATCCTCTGTTTTCTCTCACAGTCTCACCTCTATATTTCTTGCTCGGAGAATACACATCATATTACACAGCCTCAATACAATGCCCTCATACAAAGAGAGGGGTTGCCTTCTAGGGAAAAAACCCTAAACTAAATATAAGTTCTACCGTCAGATCATCTGCTTAATGAACGACCCATATTGACTAGAAATTACTATAGTTTTACAAGGCAATTTTACATTTGTTTTTAGCTTTGGGGCACTGCCCCTGAAACCCTCTCCGGTGGATCGCTGATCCCCGGACCCCCCAGCCGGGGGGGGATTAGCCCCTTTGAACCCCTCGCAGGGGGGACAAGTCCCCCCTGCACCCCCCTGCGTGGAGGGGTGTACAAACATCCTGGGGTATACATCTGGCTGAAACAAAGACCTCTAAATAATCATGCTCCACACCCAACATGCAATAACTAGACTATCCCACGAATTTGATAGATAACATAAGAAACTGATGCACTTATCTTCATCTGAAATTTTAATATCAACAGATAATAACTGACTTACCACGGTATTAAATGCATTCAGATGCTCTGTCGCTGAGTCTCCATCTTTCATCCTTAGGTTATACAGCTTTTTCTGTAGGAACAGTTTATTCACCAGGACTTAGATTGGTACAAAGTCCCTAACTTGTCCCACAAAGCCTTCGCCATAGCTTCCCTTGATACATTCAGCAATATTGAATATGAGACACACAATCGTATTGTGCTCTTTTCCTTTCGATCCAACTTCTTCCATTATTCATTAGACACTCCCGTTGGTTTAGTACTCGGATCTACTGTGATCCACTGATCTTTATCCACCAATAGATCCTCCATATTGAGTTTCCACAACTCAAAACTCTGACCATTAAATTTCTCGATCTCTATCTTTCCACTACTCACCATCTTCTTTTACCACTAGAATTGATCTCACAGATCTCCCACCGAACAGGGTCTACCACAGGCCCGAGCGAAACCCCTCAGCAACATAGGTGTCCCCTTGAAGCCAAAACAACTCTAATATCAAATTAAAGTTTTAACCATGTACAAAAATTACCTTCACACGAATTCTAAAACACAAAAAATAAACAATACGAGAGCATAACACATAAAACACATATACACAGAGATTTTCCCCTGGATCCCAAAACCAGGACTACTAGCTTGATTTTTCATTATGTTCCTTTCAATGTTACAATACATATTTATACATGCCAAAGCATCCAATAACATGGACCAAAAACCATTGCGTCAAAACCATGGACTGAAAGCCATCGCGTCCAAAACCATGTGCGAAAATCATGCAAAAAACCATATGTAGGTCTGCCCAACTTAACATAGGGTCCAAAAACAAAATTTTCCAGGGCACTGCCCTGGACCCCATAGAGTGGGGTTACCTGCACCCCTCAAACCCCTTGTGACCCCCCCCGCTACACAATCGGCGCAACGAAGGGGGGGCTCCGCCCCCCTTCTAACCCCCTGGTTAACTACGTTGGCTAGTCATGGAAAGAATATAACACAACCCAATACCATGAACCTGTGACAAGGAGATGCCAGTAGAAAATAATGTAGGTTTTAACCCCATACAGAAATTACTTGCATATGAATTCTAAAACACAGAAAATAAACAATGCGAGAGCATAACACATAAAACACATATACATAGAGATTTTCCCTTGGATCCCAAAACCAGGACTACCAGCTTGATTTTTCATTGTGTTCCTTTCAATGTTAAAATACATATTTATACATGCTAAAGCATCCAATACCATGGACCGAAAACCATCGCATCCAAAACCATGTGCGAAAATCTTGCACAAAACCATAGGTAGGTCCGCCCAACCTAACATAGGGTCCAAAAACAAAATTTTCCGGGGCACTACCCTGGACCCCATAGAGTGGGGTTACCTGCACCCCTCAAACCCCCTGTGACCCCCCTGCTACGCAATCGGTGCAACGAAGGGGAGGCTTCGCCCCCCTTCTAGTCCCCTGGTTAACTACATTGGCTAGTCGTGGAAAGACTATAACACAACCCAACATTCTCCCACTTGTTGTTTTCTTTCCATAGGGGGCCACAGGAGAGCTTAGTCATTTATCCAGCCCTTCAATGCCCATTGTTTCTCTACACCAAGAGAAATTCTCATAGCTCACAAATTTTGTCAATGCATCTGCAGTATTCTTCAAAGTGTCCACCTTTACCAGCAACACGTTTTTTTCTTCTATCATATCCCTCACAAAGTGATACTGAACATCAATGTTCTTTGTCTTTGAATGATATGCGGGGTTCTTTGCCAAGAAATTTGCACTTTGGCTGTCACAGTCTATCCTTATAGCTCCCTGTACTAACCCCATACTTGAACACAATCTCTGCAACCAAACTGCTTCCTTGCTTGCATGAGTGGCTGCCATGTATTCTGCCTCTGTAGTTGATAGTGCCACTACAAATTGTTTCTTACTCATCCAACTGACTGCACCTCCAAATAGGTTAAACACATACCCACTTGTAGATCTTCTTTGATCCAGATCTCCAACCTAATCTGCATCAACAAAGCCACGAATATCCAACATTCTGTCCAATCTTGGTCTTCCTTTGTAGCACAAACCATAATCACTAGTGCCACGCAAATACCTAAAAACCCACTTCATTGCTGTCCAGTGCTTCTTCCCTAGTTGTGGCATAAACCTGCTCAATACTCCCACTGCATGTGCAATGTCTGGTCTAGTATAGACCATTGCATACATCAGGCTATTGACTGCATTTGCATATGGAACACGGGACATGTCCTCTTCCTCTTCTTGTGTCTTGGGACACTGTTCAACAGATAACCTCACACCTATAGGAATAGGAACCTTCACCGGTTTACTATCCTGCATATTAAACCTTTGCAATATTGTCTTGACATACTTCCTCTGGTTTAACCATAGCTTCCTCCTTTCCCGATCTCTTTTAATTTCCATGCCCAAAATATAGTTTGCAACACCAAGATCTTTCATGTCGAATTTGGAGGACAATTGGGTCTTCAAATCTTGGATAATTTCTTTGTCATTTCCAACCAGCAACGTACCATCCACATACAAGACCATATAAATAACACGGTCACCAATTAATTTAAAATACACACAGTGATCTGCTTTTCTTTTAGTGAAGCCAAGTCCCCATATAAATGTATCAAATTTCTGATACCACATCCTTGGTGACTGTTTTAACTTATACAGAGACTTCTTTAACTTACATACCAGTTCTTTCTTACCCTTCACTGCAAAGCCTTCAGTTTGCTTC
Organism: Pinus tabuliformis; assembly: GCA_031772625.1. Taxonomy (NCBI): domain Eukaryota; kingdom Viridiplantae; phylum Streptophyta; class Pinopsida; order Pinales; family Pinaceae; genus Pinus; species Pinus tabuliformis. The sequence goes on from CM062819.1 coordinate 689,736,018, forward strand.
ATGTATATTTTCTCTTCCAGATCCCCGTGAAGAAATGTTGTCTTCACATCCATCTATTCTACCCTAAAATCAAAAGCAAAAACAACAGACAAAAGTAATCTAATAGAAGTTACCTTGGCAACAGGAGAAAAAATATCACCAAAATCAATTCCCGGCACTTGGGAATAACCTTTTGCTACCAACCAAGCTTTGTATTTCTCCACTTTTCCTTCTACATTTGTCTTCATTTTGAACACCCATTTGTTGCCAATGGGTTTCATTCCAACCAGCAACTCCACCAGATCCCAAGCCTCATTTTTTTGCAAAGATGCCATTTCATCAACCATGGCCTCTTTCCAGAGTTTTCCATCCTCTAAATCCACTTCTTCCTTCACAGTTCTGGGATCATCATTAGTAATAGACAAAGCAAATTTTGAACAGAAAGTAGAGGGACTATACCTTTCTGGCTGCCTTCTTTCTCGAACTGATCTTCTCATAGTCGGAGTTTGTGGCTCTTCATCTTCTGGTTCCTCCTCTGCTATAGAGTCTGATTCTTCCTCCTTTAGCTCAAACTATATCTTCTCAGGTTTCACCTCTCTGAACACCACATCTCGGCTGTACACAACCTTCCTTATTACTGGGTTCCAAAACTTATAACCCTTTAAACCATCCTTATACCCAATAAAGATGCACTTTTTTAGATTTACTATCCAACTTGGTTCGTTTCTCCTTTGGAACATGTACATATGCATCACATCTAAATACCCTTAGATGTGAAAGAGAGGGTTTCTTACCAGTCCATACCTCTTGTGGAGTCTTATCCTCCAACGCTGATGAAGGTGACTTGTTGACCAGGTAACATGCAATATCCATCACTTCTTCCCAGAATTCTTGTCCTAACCCGGCAACACTGAGCATGCTTCTTGCCCTTTCCATCAATGTCTTATTCATTCTTTCTGCAACTCCATTTAGCTAAGGTGTATATGGAGTAGTCTTCTGTCGTGCTATACCAGACTTCTTACAGAATTCTTCGAATTCCTTACTACAAAAGTCTCCACTGTTATCTGTCCTCAGCACCTTTGTCTTCTTCTCTGTCTGGTTTTCCACCAGAGCCTTAAATTCTTTAAACTTGTCAAAGACTTCAGATTTCTTCTTAAGGAAATATATCCATGTATTCCTTGAGAAGTCATCTATAAATGATACATAGTACACATACTTACCTAGTGATGGAACCTTCATAGTTCCAAACACATCACTGTGCACAAGCTCTAATATCTATTTCGCCCTCTTACTACCAGAGGGGAAACTCACCCGATTCTGCTTCCCATTTACACAATTTTCATAGAAATCAAAATCCAGAGAGCTATTACTCAAACCTTCTACCATACCTTTACCATGAAGTATTCAAAGGCCCTTCTCTCCAATATGTCCAAGCCTTTGATGCCACAACATGGTCTTCTCTCCAGAGACCACTAGATCTTCTGCTCCACTTTCAGGAACCATACAACTATTGCACCGATTAGTAACGGTGCTACCTTGCAGCTTGTATAGAGTTCCAATCCGAAATCCCCGCATCAATACCAGTGCTCCCCGAACCATCTTGCAAGTATCCTTCTCGAACACTGTTTTTACACCTGCATCATCCAACTTGCTTACAGAAATTAGATTTTTGGCCAATGCAGGAATATGCAGAACACTCAGAAGTGTTCTAACCCTTCGACCTTGCAACTTCAACTTTACTTTTCCGCGACCAACAATTCTAACCTTCTGTCATCCCCCAAGAAGACATCACCACCATCGTATTTCTCATACTTGCAGAACCACTCTCTATGGGGAGTGAATTGAAAGGATGCTCCTGAGTCAATCAACCACGCCTCATGATCTACATGTGTACTTGAAGAAGCCAAGTACACATCCCCACCTTCATCTGAGGTGGTTTTCGCCTCTGCAGAAGGAGCATCATCAGATCCCTTTCCTTTATCAGGAGCTTTAGATTTACAGTCCCTTTTGTAGTGCCCTTCCTTTTCGCATTTCCAGCACACCACATTTACAAGTTTTCCTGGAGACTTAGATCTGCCTTTAGATTTAGATCTTCCACTCGATGAATTATTTTTGTTTATGTTCTGGGACCGTCCTCGTACAGACAAGGCATCACCATTCTGGCTCTCCATATTTTTCCATCTCATCTCCTCTGTCAGCAAGGCTGAGACTATTTCATCAAACTGTAAGGCAGTTGCATTGCTACCTATTGCAATAACCAAACTATCCCATGAATCTGGTAGAGAACACAACAAATTGATGCACTTATCTTCATCTAAAATTTTAATATCAACAGATGCTAACTGACTTAACACCGTATTAAATGCATTCAGATGCACCCCATAAAGTGGGGTTATGGGTATGCCTCAAACCCCCTGTGACCCCCCCGCTACACAATCAGCGCAACGAAGGGGGGCTCCGCCCCCCCTCTAACCCCCTAGTTGACTACGTGGGCTAGTCGTGGAAAGAATATAACACAACCCAACAAATAACCCCACACATTTCTCATTATCTTGTTTTCCAGCATGAGACCATTTTTCTAAAAAGAGTTTTTCAAATTCTTCATCCGAAAGTTTGTACAACTTTTCTTTGTCAAGTGAGCCCCACCATATGGCAACTTCATCTTTAAAACTAAGCCATACAAAAGTTTTCCACCATTTTTCCCATAATGACTTTTGTTTTTCTATTAATTCTTGAATAGTAGGACCATTATCTTTTCCTGTAAAATCTAGAACCGTCGTGAAGAGGGTTTTGAAAAAATCACTTGGCGAAAATTTGAAATGGCCACAATTTAGTAAATATTGCTTAGAATCCCTATTATGACATGTTTTCGGAAATGGAACAACCATTCTGCATCTTCCCATCTGATATAAATCCCGATCTAGGCACTGGAATTTCCGATTCGCGCTGCAACTATCCCGCCGTCACAAAAATTTCTAATCAGCGATATCTCCCTCATTTGGACTCCGATTCGACTGATTTTTTTGTTTGTTTGAAATTGGGTTTTTTTTGTAATGAACCCAGATCTATAATTAGATTCTACAAAGTTTGCACCAGAATGTACATATTTGATCTGCAAAGTCGCTGGCTCGAAAAATGTCTGAAACACAGCTGATTTTTAAATCAATGATATCTCCCTCATCCGGACTCTGATTCAGATGATTTTTTTTTTCAAATTAGGTATTTTTTCACAAGGAACCCAGATTTGCAATTATATTTTTCCGAATTTTTACTAGAACTTATAGATCTGATCTGAAAACTCGCCACCCCAAAAAGTTCCTAGAAAAAAAAAATCCGCTTTGCCCCAGAAAGTGCTCTGATACCACTTGTTATAGATCTGACCCAAAACTATATGAAATGATAACAATCTACCCAATAACTGTAAATAATCACCAAAAATAACAAGATCTGAATATAGATAGAATGGCTTCTTTATTGATCAAACACTTAAGGTAGGGAAACACCATACATTCACTCCTTAAGGAAGGAGAACACTCCACAAGCCATATGCTTGTTCATACAATAATCCTTGATCTCTCCCAATGGGGAATCTCTAGCCTCTATATAGGCATCATACATACAATACCATGGGTCATTACCATGGTTCCCTCAATATCATCTATCTAATAAAACAAGCTTATTACATTATTGCTAACTACTTGTGGTCCCTTACATGATACGGGTTAACCACTTTATTTATTACTATGGCCCATCCGATTATTACATTATTCCCTTGGGCACCTCCCTTTGTACCCCATATTATTCCCCCTAGTTATACTACAACCTAGCCAATGACTCTGAAAAATATCCAACACCTTAGGGTTTTGATAAAAGTTATGGGGTTTGTAGGTTCCTTTCGATTGAACCCTGCCTCCATTGTTACCAAAACAATTTTGTTAGTTTTCTTAGTACCAAGGATAATTTTAGGGGCGAATGTTCGCCCTTTGGCAAAATTAAGGGGTTTTAAATTTTTAGTGGGCGAATATTTTGTATCATAGTACATTTTTACAAATCACCTCAAATAGCCCAAATTTAGCCCTTGAAATTAGGACTTACAACCTTCCATTCGCCCATTTTCAAGAATAAGTTTTATTTAAGTGAATCCATTCGCCCATTTTCAAGAATAGGTTTTATTTAAGTGAATCCTATGGGCCAAATACCATATTTATAAAAGAGGTATGGTAAATTAATAAAAATATAAATAAATGAGAGGTATGGTAAATAAATAAAACATTTTTTATATTTACTACATAAGTCACCTTATATACATGTAAGGGTGTAAACAAATAAAAATATAAGTAAAGTGGAGGTATGGTAAATAAATAAAACGTCTTTTTATACTTACTCAAAAGGTATGGTAAATAAATAAAAATATAAATAAACTAGACGTATCGTAAATAAATAAAACCCCTTTTTATATTTAACCCTCGTTCTATTTATGAAGGCTCAAGAAAGAGGTTTTATTTAAGTGAATCCTATGGGCCAAATACCATATTTGTAAAAGAGGTATAGTAAATTAATAAAAAATATAAATAAACGAGAGGTATGGTAAACAAATAAAACATTTTTTTATATTTACTCCATAAGTCACCTTATATTTAAGGACACTCAAAAAATGGGTTATATTTAGGTGAAACTTATTAATACCATGCAAAAAACCATTATTAACCCTAATATTAGAATTAATAAAAATAAAAATGGCACATGGTATTGACCCATGGTATTCACCAAAATGGCACATGGTATTGACCCATGGTATTCACCTGGAATGTAGCCTATTTAAATGGGGGAGTTAAACCAGCATGTAGCCTATGCTAAGATTCACTAGGACTTTACAAAGTTTTATTATTTAGTGAAAGACTCGCCAAGATCTTACAAGCTTTTATAATTGAGTAAAATATTCTAATAAAAATAAAAATGGCACATGGTATTCACCAAAATGGCACATGGTATTGACCCATGGTATTCACCTGGAATGTAGCCTATTTAAATGGGGGAATTAAACCAGCATGTAGCCTATGCTAAGATTCACTAGGACTTTACAAATTTTTATTTTTTAGTGAAAGACTTGCCAAGATCTTACAAGATTTTATAATTGAGTAAAATATTCGCCATGCCTAGTGAGAGATTCGCCAAAAAATTATATATACATATTATATTATTGATAAAATCGCCTTCCATTTTTCCTATATACCATGGAGATTCGCCCATTTATTATATTTATAAATTTAGGGGGGTTCTTAAAATTTTCCCTATGTCTCACATAGATGGTCTTTGTTCTTTTTCAGAGAATTGAAGTTGTAAATGGTTTCTTATAGGTTAGTTTTGATTCCAAATAACCTTGAGAAACTTAATCTAGTGGGGTTCATTACCCTAGGTAAAGATTACTACAAGTACTTTAGATAGAAAATAGGCAACAAATAAATTTATACATCACGTGCTTAACAAAAATGTCCATTGATTTCATGCTTTTATCAAAGGAAATATAATTACTAATTACTAGGACTTCTTGGGTCACACCATGTATAGTTCCCCCTACACATGGGAGTTGAAGCCGACCTCAACTAGGGTTTAGTGTGAGTTTTTTTTTTTTTTTATAACTTTTTGAAAAATAATATTTGTGTGCTCGACCTTGATTGCAAATTGGATGGTGTTGCATGAGAATATGGGTAAAGAGGAAATGAAATCAATAAATAGTCATACCTAAGCTAGAATATATATGATTTGGAATGGATGAAGATTAATGACTTGAGATTGTCTGTCGATCAAGTCCCAATATTTTTGGTTGTTGTATTTTTTTTATTTGCAGAGAATCCTATAGGAATCAACAAGACCCTATCAAAGGGATCGAAATTAATTTTTCTTAATGGCACCCCTAAGGATGATCCACTTAAAATATGGTGGCTTGCAAACAAATATTTATGTGATTTGTAGCTTTCTAGTGTTGTTGTAGGTTACCTATAAAAATGCAATAATTTTGTAGGGAATCCTATAGGTGGACATTTGAATGATGAAACTATACTTTGAGAGGTTGGAAAATAGGTTGGATGGATTAAAATGATGATGATGAGGAGGAAAGATGGTATGATATCAAGATCTTTGGTATGGTATAATGGTATGATTAGATTTATACTTATGTGTGGATGAGAGATAGTGTAGTAGAGGTGATGGAATGATATTTGTACAAGAAAACTTTGTTGAATGTAACATAAAAAAATGGTAAATTTACTTTTGAAACACTAGGTCTATTGGCGAGGTTTAGACTTCTAGTAACCTTGTGGTCATCTCTTTTATATCTGAGATTTTATTGGATTGATGTATCCTTTTGGGTTTGTACTAAGAGGATTTGTATTCTTTGGTTGCAGGTTCTTGATGGGGGTACTTACATTCAACAAAAACTCAAATTTTCACACCACACACACACATACCAAACATATATATATATATATATATACATACATATATATATATATATATATATATATATATATATATATATATATATATATATATATTTGATTTTTTCGTCTTCTTCTGTATTTCAAGGTTTGGATGATTGAGATCATTTCTACTTTCAATCACATCCAAATCCTATTTGTTGACTGTCTCTGTAAACTCTTTGATTGTTGAGGGATTTTTGTAGAGCCTAAATCTATTCACCAAAAGTTGAACTTTTTCTTCTTCTATGGTTTTGATTTTAATAGAGCCATTTACATAACATTCCTCAACTAAGTATGGTCCAAGACATTAGGTCATGAATGTTCCCTTAAAATCCTTCAACTTAGAATACTATAGTAATTCTTAGTCTACTTCCTTGAAATTTTCAGTTTTAATGCACTTGTTATGCTAGTTTTTCCTTTGCATCAAGACTATTTCAGTGTGGAATATAGTTTTCATTCTATGTTCATCCAACACATTGAGATATTGCATTTTTTTTTCTTGTGCATATAATATATTCATGTCCAATTGTGAGGTTACCCTAAATTGGAAAACTCAAATTCAACAGGGAGCATGGCATTCTTACCATAGACCAACTCATAAGAGGTAAATTTTGTGGTGTTCTTCCGTGTTGTATTATATGCCCACATTGCTTCTATAATTCTATCAGCCAAATATTTGTTATTTATGCAAATTGCATTTGTGAGGATGTTCTTTGAATCCCTGTTGGTTACTTCAACTTATCCATTTTCTATGGGGATAAAGGAGTGGAATTCCCATGGTGGATGTGGTATTTGTCCATGATTCTCTGAATGAGGTTGGAACTGAATTGAGCACCTTTGTCTCTCACTATCTCACTTAGAAACCCAAATTTGTAGAAAATATGTTGTCTCAAGAACTCAACTACCTTTTTTTCTATAGCTACTTTGATTGTCTTTACCTCATCTCGCTTAGTTAAGAAATCAATGCATACCACAATATATTTACTCTGTCCTGAAGTAGGATCAATGGGTCCTACAAAATACATATCCCATTTGTCAAAGAGTTCTAGTTTATTTATGGCTATAGGGAAATCTCATACCTTTTGGTAGGCTTTCCCATCATTTGACATTCAACACAATGATAAGTGTATCTGTAAGCATCCGTATGGAGGGTAGGCTAGGAGTAACCAACTTGTAAGATTTGTAAGTTGTTCTTTTTGTTGCATAGTTTCCTCCACATAGCCCATCATGTTAGGTTTGTAGTGTGTCATGTACGTCATCCTACTTCACACATCTTCTCATAATCTATTCTATTCCTAGTTTGAAAATGCACCCTACAACTCATGTATATGAGGCACTTTGCCTGACAATTTTACATCCTTATCTATAAGAAAATGTGGAGAAAATATTCATGTTTCCAAATAATTGGATATGTCTACAAACTAAAGGGTGCATATTGAGATGGAAAATAGATATTCATTTAGAAATTTGTCATGTATCATGCCTTAATATGCAAAAGTTGTTAGCCTTTATAGAAATTTTGCAAAAACATTTTACTTCCCTAGTTTATCAACTATGGTTAGAGCAAATTGCTGCAACAACATGAACCATCTAATAATTCTATCATTTCTATCATATTTATTCATTATTTATTTATGGAAACATGATATGTGTGCACCAAAGCATGGTAACTAGTAACATAGTGCCTAAGCTTATTAAGAGCATGAACAACCACAGGAAATTATTTTTTTGTGAATATGCAATTTAGCTCAACATTAGTTAAATTCTTGTTGGTAAAATATATTGAATAAGGCATTCTATCCTCTTGTTGAACAAGAATTATTCCTATTTCTCTGTATAAGGCATTATCATGGATATAGAAGGGTAGGTCCCAATCAATGCCTTATAGGATAAGTGTTAAGGTGTCCATTAGAAATCTATGTCCTTTGCTAGTAGGGAACATAAGGGAGAGGCAATTTTTCTATAATATTTGATAAATCTTTTATAATATCTTGCATAGTCAAGGAAACTTTTAACATATTTTTGTTTATGAGGAATGGAAATATGATTTGTGATATTTACTTTTCTCGGGTCCACTTCAATTAGTTTTGAAGATAAATGATGTCCTAAAACAATCCCTTCATTCATAAGAAAATCACATTTTTCATGACAAATGGAGAGATTGATTTCTTCACATATTTGAAGAACTTATCAAGATTCGTGAGTGCTTCCTCAAAGGAGTTACAATACAGAGTAAATTCATCCATATAGATCTATACAATGTTATGGATACCATATGAGAATAAGCTGAGTACAACTCTTTGGAATGTGGCGAGAACATTGCATAAACAAAAGGGAAGAAATTTATTGGAAAAAGTTTCCCAGGGGTAGGTGAAAGTGGTTTTATCTTGGTCTTCAGGGCTAATTTCTATCTAATTATATCCACTAAACCCATCCAAGAATGAAAAATATTTCTTCCCTACTAAGACATCTAGAACTTGGTCAATAGAGGGTAAGGGAAAAATATCCTTTCTAGTGGTCTTATTGAGCTCCATGTTGTTGACCCAAAATTTGTCCCAACCATGATGTAATAGGTAAAAGCTTGTAAAGTATTGCAAGCCTAGATATATGTTTGCATGTCACATTGACCTTGGTTTTGTAAAATCTAACTTTGTTGAAAAAAGGTGGGGATCCCATTGGTTGAGTAGATTTGAGTAGATTGGTTGAGTACACATACACACACACATACCTACATTTGTAGATGCTTTAAGCATGCATGTGGTTGGTTTTAGCCCATAAAAAGGAGTCCCAAGATTAAAAAAATTCTTATCGAATTGTCAAAAAAGCTTAGAAATATAGACCACCAACACTACATTCTTCTAGGTTCAACGTAATGTTAGTGTTGTATATGAGAAGTGAGCTATGTGCTCTATCAAAAAATTGTATGATATAACTTGTAGGGCAAGTATAAGTGTTGTTGTATATATACATAACATAAGCAGAAAAAAAATAACTCTTGATAACATGTAAACCTATTGGTTACAAACTGCAAAGAAAGAGATTATATGGTTTGATTATTCCCAACGGTTAAGAAAATATTTTGAGAACTGGCATTTTTTGTATTTTGTAATTTTCTAGGTGCCTTGGTCCATTTCCATTCCAAGATTTGATGGGGTGTTTGCTTCAATGTTTCTTGACCTATACATATGATCAAAAGTAATGGAAGAAAGCATTATTAGGCTGCACAAAATTCGTAGAAAGATAGGTAGGAGAGTGTAGTTCCTCAACATATATTTCCCAATCATCCAATTTATGACCACTTGTGAGTCTCTATATGTGTGGGTTTGGCTTATACTTTGAAGGGAGGAAATTTTAAGTAGGATCTTGAGACAAAATTGTTTAATGAAATTGTTGGTTATCAACCTCATGCTACAAGAGAAATTCATGTAGAAGTTTTCTTGCAACTAGATGACTCCTCTTTCCCCTCCCCCCCATGGAGGGTGAGAGGTTTGTTACACCATTGAAAAAATCGAAGGCCAATCTTTGTGTATCAAAGTGTTTGAGGAATTAATATGATTGGATATCTGAGTTGGAGAAGGCATGATACTTTGCAAATCCAAATCAGTGCCACTTTTAAATGGAGTGGCCTTATTTATTGAAGATAACTTGGTTCCTTTCTATCCAAATCCTGTAGGCTATAGCTAGAGGAAGGTTGTGATTTGTGTTTTGTAGTTAGTGATGAAATTAAATACTCCTTGATGATGTATCGTTTCTAATTGTATAATGGTCCTTCATGGTCTTCCTCCATAATGATATTCACCATTTTTGTCCTTCATAAAGAGGAATAAGTAATCCATTCCTCAGAAAGAGGTCCCTCCAATGAAAGTTCATCTGGGGAGAGCCACTCTTGGAGTCCTTTGATAGAGATTCTTGTTGATACTTGGTTTAGAGTATAATAACCTTCAGAGTTGAGTTTTTGAATTAAAATATTTGAAACTAGATGAGAATTTTGACTCCCAATCTAGGGATCATTCCCAATGAGTATATTAGTCCCGTTTCCATCCTTCAATCTCAGTCCTTTTCCAATGACAGGGAAAACATGCACAATTTATTTCCAAATTTATGATCCATTTCTTGTTGATTTAACCATTCATCGAATCCAATCTAGTATCAATAGAGGAGAGATATATTTGAGGTGCATGACTTGAGACCAAAGAATTGATCATTCAATTAGCTTCCAAACACTTTTCAATAGCCATGGATATTGAGAACCAATGAAGGTTTTTCAGTCCCCAACACCCAAGTGACTTGGGGAAAGTTATGGATGCCTAGGCTATTAATTCAAAGGGGTTTTTTATTATTATTTATCTACCATAGAAAATAGAGGGATATCTACTTTTTTGTAGGATGCCAATTAGAATCCATGAGAGGGAGGCCCAATATACTAGTATTGCTTATATTACCGATTTGCAGAGTATTAGTCACATTGCTTGAGACTGCCACTTGTTTCCCCAAGCTTTCATTTGTTTTTCTATCTTTGACAACATATAATTCCAGATATATTTTATGTAATTGTTTGGTTTTCAAAAAAAATATAAATATTTCAAGGCCCCTCCCAACGTTTCTAGTTGGATCGACATAACTCTTGGAATGTGCTATTTTTATTCGTCCAATATTCTATATTAAAAAAGAGAGCACTTGTTTAAATTGATGGTCATACTAGTGGCTAAAGAGAAAAGGTCCAAGATATATTTTAGGGCTTATAAGATTTGGGTGATATCCTCCTCCAATAAAATCAGGACATTATCAATAAAAAGAAGGTGGGAAAGTGAGTAGTGAGGAGAGAGTACTATACATGTCAACTTGAAGAAATATAGAGCATGTGGCATGAGGTGACTATTACCCAAAAAAGTGAGTAATCCCTTTTTTTTTTTTTTTTCTAGACAACCTACTCAAGGATACCACCTCCATTCTTAGGGTCTAACTTGTTACTGGTTCATTGGGATTTGGCATCCACTTATCCACATCCTTGAGTAGGGCTAAAAAAAATTTCCCTGGAGGTTGATGCAACTAAAATAACATAAAAACATAATATGGCCACAATGAAAGAAAAAGAAAATCAAAATGTAAAAGATGCCCGAGACTTAAGTTAATGCATGGGTAAAATCCTAGTGTGAGATCTACCATCCAAATTAGCCATCACCAAAATCCTGAGCAATTGATGCTCCATTTAATTAAAAAGGAACCCTTGCATGTCCCAACCCTAATGAGCGATAACATATCTAATATTAATGGGTAAATTAAATGCAATATCATAAAGAACATGCTTTGATCCTTGAGCTATGCACCATGATACAAAGAATTATCAAGAAGAGGTAAAAGGCACACTAGAGGGGTGGAAAAATTAGGCTAACTAGGATAACTCATGAAACCATGATTTCTCCATCCAATACATCTATATACTCGAGATGTGGAATCCCATCAGTTTGTCCTTAATCATTGCATTTGGTGATGAAGTATTTTCCCTTTGTTTCCACTCACTTGCACCAACATTTACTGATTGAAGGGTTAACCTTGGAAATGCTACCTCCACTTGGGAGCTAGGATCACCTAGTAGGGTTGACTACTTAGCCACCCTTGCAAAGGTAGGGAACACCTTTATGGGACTTGGTCTAATTATATATTTGAAGGTGACCCCAGTTTGAAGTATGAATATTCCCTTAAAACTTAAGTATGGTCAACTTAGATGCATTTATGATCTTAGTATCTAATGAATCGTTGTTTTCACTTGAGTTTGAGTTAGTTTTCCCAGGTGGTCCAGAGTAGTAGAGGCCTAGATGGAACCCTATTCCACATGATGACCAAGGCATAAAATACATTCAAGAGAGCGTGATTACATGGAAAATGCAATGAAACACATTTTAAGAAGAGTGTTAGACCTCTTGTTGACATGAGAAATTGAGATACATCCGAGAGCACCCCTAGGAACCCAAACATTGGGCTTATCTTTCCTAGCATTGAGGATTCTCGATGATGTACAAGTGCACCCTGCAGGCCCCTAGGTTGAGCTTAACACTACTTGATTGGCATGCCATAATTCAGGGTTGAGATGAGGATCATCATCCTTTCGATGACTGAGGAGGGCTTGTTACACCTAGTGGAGCCCCAACACTAGAGAGAGGAAGCACCATGTTGCTCAATTGACACCCATGGAGCTGATGTGTGGCACCCACAACACCATTTTGGACCCTTGGAGATGTTTTGATGCATGATTTGGGATTTTCCCTCAAATAGAAGATTATTGTGATGCTTAGAGGCATTATCATCCATTTATTTGCCTTAGTGGAGCATTTGGAGCCCAAAAAGCCCATGAAACCATCACCTATTTAGCCCTATGACTCACACATGTGGGCTTATAATGGAAAATTATGTTGTAAAAGCTAATGGGTTGGCTTGTAACCCTAATAAACTTTTTGTCCACTCAAAATCAAACTTGTGTAGCAAATTTTAATTAGAAACTAAGTGGGGTATACCTCATATAAATAAAAGGTGGTCTCACTCATTAGTTTATCATCACTTATGGAGAAGTCCACCTTTCTTAGAGATTTTGACCTAGCTTGTTGTATTTCGCTACTTTGTGGAGGTGTGACCTTTCGTGGATATTTGGCTATTGGAAACTAGTAATCATTATGGAGATGTCATTTTGGGATGAGGAAACCTTGTTCCCAGGATATATTGTGAGTACCTTATTATTGAATATATTTCATGATTATTGCATGTAATGTTTCTAGGTTTTAATATGTTCCATGTCTAAATATTTAAGTTTATATGAAATGCTTGGTTGATTTTGCATGCTTTAATTTGTATCCTTCAACTTCCCTAAAGAATCTCATAGAGAGATTTTATCTAGTGAATGTATCCCCGCATAAAGTGATAGCTAGGGCTAGCAAGTGGAAACCTAGGGTTTCCCCCCTTACTTCCTTTAGGGATTTTATCTTTTCATAGTTAATTTCCCTTAAGAATCCATCAACCAATTAGATAGAAGTAAATTTAATGGTAAAAAATCATAAAATATCATTTTTTAACCCTCCTCTTAAAATTTTGGCCCTTTAAATCAAGCCGCTAGGTTTGAGGTTGAATTCAACTAGGGTATGAGCATTGGACTAGTTGGAGCCTGTTCCACCTTGTTGAGCTTTAAAACAATAAAATATAGAATTTTTCATGGTTGGAAATCCCTCCTTAGGGTTGAAATCATCAAGCAAAGGCAATTTTAGGGCTAGAAAAACCCTAATTCTATACCAAGGCTTTAACTTAGGGTTAATTTAACGTTTGTGGATCCTATTGTTGATTATATCCTCACAACAAACCTTTTCTCTCTCCTTGTATGTTAAGTTTTGCTACTCTTTAATCATATATGAAAAGTGACCATAAGCTACAAGTCCTTTATAGGCTACTTCTAAGGTATGATGTTCCTTGTTTAGTGAATTTGAGCCTTGTCCTTAACTTGATTATTTTGGGTAAGCCTATTCAAGTGTCACCTTTGTACCCTGTATAAACAATATCCTTTAGGTGAAATAAGCCGGGAAGCCTACCATATGGTGAAATTACACTAAAGAGAAAGAGGTGGATTACTGAGGTGATAGTGGCATACACCTCATTGTTGTGTCTTGATCTGGATTTTGGCTTGTGAGGCATATCTCAAGACCTGCTAGATTTTGGGGCAACAATTACTAAGGCCTTATATGACAAAAATAAACAAAATAGGAGGGGGGATATACCTATATTAATCACCTATAATGGTTAAAGAATGGGGACATTGACCCATTTATGACAATAGCTAGTGAGGAGGTGTTAATGCAATTTAGTGCCTAGGTAATGAAGGAGTGAAAAAAGCATAGATGCAAGAGAAAAAGCCTGATATAGAGCCAATTTGGTCTATCGAAAGCCTTGGATAGGTTGAATTTGAATATGATCGATTTCCTATGTAGTGCATGAACAAAGTGGAGAGCTTATTAATCCAAGTCGACAACCTCATGAATATCATGAGCATTATGAAACAAAAATTTCTCTTGATATATATTGTCTAATACGAAGGGTTTTATCTAGAAAGCTATAATTTTTGTAATGATTTTATATATGTTGTTGCACAGGGAGATGGGTTTGAAGAGATCAAAGGAGGAAGGGTTGTCAAAGTTTGGAATGAGTGCTAGGAAGGTGGAATTGGAGGGTGCTAATATTTTCCTAGAGGTTCTAGAGTATTCAATAACACCCAGGAGGTCCCCAACAATAAATTCACCATATTTCTTGATTGGGACTCATAGTTACAATTGCCATTTGATTCCCTTCCACCTTCAAAGAGGACTCTTTGTCTAAGTTCAAACTCTCAGATGCATGGGATCTTTTAATGCCTCTAGTCTCTTTGTTAGTGGTTGTTTTTCGCTTTGGCATACTGAAACTGTAGTTTCTTCTACTTATGGTGTTTGCGGGCTTGGAATCATTGTTCCCTTCTGCTCAACCCTGTCTTCCACAAATATTCCATGTGAGTTCTGTGCATCCATATGATTCTCCATTATTTCATTGCCCTTTTCATCTGAAGAAAGTTTCTCTTGAAACTACAATCCCTTAGGTTTTTTAGGTTATTTCTTTTTTATTTTTGGATCTTTCTTTGCCTGTGGATATGTATTTTGTAAATGTCTAGTTTTAAGACATATATGACATTGGAAAGTCATATTTTCAAAATATAAAGGTTGGGTGCATTGAAGACTATTGTGGATCAGATGAATATGATTAGCTAAACCTTTACTAAGGTATACCTCTAAAAATATCCTAGAAAAGGTGAAAATTTCTTTATAGGTCTATCCAGATCCAACTTACATACTTCCCTAAAGTATTACCATTTCCCTCTAAAACTTAGAAATTCTAGAAAGGAAGGGGAATGTTATGTAGTCTGAACCAAACTGGCATTTTGGAAACCACCATTATGTTGGCATCAAGCCTTAGAAACCATGGGGTCATGAAAAGGCCTTCGTTGCCCCAAAACCATGGGCCCTGATTTAGGGAAAATTGTAGATCCTTCAATGTATAAAATTGTAACACAAAAAATCCTCTAGAGCACAAATGTATTTCACAATTTAAAGTCTAACTTTTACATACACATTGATGTAGATCCTCCAATTTTGGCTAGAATCCATTGAATTTGGAAATTACTACTTGAGCTTAGAGGGTGGAGAACCATTCAGTAACTTTTGTATGGTTTATTTCCATTATCAAAAACTGATTCATCTATTCCAGAATGTAAGGTAAATGGATATTGATGCTTTGGTCAATTTTTTTTTACAATTCGACCTTTCTTTTCACTGCATCATTAAATGAACCCAGACCCTTAGAATTTGACCTTGTAAAACCTCGTCGAAGCTGCAGATTAACGATGATGGAGGAATTTCATTTGATGCCATAGTCTCACAGTTGGAATACATCTTGCAAAGATCTACCCACATAAATTAGACTTTGTAACTTCATCGGGATACCCAATCTATTTTGAACCTTCTGCTTCAAATCAAGCACCATATCCATATCCTAAACCCCTAAAAGGATCGATATCTCATTTAGGGTTTTCACAAAGATTTGAAAAAACCATCCAATTTTGGATTTAGTTAGAAACCCTCGTGAACAATCAATTTTTTTAGTGAAAATCCCTCCATCAAGGCCTTCCGCTCTAGATCCGGGCCATTGACACTCTCAACAAAGAAAAAGAAGGTCATGGGGGTATGTATGACCCCATTATGGGATCTTGGTGAAAAGAACCACAATGTAGGCATCCATCAAACAAAAAATAAGACCTCGTTCCATATATCGTTGTCATCCATGTGAATCCAAACAAAACTATAAAGTTTTTCTCTGCAAATTCGTCGATATGCTACATCCACCTTCACATATTTCATTGTTTGACTTTCGAAATGATTGCATATGAAGCATTTACAACATATCCCATGACTATCAATCTCCTTAAGTTG
The DNA here is from genome assembly GCA_031772625.1 of Pinus tabuliformis. NCBI lineage: Eukaryota > Viridiplantae > Streptophyta > Pinopsida > Pinales > Pinaceae > Pinus > Pinus tabuliformis. The sequence goes on from CM062819.1 coordinate 689,752,468, forward strand.
TCATACTTAAGACATGCATAGAAAGGAAAAATCCCTAGACCTTAGCTTGTTGTGATGAATGATGACATCTAACAATAAATTGTGAATAGAGGCAATTTACTCCAGAGAATATGAAGAAACCATAGCTTATGTCACAATCGCTATCGCTCCTCCACTCAGTCAAGTCTAATAAGTGTATTATTAATTCATTCTTATAATTTCTTTTTTTGTAAGTTTATATTGTATTTCCTAAAAAAGTCATGCTAAACATGTGTATCCATTAGTCCACAACAAGACATATAACATAAGGTAGGCGGTCTTAATCTGCCGAGTGGGAAACCAAATGTGTTTGACCACCTACCTGTGAAGTAATTAGTCCAAAATTCAAGAAGTATAAGAGTTTCTAGCATAACCAAATTGTCTATGCATGTACTATAAAAACACAAATTGGTGAATATCTTGTAAACTTAAGTATCTGAAGAGTTGCTAGGAACCATATCCTAAGCACTCAATCCTAGAGGGTCATGAGAAGTTGGTTTATATTAGAAGTGCAACTCAATGTGGGAAATCCTTTCTTCAATTCCATCTAAGTGGAAATTCTAGTTACACTGATATACTTTAACATCCTCCATACCAACAAATATATTGTATTTTTGAGCTTGCTTATCCATTAAAATCCTTCCCAACAGAGTCTTCATTTTCCAATAAAGAGTTATAGCTCTAAAATAATGTTTCCATCATCCCTGGGTGTGCCTTCGGTGAGGAATCCAAGTGGCAACATCTTCCATGATATTAGAGTGAGAGAGGACCTGTCTCTTGTTAACAACATGAGACTCCAAGTTTTGTATTTCATTTTGGGTATCAGGAGGGATCACTACATGGAAGCTTTCAACAACTCCCTGAGCTTATTGATGGGATCTACTATGGCCTTAAAGACCTCTGCCCCCACCACCATGCTGACTATGCATTCTTTGACACTCCATGCTCAACAAGTTATAATAAACCCTAGAAATAAGGCTTCCAAACCACATGCCTCAGACAGAGGGAGTATTGTCCCTTAAGAAACCAACTTCTTGGCTGTGTAGAAATTGTGCTTAAGACATTAATGTTTATTATTCTTGTCACTTATTTGTATGATATATCCTCAAATGAAGGACCTGAAATACCTGGTTCTTAACCCTTAATACTTAGGTGATATGAAAGTCTGAGAATGCCATATGATGCTGGATATAAATGTTGAATGAAGAATGATTTGAAAGGTTAGAGACAATATGTTGTTTTTCATAGAAACTATTATCTGTAACACTTTAAGAAGTTAGAGACAATACGCTGTTTTCACAGAAACTATTATTGGTAACTTAGAAGAAATGTTGAAGTATGGGTTTTAAGTATAGGAGCACTCTTTTAAGGAATTTTAACTTCATTCACATAAGTAAACAAAGACCTGCAACCTCATTACCATACTTAAAGAAAAGAAGACATATGATGACACATAACAGGAAGTTACAAAATCATACCCAACAATGTGTGGAAAACTTCTGATTCTTTCATTAATCAATAGTTTATCAAAAATAAAGTAGCCTAGTCTCTAGGTTCTTCAAAATTTGAACCCTTTTCTATAATTTGCCCTCTTTTTATACATCATGGGATAGTTGGTAATCACCAAAACAGTATAACTGCTTAACTATCTCCTAAATCTCTAAGGTAAAAGTCATTATAGAATATTACATTGGAGGGTAAAAGACACCTCATTCTTCTCAAGAAAAAAAATAACAAGAAATAACAGAAATTAGAAGGTAATAGCTGCTCGCTGTTAGAATCTGTGGCTTGACTGTTGATGAAGTTTCTCTGCATATGTTCTAATGATAGCCAGACTGTTTTAACACAACAAAATACATATTTACCAAACTCCGTGCGTGGACTTGTGGGTCATGGACCCACGTTTATATCAGAAATGTTTTGATTGGCGAAAACACAAAGAAACCCGTATGGCCCACATATATATCAGAAGTGTTATGATTGGTGGAAACACAAAGAAACTCGACCAATCACCGTTCCTTTGGAGTTTTGGTCATTTGCCTCTAATTTTAGTTATTCTGCTAAAACAACGGAATTGGTTGATTTACGTGGAATATGGCAAACCTTCGTCTACCACGGAACCGAAAGGAAACAAAACTCCAGTTCATAATCTTATCACGTCCGCCTTTTCCACAAACCTTTGCCTTCCCCACGGACCTGATAGGAAACAAAGCTGCAATTTATAGACTTCTCGGGTCCAAAATTCATAATAAAACCTGTGCACTTTTTGACGTGATATCCATCGGATCTCGTCCCTTCGTGATGAGCGGCTGTGATTGATCCAGACTTTAACGGATTAGATTACATTCCATAAACCACTGTGTCCATTTTTTGAATTAAACCCCATCCATGTTAACCACGTGATTACTATCAGATCTACATTCTTCAAGCGAATGACCCTGATTAACTGAGGTTTTAACTCGGTTTTATAACTTCTCGTTCGATTTTGAATTAAACTTCATCCTTGTTATCCACGCGATTACCATCGGATCTGTTGCCTGTCGATTGGACGACTCAGACCTTCTCCCAGGTTTCTTACGTTCAAAAGCTGTCAATAATATAAAACAACTCATTTCTTTCAAATTTCCGCATTCTCTTTTATTTCCATTATAACATAATATTTGATTTTTTTTTTCATTTTTGCAATAAAAATGGAAATATAATTAAAATGACAATGAATGCTACAACCTCTGGCTCCACCTGGGGATAGTGCTTTTGCCATAGAAGCACTAAGAACCGTAGATCAATGCCTTCACCTCGGGCATGGAGTCATATATTGCTTAGCCAATTTAAATTCTATGGAATTTGTACAATGAATTCACTCTGGTATCTACAATGACAGGATGCTTGTGCTTCAGAACTGGAAATAATGTTTGAGGTACTGCCCATTGACAGGCAACTGTAAAGATTCACCATCAAGATTCTCCAGGAAGAATGTATTATTTGCCCTTGCTTCTATAATTTTGAATGGGCCATACTAGAGAGGATCAAACTTCCCATGTTTTCCCTTATCTTCTCTTCTAGTATCCCACCTTAATACCAGGTCTCCAACTTTAAAATCAATTTCCTTGGCCTTTCTGTCAAAAATACCCTTCATCTTTGATTGATACATAATCAAATTATCTCTTACCTTATCCCTACTTTCACTCAACTCCACTACCTTATGCATTCTTCTTATTAGAGCAAAGGCTCTTCTTTTGCCTCCTGAATCATTTCAATTACAGGCTTCACAAGCTAACTTGGGAACAGAGCTTGAGTTCCATACACTAACTCAAAAGGTGATTCACCTATAGACCTTCTTGTAGTCACTCGAACAACCCATAGAGCAAACTTTAACTTTGAATCCCAATGTTTCTAATTCTCTGCAATAGTTTTCTTAAGGATCTTCATCAATGTTTTGTTAGTGGATTCAACCAATTTATTTCCATATGGATGATAAGTTGTTGAATGAGATAAAATAACATTATAGTTCTGACAAAAAGTAACATACTTACTTGAACTGAGCACTTGAGCGTTGTCTGTTATGATTTTGACAGGGCATCCAAATCTGCTGAAAATATTTTCCTCTAAGAACTTCACCACCACCTGGTCATTTGCCCTTTTAGTAAGTATAGCTTCTACCCACTTGGTGAAATAATCAGTAGCTGTGAGAACCCACTTGTGCTGTCCAATTGAAGGTGGGTTAATTTCTCCAACAAAATCTAGTCCCCATTGTCTGAATGGTTCTTCTATGAAGACCGGGATCAAAGGCAAGGGAGCTAACCTCTTCTTCTCAGCAAAAAGCTGACACTTTTGACAACCTCTGACAAACTTGTATATATCACCAAATAGGGTGAGCCAATAAAACCCTGCCTAGAAGATTTTATGTGCAATATCTTTCCAACTATAATGTCCACCACATAACTTCTCATGATAATCTTTAATGGTCTCTGTAAATTCATCCTCTGTTAAGCATAACAATAAAATTCCCACAGCATCCTTCCAACACAATCTGCCCTCAACAATCACATATGGATGTGCTTTGATCTTTAATGCTCTATATTTTGTTTTATCCAAAGATTGAGGACAAGAGAGAAAACATAAATAATGGACTATGTGCTTGTACCATTCTGAACATAAAAACTTATATTCGATCTTCATATCTAGATTTGATTTATATTCACCTTCTTCAATTATTTCCTCATTTGCAGGTGTTAGCAAGTTGATTCCCAATGCCTGAAAATTTGACTCTGTCAACATCTTTGCCAATCCCCGCCCTTTCACCACCTTTGTGGGCTTTATGTACAAATCATACTCTTGAATTTTTGCTATCCACTTTCCTCTTTTGCCTTCCACACCACTCTGGACTAAGACATCTTTTACTGCAGCATTTGGCACATAAGAAATGATTTGTGACTGTAGCACATAAGTCCTGAAGGCCTTTAGGGCTTTTACCAAAGCATATACCTATTTTCCAAGAATGTTGTACTTTAGTTCAACATCTCTGACAATATTGCTAAAGAAAGTAACTGGTTGCTCCTTTTCTTCATCATTTTTCTGTAACAAAACAATAACTATTGAAATAGGTGATGCAAATGAAAAAAACTTGAAAAGGTTTTGATAATTAGGGCTAATTGAAACTGGAGCTGCTTGTAATGCTTCTTTAATCCTGGATAATGACTCTTTGGCTTCCTTGGTCCAATGCACTTCATTTTCCTTCTTCAACATATTGGTAATTTCTTTTACAATTTCAGCATAATTGGACACAAACCTCCTTAAAAAGTTTATTTTTCCTAGAAATTTTTGAATGTCTTTCTTACTCCTGGGCAGGGTATTTTCTGCACAACTTGCACCCTTGCTGGATCTATCTTCACTCCATCTCTAGAAAAAATGTGCCCCAACAGTTTGCCCTCTTCTAGAGCAAAAATAGACTTCTTAGGATTCAAGGAAAGCCCAAATTTCCTACATTTCTCAAAAGTCTTTTTAAGATGGTCCAGATGCTCCTCATCAAACTTAGAGAAAACAATGATGTCATCCAAGTATATCACTACAAACTTATCTCCCACAAATGCAATCTCCATTTCCTTCTGAAATGTTGCACCCGCATTCATCAACCCAAAAGGCATTCGAGCATACATAAAGGTTCCCCAAGGAGTTGTGAATGCAGTCTTTTTCTGATCTTCTTTATCAACAGCCACCTGGTTATACCCAGAGAACCCATCCAGCATGGACATTCTGAATGATCCTATTACCTTCTGCAACACATTATCCATTTTAGGTAACGAATAATTATCTTTCAAGGAAGCCCTATTCAGATTTCTAAAGTCCACACATAATCCTATTTCTCCATTTTTCTTCCTTACAGGCACTAAATTGGCCACCTAGTCAGAGTACTTGAGTGGAATGATTATCTTGGCATCAAGCAACTTTTTGACTTCTTTCTCAATCAATGGTAAAAGCAAAGGGTTTATCTGCTCGAGTTTCTACTTAAATGGTTTAATCCCTTCTTTCAAGGGAATATTGTGCTAAATAATACTTACATCATATGTTTTGAGATCCTCACAGGACCAAGAAAAACATCAATATAATCCCTGAAAAGCTTAAGATATCTATCCTTATAATTAAGTGGAACTCCATTAAATAATTTGACTAACCTGGGCTCCTTCTGGGTTCCAATATTGTGATCTTGAATCTACTCATCCCGTGGAATTTTCTCTGAACTAACAGCCACATCATTGGAGTTAAAAAGTCCTTCAAGAGGGACAATCCCCCCTGGCAAAATATTATCTTTCAATTGAATAATTTTTTGATTAACTATAGAATTTTTCAAACCACTTACTTCTGCACCTTCTGTTGCTTTATATTCATCTTGATCAATCTTTGTGCCCTGAAAATCTTCAATCATAGTCAAGAATTCCTTAATATGTTGTTCATCCTCAAAAATCTGCCAGTGTTTTATATTATCCGGAATAGAAGGCCTCTGCCTCATTTCAACCTCATATCTTAGCTTTGGATTCATAACAGGCTTAAAAGTACTGGCAGCCACAGTCAAAGAGTCTGCTAATCTATTTCCATCCCTTGGAATGAAATGTATGTTGAAAGCCTCAAAGAAGTTCTCAACCAAATCCCACACTTTATTTCTGTATGCCCTAATCCTAGGGTGTTTTGTTTGACAATGGTTCTTTATTTGCTTTATAATCAACTATGAATCTCCAAAAACAGAAATTGACTAGATTCCTATTTGTTTTGCTATTTGCAGAGCAATGATCAAGGATTCATATTTTGCCACATTATTTGTTGCCCCGAACTCCAATTTAAAAGAAAAAGGGATCATATTACCTCTAGGTCTACTTAAAAGGAAACCAACACCTGTTACTTCTTTAGAATAGGCTCCATCAAAGAAGCACTTCCACATCCTTTCTGTTTGCAACTCTGTATTTACACTGGCTGAAGTAAGCCACCTCTGGTTATCTTTAGCCAACTCTGCATTGTCATGCAGCACGAAGCAAGAAAAGTCATCCTTCTCTTGGATATATACAGGTGAATTACTTGCTTCGTTCTTTGTGATTGTTTTTACAAATCTTGTTTCTCTGTACAATCTTCTTTCTTCTCCACCAAAAATTGGTATGACAGCATAAGTAAAATCTAGTTTCAAAACACCACCCAATTTAGCCCCCCATGACCTAGATAACAATATTCCAAACCTAGCAGGGATATTTGCTACCGCTACATCCATTACCAAGCTTCCAGTTAGGATATGGGCTAGTGACACCACCTTATCTTTAATGACCCCCAGACACTTGAATTTATTTGAATCAAAAGAATACAGGTCTCTGTAAGGTTTAGTAACTTGTAGGTTTAGTTGTTTTGTCACTGATAATGGCATAAGGTTATGTGAAGCCCTTAAATCAAACATCCAATTATGCAAGAGGAAATCATGAATCAATAAAGAAATGTAGAAAGGAGGTGTTGAAGAATCTACCTCCTCCACATGTGGACCAAAAACCACTACTGGTTTATCTTCTTGCAAATTCACAGTGTCATTTATATTCACATTCTGAGATAGATTGATAAACTCAACAATTTCTCTTTGATAAACTGGTGTTTTGACCAACTCTATGAGGGGCACCTGAATTCTGATTTTTTCTAATTCTTTAGTGAGACTAAACACATGAACCTGTTTAGTAGTCCTTTCATTTTCATCTTCACTTCTCTTCATCACTGAGACCTCTTGTGGAATGGAAACAAGTTTTTCTAAAGGAATTTTTTCACTTCTATCTTGAGAAGACTCACCTTGAAGTATTTGAGTCTTGCTATTTGTATTTTTTTGCTGCTTTCCTTTATTTAATTGTTTTGCAGGTAGTGGTTCTTGTGGAGTCGCCTTTTATAGGGGAGTTGAAACTTGCTGCTCACCTTCATTTTCTTGAATTCTAGATCTTTTCCTTGATCTCAAGTCATACTTCTTATGTAATTCTACCTGCATAGAATCGGAAAACTGCTTCCAATATTCATCAATTTCATTCTCATCATAAATAACGTCTGTTTCAGTATATTCATATTATTCTCCCTTAACACCTAGTTCATTTTCATCTACTGTATACAATGTAGAAATATGATCGTCATGGTCCTTGGAATGCTCTGGTACTTCATCAAGATCTGCCTCTAAGTAAAGTGGTGCTTGAACCTAAGGATTAAAGTTTCTGTTCTGTTGTACTTTCTAATTCTTACTCTCCAATTCTAATTTAATCAATTTATTAGACGAATTTTTAATTACATTATTCATATCCTCCAATGTTTGAATTTGAGAGGATTCCACTTTAGCCTTTCCCTTATCTTGGATAGGCTATGTCTCTGGTGCTTTACCTACAGCCACCAGATTTTCTTCTATTTCTAAGGCATCCGTTTGGATCTAATCAAGGGTTGTGGATATTCTCTCCCTCAATGTGAATCCAAAATTTGATTCAAAAGCCCCTGTAAAAGTTATTTTTGCACCAACAGGAGGGGGCTTAATCTCCACTGGAAGACTATTGTACAGTTTATTGAACCTTCTGATGAAATCCACAACACTTTCATTAGATTTCTTCTTAATAGCATTAAACTCTATGAGTGAATACCCATGGTCTCTTTCTCTCCCCATCTCTAGGTGAACAGGCGCTCCATCTATTCCCATGTAGGAATAGAGTCATTAGGAAGCCCTTTAAACTATTTTCTTGCTTCTCCATCCAAGGATTGCACAAAAAGTCTTAAAACAACATCCAGGTGTTCAACATTGAGATTTTCTGCAAAATTACAAAACACTGCTATATGCTTCTCTGCTGTTTGTTCATCCTCCCCTGAGAAACGAGGAAGAATATTCAAGTATTCTTGAGGAATTTGATTCAACTACTGTGGCAATTGGATAGGTGCATACCTATTCAACAAGAATGCAGGTGCTACCATGTTTGATCTTGAACTTACTGAACCTTGAGTACCAGCAGATGTAGAACCTGATTGAGGAGTAAAAGGAGTATGAAAAGGTGGCAATGTAGTTATAGGTTCAGGTTGAATAACTATAGTAGATACGCAGAAAGAAATAGACTCTAAAGACTATTATTGACAGTTGGGTTCTTGAAATGAAGTAGATGTAAAAGGTGACTCTTGGTCAATAAAAGGTGAATGTTTGGATGAAAGATGTGATGAGCTGCTGCCAGGTGTAGATAGTGTAGGACTTGGTGTAAATGGAGTTTTAGGCCTTCCAACCCTCTTGGAAACTAGTCTCTCAGGGTATGAAAGGGCTTGAACTTTTTGCTGTGAGGTATATCACCTCGTATGAGGCCTCTTTGAAGCCAGAGTTATTGATGTCTGTTCGATACAGCCAAATATTTCCTCCTCACTGAAAAACCAGAGGAAAATACTAAAAACCCAAGGGAAAGTGTTCTTGACTTCTCTCCCCGGCAGCGGCGCCAATTAATGTTTCCCCTTAAAACTAATTTCTTGGCTGTGTAGAAATTTTGCTTAAGACATTAATGTTTATTATTCATGTCACTTATTTGTATGATATATCCTCAAATGAAGGACCTGAAAGACCTGGTCCTTAACCCTTAATACTTAGGTGATATGAAAGTCTGAGAATGCCATATGATGCTGGATATAAATGCTGAATGAAGAATGATTTGAAAGGTTAGAGATAATATGATGTTTTTCACAAAAACTATTATCAGACTTTGAGAAGTTAGAGACAATATGCTGTTTTCACAGAAACTATTATCGATAACTTAGAAGAAATGTTGAAGTAGGGGTTTTAAGTATAGGAGTGCTCTTTTAAGGAATTTTAACTTCATTCACATAAGTAAACAAAGACCCGCAACTTCATTACTATACTTAAAGAAAAGAAGACATATGATGACACATAACATGGAAGTTACAAAATCATACCCAACAATGTGTGGAAAACTTCTAATTCTTTCATTAATCAACAGTTTATCAAAAATACAGTAGCCTAGTCTCTAGGTTCTTCAAAATTTGAACCCTTTTTCTATAATTTTCCCTCTTTTTATACATCATGGGACAATTGGTAATCACCAAAACTGTCAAACTGCTTAACTATCTCCTAATTGTCTAAGGTAAAAGTCATTATAGAATATTACATTGGAGGGTAAAAGATACCTCATTCTTCTCAAGAAAACAAAATAACAAGAAATAACAAAAATTAGAAGGCGATGGCTACTTGTTGTTCGAATATGTGGCTTAACTGTTGATGAAGTTTCTCTCTAGATGTTCTGATGATAGCCAGATTGTTTTAACACAACAAACTGCATCTTTACCAAACTCCGTGCGTGGACTTGTGGGTTATGGACCCACGTGTATATCAGAAATGTTCTGATTGGTAGAAACACAAAGAAACCCTTATGGCCCACATATATATCGGAAGTGTTCTGATTGGAAGAAACACAAAGAAACCTGACCAATCACCGTTCCTTTGGAGTTTCGGTCATCTGCCTCTAATTTTAGTTATTCTGCTAAAACAACGGAATTGGTTGATTTATGTGGAATATGGAAAACCTTCGTCTACCACGGAACCGAAAGGAAACAAAACTCCAGTTCATAATATTATCGTGTCCACCTTTTCCACAAACCTTTGCCTTCCCCACGGACCCGATAGGAAACAAAGCTGCAATTTATAGACTTCTCGGGTCCAAAATTCATAATAAAACCCGTGCACTTTTTGACGCGATATCCATCGGATCTCGTCCCTTCGTGATGAGTGGCTGTGATTGATCTGGACTTCAACGGATTAGATTGCATTCCATAAACCTTTGCGTCCGTTTTCTGAATTAAACCCTATCCATGTTAACCACGCGATTATCGTCATATCTGCATTCTTCAAGCGAACGACCTTGATTAACTTCTCGCGTCTAATTTTGAATTAAACTTCATCCTTGTTATCCACATGATTGCCGTCAGATCTGTTTCCTGTCGATCAGACAACTCAGACCTTCTCCCAGGTTTCTTATGTTTGAAAGTTGTCAATAATATAAAACAACTCATTTCTTTCAAATTTCTGCATTCTCTGATTTCTTTCTCTTTTTTGCGATAAAACTAAAAAAAAATTAAAATGACAATGGATGCTACAACAGGGAGCATGCTTGCCATGCTAGGGATGAGTCATTCCATTGATTTCAGTGCCCACAAGAGAAACAAAACTTAGTTTGAGGTTAAAAAACAACCAACTTAGGAACACTCTATGCCTAATTTTCGCGAGTCTTTGAGTGATACCAGGTTTCCTCGGCCACACAGTATAATAAACCCAATATGGACTTAGACAATAGAATAAACCCATATTAGAATGGGGTAAGCATGTAGTAGGATGGACATACATTGAATAATAAATCGAATATATACTTTTGGTTTTGAGCATACTTAGAGCTGGAACATAAAAGGCGCAACACAGAGAGACCCAAGTTCATAACAATTTAGCTATGTCTAGAAAGACAAAACTAAGAGGAGGAGCCATGCTTTTCATCACATGCATTGCACCATGGTTACTCCTAAAATTATCATGTAAAACACCATGTCGTAAGAAAATACATATTTTTCTAAGACTGAACCAAATGAAGCTTAGAGTAATAACTATGAGGTGAATGATTACCTACTAGTAGTGAAAAATATCCCTCTAGTAATTTTTTGGGAAAAATGGCTTTCTTTTGATTGAGTAGTCCATGACTAGAATTGAGCCCTCAACTAGGCTAAGATATTCTCTTCGTCCCTCTTTATCGATGACCTTTCTACCCTTCTCCAACAAATTTCTCATATAAACCATCCATGCATACCTTGAACCAACCTCTTCAGTGGTCCTAAATGTAATTACCATATAGAAGTACCAATTCATCTACACAAATCATTCCATTATTCTCTCCTAGAGTAGAGCAATACTCTTCTTCCAAAAGTGAAGATCATCTAAACCCTCATCTCCCTCACTTGGTGCCTCTTGGTTACTGTGCATGGTACAAGGATGTAAATACCACTACATATGATGGGGTGGCCAAGCCAGCCCTTGCAATAACTCTCTTATCAAGTCCAAGGTGGCAGGCATGTCCCCCTAATCATTGACTCCTCTGGATACTCACCCTCATCCGGGGGGGGGGGGGTTGTTTTTCATTGGCCCCTTGTCTCTCTTAGTCACGCTGGTATCCTTCTAGGATATATTATATTTGGTCCTGCCACTCTTAATGATTATCCAAAGGCCACCCTAAAACAAAGTTCCGACGTCTCTATTCACATCCTAGGTTCTCTAAGAAGTCTTCTGCTTTATTACCTGATCTTAGAGTATGTGATACTATAGCTGAAAGAAGGGAGGAGGTTTGTCACTCAACCAATTAGATTGATTAGTCTCCAACTCTTAGTCAACTTGTCTATTGGGGCCCATGGAGAATCTTATACACAGTCTTAATAACCAAATGAGAATCTCTATTAACTTGGAGCTTCGAGACTCCTGCTAAGGTAGCTATCTGGAGTCCTCTTTCCAGAGCCAAAAATTTAGCTTCATTATTGCTTGGTATGCTGCAATATGTAGAATAGATCCTAAGCACATGATGATTTTGATCTCTTAGAATTCCTCCTAGGCCAGTTTCCCCTAGGTTCCCTTTTGAAGCCCCATCAAAGTTAGGTTTTATAAAGCCCTCAGTTAGAGAGGAATAAATTTATGGAGAGGAACGCTGAGGTTTTGTAACAACCCTGGTCAAAATTCCATGTAATAAAGTAAATAAAGGAAAAATAATAACCAAGGTCATGGGACATGTATTCCAATATGAGTGTTGGGAAAAAATTCCTAGTGTGGGTGTTCATTTAGTTTATTATGGCTAAGGAAATTGACAAAGGAAATGACAAAGGCTTTAGAAAGGAATGTGGCATTAATTGGCGTTTTATTTATGAAAATAATGGAAATTAGGACAAAAGGAAGGTGAAAGGTCACAGGTTGCATGTGAGGAGGAAAATGAAGGAAATAATGGAAATTTGAAGAAAATAGAGGCCTCATTAATAAAAAGGTTTCTGAGGATCAGTTGGTACCTTTTTTCAGTTTAGTTTTGGAGCTCTCTCTATTCTATCTCACACTCTTGGACACAGAGAGAATTCTTGGAGCCCTCTAGCATTGAATCAAGGAAAGCAAAGGAAGGAAAAAGAAGGCAAAGGGAAACAAAGATCAAGCACGGAAGAGAAGAATCAAGCAACTACAACGGGATTACTTGCATGTATCGATTTGCATGTGTCATTTCCTTGCTAGATGTGGCATGCATGGTACATGCATGTGCGTTTTTGGTTCTCTTGCTGCCATTGGCATGGGTTTTGGTGTGAGATTGTTGTTTAGCATCGCCTTGCCATTTTCAGATAGCCATGGTGTGGTGGGTTCTCTTGTATTTGGTTGAGTTGAATTGTTGGATGGATTCAAAGATGAATGGGGTGATCTCAAGATTATTCACAAGGCCTAGGAATTCCAAGATGGGATACATAGTAAAGCCCAGATGTGGAAATTTCGATTAAGCCTAGGAGTCCCTTAACTAATGAATGATGGGATACATGGTAAAGCTTAGTAGTGAATACCCTTGATTGGTCCTAGGAATCCCTTGACTGGAGAGTGACGAGATACACGATAAAGCATAGAGGGTGGTGACCTTGTAGGCCTAGGAATTCCTTGACTGGTAATGGAGGGACACACATTAAAGCCAAGAGGTTGACACAGACAAATTCCTCACGGTGTAGGTGGAGAAATCTGGTGGCATCCATGCTTGTTTAGGGCCTAGTGATCTGGTGGGGATTACGGTAAAGCCTGTTTCTATTGATGAGGGTTGAGGTGGTTTAGCCTTGAGAATCCCTAGTTGGTCTCGTCGTGAGCCTGAAATTCATGCTTGGAATATGGCACGGGGGTGATTGGTTAAAAGAAATATTTGGTTCAACCAATATATGATCAGGTGGTACATGGAAGTCCCGGACTTGGTTGGCTTATTCATTCATTAATAAGAGCTCTTTCTCCTTGGTATTTCATGTGTAAATGTATTGGATTATACATGGATTTTATGGCTACTATATCCTTGTTATTTCTGTTGATTATATGCTAGTTATGAGTATGTTTTATGACAAACTTTATGTATGGCTCCCATAATGTTTTGATTTGAAAATGAATGTACAATGAATATGTTAGAGTCGGTCTAGTAGCCCTCCATCAGCGATCAAAGCTCTTTGCATTTGCATAGGTAGGTGTCTCATCAGTGTCATTTTTTTGCATTCCGTTAGGCATGCCATAACCCTGATGGAAGAGCTGGTGTCTTTGTCTCCCTCTGGGCACTGCTGGATCAGCTTGTTTCAGTCATTAAACTTTGTCAAGGTTACTTGTCTATTGTCTTGAGATCAAATTTTTAGGTCTAGGGTTTTTGGTCAAGTTTGTCTTCAAGCTCATGTCTCTGAAGGTCAATAAGTGCCCAGCAAGCCAGAGGGATGATTTTCAAAGTGTTTCTTCGAAAGATTCTATCTTGTACAGTTAATTTTCACCTTGGATTTACAAACCCTGTTTTTAAAGCCAAGGTCATTTTTCAAAATTTTGTAAAAAATGGTAAAAATTCACAAGGCTTCAAAGGACAGCATGTAACCCTGGCTCCCTTGCCAAGATCCCTCAGATGCTATCCCTGCAAAAATTATCAAAGAAAAGCATCAAATCAATCAGTTTCAGGACAAAAGGAAACCAAAAAGTCAAGTTTATAAAGTGTCAAAGAAAAACATTATAAAGTGGGTTATGATATGAAATTAATTCAAATAAAGTTATAAAAACCCCAATCTCCCTCCATCGAGCCTCATTGTGCATCCAAGTCATTGAGCAAGTGATTGCAAGTGAGTTCGAGCCGAAGTTGTGAGTTGCAGAGGCGCGCGACCCGTCAGAGGCGCGCGACCCGTTGAGCGCCCTCCGACAGTGCAAAATTGTAACGGGCGCGACCCGTCAGAGGCGCGCGACCCGTTGGGTGAGGCGCGCGACCCGTCAGCGCCTTCATTGTAAAAACTGCCTGTAAATTCACCAAGGAGCCACAAAATCGCCGAATTGTGTGAGCATTTTAATCAGCATTTTACAAAGCAGAAACAACAGTATATTTCAGCCACTTTGCTCTTAAAACAATGTCAGAAACCGAAACCAATTATGAGCAAAGTGATGACCAGGCATCAACTTCAGAGATTGAGGTACAGAGGAGGCCTCATAAGGGTGGAAAGGGTGGACATCATAGAAGAGAGAAGCCCACCTCTTTGGCAGATTTACAGGCTTGTCCTATGGTAGTATCATGTTTCCGTTATATGTCTTGTTATGAGTTTTGCGAGAGGATCTCTCGGATTCAGCATCACAGGGAGTTGGCTCGCTTATTTGTTTTTCATTTGCATGATGGACATGTCAACCTTGCCGGGGTGGATTTTACATTGACACCCGAGGTGATTGCATAGGCCACAGGGATACCTAATGTCGGAGAGGTATGGAATAAGCGCAAGGTGTTGGAAAGTGTTCAGTTTGAGCCTTTCATTAGACCTGCATTCATGAGACATTTGATGGGTGTATTTCCCTTCAGATTTTTGAGGAGTGAGTATGCTCCCATGATGAGGCTTATCATGCTCTTTTTCACCTGTGAGGGCAGATTTTCACAGATATATTCGTACCATATTCGCCTGATGATGCATTTCACACGGGTACGGATGATGAACATCCCTGTTTTCATGTGCCAGAACATTGAGAGGATGGTTCCCCTGATGCAGAGGAAGAGCCCAGCACAGCAGTATAGGAGCCTCTATCATTACGGTTTGATTCAGCTTGTGGTCAGACATCAGCTGGCTCAGCAGGGCATCACATGGGAGGAGTTCATCCCTCACGATTTCTTTACAGCACCACCACCACATCCGGAGATTGTTCATGAGGAGGGAGGACCATCACAACAGCATGATATCCCCGGGACTAGCCATGTCAGCTCTTCTCCATTGGTCACTTATCAGAGAGGCCACAGGGCCTTATTTGCAGCAGCTAGGCGAGTATTTTCTCCACACCAGGTGGAAGGGGTCTCGCCTTCTTCATCAGCACCACGAGTGTTATCTCCACACCAGGTGGAAGGGGCCTCGTCTCTGACAGCAGCACAGGTATCAGAGAGGGGCAAACAGCCCAGGATTGATGAGGGTCCATCAGGTGTTCCAGATATAGAGCTTGTTGATCTTGATGTCAGTTCTCCTAGCCTAGAGTCAAAGGAGAACATTCAGCACCTTAGAGCTGAAAATGATGCATTGCAGAAGAGATTAGAAGGGTCACAATGGAAAATCTCATATCTAGAACAACGCAACAAGCAGTTGGAGGATGAGAAAACTCTTGATGAGTTGTGGAGGATTCGTAGTGACCGCAACTTGAATCGAAGAAGACCCGGTGATCTATTGCCCGCTGAGCGAGAGTCCATGCTTATCCGGCTCAATGCTCACTTGGAGAGGCTGTTGGCTAAGGCCAACCAAGATAAGAAATTGTTGAGAAACATGAAGAACCATTATTGGGCGCAGATGCACGTGTGCAAGGCGAAGATGAAGGTGCTCCAAAGGCGGTTAGCCAAGGCACAAAAAAGGAGAAAAAGGCCCGATCCCCTCCACATCTTGGCCGATGCTTCCTTGAAGGAGCAAGGCACTAAATAGCTCAGCCATAGCACAAATACCAAGAAATTTTGAACATTTTGGGTCAATTTTGGTTTTTTCAGGCAATTTACAGGTTTTGTCCTCTCAACGGGTCTCACCCCCCGCGCGACCCTTTCATTTGGCTACTCTTTTCCAGGGAAACTCAACATTTCTAGATTTGTCATGAAATGTTACACATGCTCATTCATTGCCAAGAGATTTTATGAAGTTTTGGGCCTCCAGAAAGTCAAAAAACAAGCAAAAAATGACTTTCTGCCACATTTTTGACACACAGAAAGCAGTCTTGGGAGATTGCAATTTTGGAGGGGAAAATGACCACCAAATTCAGAAATTCTAGTTGGGTTGGAAAGTAGACATCCAGACCTTTCCAGCAAGCCTACTCTTGCCCCATTTTGAAAACCTGGAAGTGCCCCAAAAGTGCCCTCAAAGGCGCGCGACCCGTCAGGAAATGACGCGCGACCCATCAGGCAAATTTCTCAAAATTTCAGTGTACAGCTCGGCAAAACGCAGTTTTGACTGTGTTTGACTTTTTGGAATGGATTGTCATCCTCCTTGATGTAAATAATGTAATTTTATGACACTTTTACACTTATGTATCTCTTCTAGAAGATTCATTCATGAAATAGGTGAAAATTAAATGAATGAATTGGTTTCCTAGCTTATAGAGGCAAGTTGTTTTGACTGCCTAGTTTTTAGTGCTTAGTTTAGAAGTGGTTGAAACAACTCCTAGGATAGTGAGCTCGACCCCTAGAGGCAGGGAAAGATGTTAGATGATCTATATTATGTACTTTCTTGCTAATTTTCATGGTTGGACTCTTGAGGGAGAAGCTCTTATTGTATTACTCATTGTATCTCTGCAATTTTTGGCAAAGGAAGACCAGGGTTTTGCAGTCCTTTTTGGGATTCTTGTGGTCACATGTATTGATGGTGTGTTTCTCTTTGTACTTGTAAGTGTGTTATGTGAATCATTTCCTTACTTTTCCTTCTGCACATTAGGCAAATGAAGTGTTAAAGTAGAACTCATGACTGTCATGCTCTGCTTTTAAGTTTGCTTAATATCAATGTTTTCGACTGTTTAAAGGGAATTCAAGGTTATTGCTTGCTCTCTTTAACTCCTCACCGGTCATTCTCATCCATCCATCTCTATTAAAGGCATCAATACTGTTTCCTACCTCGCCCCAAAGACCCCCTGCGAAAACTGTGTCCAATCCCCGCACCTAAAATTGCCATTTCCCCAATTTTCCACCAAAAACCCTAAAAATCCCAAATCAACCCTTTTGATCAGTTTACTAGCCTAAAATCAGTGTTACCCTATTGGTTATCTCGCCCATTGAAGATCTTTATCGAGATAGACCGGAGAGAGCCCTCTCCTGCCCCGTAGGGCTAGCTACGAGGCTAAGTGGTTTGATGTTGCCTTGAGGTTTACCTTTCTCAGCCTGAGGTGAAATTTCAAGCGCTAACATACTGGCGACCATACTGGGGAGAACAAACTTGTTTGTGGATTGATGTGTTTGTTTCATAAGTCTTAGATGGAGCCTGAAGTTATGCCAGGTAGCCTTCGAAATGCTTTTGCTTTGCATAAGCGGAAGTAGATAAACGCTGCTTCAGTCAATCTCCGTGAGCTTGTGGATATAACACTTCATTTGCATTTTACCCCAGTACATGTATCAAGTTCAGATCTGATTGTTGATAGTGGACAACGATCAGACACTGACAAGGCTAAAATCATTCACTGGCGACTCCTTCACTGAAAACTCCAGAGATCAATGCTTCATGGTGACTTCACTGCAGAGAGATCAGTAGCTGTGAGATTTTCAAGATGGACCGAATCACAAGAAGATATGCTCCCTTGAGCCAAGATCACATCCCTGGTTTTCCAAATAAAATTCCAAAGGTAGATTGGTCAAGGAATCTGCCTATATTTAATGATGATGGTAAGAAGGATGCTGCTCTTCATCTAGTTAGATTTCATATGCATATTCGCAAGTTGAAGGTGGATTTTCCTGAAGATTGCTTGATGAAGATATTCCTGGCCACTCTGGAAGGTGAAGCCCAATCATGGTATGAAAGTTTGCCGCCTGCTTGTATTTACTGTTTAAAGGATTTTCATGCTATGTTCATTGAACGATATAAGGACTCTTATCCATCATTAAATTTAGTTCAAGACTATTGCAAGCATGCTTGTAGTTTTATTGAAAGCCTTGAGACATATTATGAAGATGATAATTTTATGGACGTTGAGATTATGGAGGCTCTGTATGAGAATCCATTTCAGCAGCACACAGAAAACTTAGAGGATACCCATCAAGATGATCAGGAAATTTTGCAGCAGAATCAAGATCAGCAGGCTAAAGATGGTCATATGGTGGAAGATGATGAAAGAGAGGGTTCTATTTCAGATCTGCCCACAGAAGAAGACAGCGTGCAAAGTAGTCAAGATTCAATTTCAGAATGTGATGCAGTCAAGTCAGCTATTTCAGATCAACATTCAGATCATGATGACCAAGAATACCTTGTGCTGAATCCTGAAAGGGAGGATTTTGTTGTTGCGATCATAGACAGTGGTATGGATTCAAATGTTCTCAGTAGTGCTGCCAGTCTGTCATTAGAACCGAGTCTTCATGAGGAGGTCATTCAGTCAGCTCATGAACAACAAGGTGAGATCTTTGCTCAAGCAAGTGAAAAAGTTTCTTTGAGTGAATTTGTGGTAGACGATGTAAATGATAATATTGTGCTTGATAATATTGAAGAATGTAATAAGGAACTTGATAATCTGGTTGTGATATCATATGAAGATGACCTACCATATTGTCAGACTACAGAAGATCATAGCATACAGGATTACCTTTCAGATTCTTCATATGTTTCATGTGTTGAAATGCTTTTCCAAGAAGAGATCTGCTCATCTACCTGTTCAGAAGTTTTTGAAGCCCATGAGCATTCCTTTTTCGAAGCACATGATGAAGGCAGATCAGAATTTGAAGCAAAAGACACCTTGTTCTTTCAGCAGGAGGTGGCAATGTCAAGTCTTCATGTTTTCCAGGATCCAATGGCAGATTTGTTACAGTCAGCAGTGAAAGTGATTATTGTTGTGTTCAGTGATGAAGGAGATCATGGTCAGCTATGTTTTTGGATGCCCAGTTACCAGTATCTATTGTTGATCATGAGATCTGAGTGGGAGAATCAATCAAGAAGGCATCTGCTTGATTGGTTGCATTGGCATTTTGATATAGTTTGATGGTATATTGTCTTGTAAGAAACACAGGTGGTTGTTGTTATAGACATTTTTGTGCCTTACAACATGAAGCATGAAATGTCCATAATCTAAGGGATCCAAAGTCCCTAAACATGTTGTTCCTACCCCTAGAGGAACAAGGTCAGCAAACCACAGCACTAAATATCAGTTCTCCACCTGAAAACACTCAAAAACAAGCTAATTCTGGATCATGTCAACTGCTCCACTGAGCATCTGTGCTGAATGTCAACTGCTCCACTCTGTACCTGCGCTGAATGTCAACTGCAATGAAGGCTACCTGCGCTGGGCGAGTTTGGCCAAGTGGCACAGTCATTCCTCAAGGTGTCAATGCCCAGGAAGCTTCCAAAATGACACTTGGATCAGAGAATTCGCCTAGTGATGAGTAAGAGGGTCTAGATCTCCAAGTGGAAGCAAGAACCTCCAAGTGGACTCAAGAACTGAAGAATAACTGAAGTGGGAGAGGACACTAGTCAGCTCCATGCCAAGCTCAAGCTGACTCATCCTTTCTCCAAAACTCCTATATATAGAGCTCTCTCATGAGGTCTAAGGAGGCTGGAATCTTGTGAATGTAAGGAAGTGCTGTTGGTTTGAGTATAGAACTATTGGGTGATTTGCTTGAAGGAGGTGAAGAGGAGATTTCTTTCTACTGGGAGGTGATGCTGGATTGGGCCTTTTATGGTTGTATCACTTCCTGAACTTTACTTCTTCCATTAATAAAACATTTGAGGTTCTTCTATATGCATGTGTCTCAATGGCGTATTGATACTTGTATATTTGATTTATTCTAATCCTTGAATCATTTATGAATGTATGCTTCTTGTAGTTTCCCTCTCTTTCCATTTTGCAGGATCTTGGTGTAGCTAGGCCAGTGAAAGAGCAAGGAGCTGGGAGCAAGCAGCAAAGAGAGAAGATTGGATCAATCATTAGCGGAAGACAACGGTTAGTGGATCTCTTTCTCCCCTCTCTTACATCTCATAAAGAAGTAATCTCGAATAGCTTTGCTTTGATTGTTGCTGAGGTACTATCACCCTTAGAGTGGGATAGGGTCATTCCGTATTGGATACTTTTCCCAACAACAAATTGGCGACTCTGCTGGGGAGCGTATCTTGTTGGTTGTTTGTGTTTTTGCTATTCATTTCATAAACACAGGGAGTATCGAATCGAACTGCATTTGGATCCTTCAAATGCAAAGTAGAGGGCAGCTACTCTAGCTCAGTTTCTGGGCATGTTTATGATTTGAAGAGCTGATCCACAAGGAATCTGAACAGCTCTTAGTGATAGCTTTTCATCCTCCTTTTCATCCCTTAGTGTGTACTTGACTGATAGCTTTTGATTTGGCCAAAAACTGTGAATTTTTGAGCAATCTGTGACCCGGAAACTGAGAAAAACGAAAGTTTATCTCTTCAGTGCAGGCACTGTGAAGGCAGTCTGCATTTCAGCGCAGTTCCCGAAGGGGCTACCTGCGCTGAAGGTCAAACTGCCAGTGTACTACCTGCGCTGAACCAGTTTTGCCTAGTGCTATTGGGGTTCCCTCCTGTTTATTGCCCTGTTTTCACTCTTGTTTTTGCAGCCTGTTGCCAGTCAATGTACCTATTTGAAACCAACTTTCCTTGCCACTATTCCGCCTCGGTTGTATAAAGAAACTGTATTTGTTCTTTGTGTATTTCTTATATCATTTGCAGTTTCCCATAACGAAAGTGAACTAGTCTTGCTGTGGCCTCTTAGATCTAGACCTGTGATAAGTGTCGTTTTGATCTTAAGAGTTAGTTTGTTTGCTGTTCATAGCTGATTGAGCTTTTGCTTTCGTCATATGGTTTGAATTTATATATTTCTAGTGTCGAAACAAGTAAATCTTAAGGTGTCTTTTGATTTTGGACAAGCTTGTTTGCTTTCACTTGAAATTGAATTCGAATTTATACAACAGCTTTCTTTTTGTATTGCACCAACATTAAGAAAGAGAAAAGAAATACCTGCATTGTGCATGTGCATTTTGACAGCTTGCATGTTGATTTAAGAAAAAGTGCATTAGTGTGTGCTCTATGATCTGTGTGAAAAGATGATGTCTTTCTTTTCCCTCAGTAGTTAAGATTTTCAAAGTTGAAAGATTGAAAAGCTTGCTTCTCATCTTAGACTGCATTTAGGAGTGTTACCATACATCTCGTGGTGATCCATAAAGGCAAACTGCTAAACAAGATCAACCTTAAAATAAATTGAATTTACATAACAACGCTTTGAAACATAACGCAAACACATAGAGGTCTAAGCTAGAGACATGTTCCGGCGTCGTTAAACGTGATATCTTAGCGTTGAGTGGTTGGGTGATTCCTCCACGGTGAAGCGATAAGTATCAATACGGACTTGTGCTCCCACGTACCGTCGCGTATATATTGGGAGACCCCTATAGGAACAAAGCCTTTATCCATAGGAAACCGTGTCGGCCGCCCTACTGATCGCAATGCAGTGAACACAGCATTCACGAAGATCGACCACTCGTACCGTAAAACGTATTCTGTGGTTTTGCGAAAAGTTTGGCACACCCTCTGCCTAGAACTCCAGAGTAGTTTCTTTTGGCCTTTTTCAAACTCTATAACTGAAAAAGTCCATCCGAGCATTTGTCACTTCGGGCTCGTTAAAACATCGAAGGAGACTAGAGTCATCTTTAGCTTTTTCTCGACTCTTAAAAAGTGAAAAAGCAAGTTGTGTCTAAAGCGTCGTTATAAAATTTATTTTAAACAAGATAATCATCACCATTCCCTCATTGATCTTCGAAGTTAGTCTTTTGGCATCGTAAGTTCTTGTAGAATCGCTAAGAAATCCTTTGGATAGACTAGATATGTCTAAGCAACCGTCGACATCTAGGACTGTGTCATCCGACACAGCAGCAGCAGAACCTCCTGCTGCTACTCCAACAATGTACGCCGGTATACCATCTGTCCCGACAAGTTATCAACAACAAGCCGGAGTCCAATCAGGGACGACGACATGGTTAGTTCCTATTTCTTCATCCGGATTATCATCTGGTATTTCTTATGTTGAAACTCAAAAAATTGATCCAATGTGTCTTCAAAGGCCAATTTACCCTTTAAGTACTGGATTTCCACCGTATGGAGGGCAGTATGCTCTTTCATTGTTCCCTCCTAGAGAACAACCATATGGGAGTTTACAACAAAGTTCAGGTCAAACTGGAATTACATCCAGCGGTTGGGTACCAATACTGCCTCAACAACCAGGAGTTGTATATCCAATGCAACCAGTACACCCTGTGTCGAATATTCCCACCATACTTGCTATAGTGAATGCGTCGCAAGTACAAGCTCTACCTGTTGTATGTCAACCCCAAGTTTCTCAGGTTGCAATACAACAACCTCTTGTCTCAACGACTCAATCACCATCTCAGGGTAGTGCCTCCTTATCTGGAGCGACTCAGGCTCAAACAAGTACTGTGACTCCTCATCTTGGTCAATCATTCAGTATTGGTCAACAGCAAATGGTCCAACAACCAGAGCTGGTTCAATCTCAACAACCGCCATTCCAGCAATCATATCAAGGACCTGAGCAACAAGTCTTTGTAAGTAATGGGCAACCATGCTATAATGGTTATGCCCATGAACCTTGTCAAAGTTGCCAGCATTATGCTGGTCTGCAAAGACCCATTGCTCAGGCGATACCATCTTATCCTGGATATGCTTCGCCTAACCTGAACCAACAGTTGCCCTTTGTGGCAACTCTAGAATTACCAGATCTAAACCGGCTGACGAATGATCCAATTACTTATGCCCCTTGGTGGCCAGCGATTCCGCATAAACTTCCGTCAGATATTCCTAAATTTAATGGAAATCCGGGTGAAGATCCGTCGAATCATGTGATGACATTCCATCTATGGTGTTCATCGAACACCCTGGATGATGATTCGATAAGACTTCGACTCTTTCAGAGGACGTTAACGGGTCCAGCGGCAAAATGGTACATTGAATTGCCTAGAGCTTCGTTCGACAACTTCAGTACCTTAGCCACAACCTTTTTAACCCATTTTCAATTACCGATAAGGTATGAAACGGGAACAGAACTCCTTACCAACTTCAAACAGACGACTGCCACCCACATATCTGATCATATACATGAGTGGCGACGTCGTCGCAGGATGGTAAAAACGTACGTTCCCGATCAGCTATTAGCTGAATGGTTTATCAAGTCATTACTTCCTGCCATCACGGAAGATGTGGCAAAGGGGGGGTCGTAACAGAAGAGCAGGTTATCGCTCGTGCGCAATATCTGGACTTGGTCTATACTCAGTCCGGCACGCTCTACGACAAAATACCTGACGCCCCTAGACCGGAATCCTCAATTCCTCCTCCTCCTAAATCAAACAATGACTCTCACACCAGCGATGGCGTGATTGGCAAGCACAAAATTTATAGTCAAAATGCAAATGAAGAACTTCTTGCCTCAGAAGTAAATGCCATGTCGACCGACAAGGGCAAACAACTGAAGCAACCAGGCGGCAAGAAGAAAAAACAAGGGAGAAAAAGGAAACCCCCGGCAGGGTGTCATATATGCGATGAGGATCATTGGACGAAAGATTGTCCACATATAGCTGAAGTTAAGAAACTCTTCAAGAGTTCAAAAACCCCAGCAGTATTGACTGATCCGTTTCCTAATCCAGGTCAAAATCTGGTTGCTAATCAAAATGCTTCCCGATCCCAAGTGCTTATGTTGTCTACCTCAAAGCAGCAGAATAATGCTTTGACAAGGAATAAAGATTACGGGAATCCACGGCTGTCGAATAACAAGGCTAATGAACAACCTAGTAGTTCGACGACAACTTTGACCAAAGTTGTGCCACCCATCATTCCTGAACCAATGATAAAGTTGCCAAAAGGAGTAGTACACAAATCGACATTTAATCCTCGTGCCAAAATAGCACAGAATTATAATATAATAGAGGACCTGGCCCAATCGCCGTCCGCTATGTCGACACTTGAGGTACCGCAAAATTGCCCCTCCCAAGAGCAAACTTTATTATCAGCAATAGGTGGGATTGGCCCAATGGATTCCAATCTTGTGGCCTTTGATCATAAAGGATATGACCCTAAGTTACCAGCTCAACTAGCTTTCCTTGTTCAAGTGAAAGCCCTCAACAAAACTGTTCATCGAACAATTATTGATGAGGGGGCATCTACATGTCTTATGTCGATGAGTTGCTGGAAAAATTTAGGCTCACCACCCTTGTCGAAATCGTCAATGACCTTAAAAGCATTTGATGGACGATCATACACTCCATATGGGATTTTAAATAACTTGCAAGTTGAACTGGGGGGCAAAACAGTAGAAGTCGATGTTGAAGTAATCGATGGAAACCTCGATTACAACATCCTACTAGGAAGGCCCTGGATATATGTCATGGCCGCAGTCATGTCGACCTACTTTAGGAAGATTGCATTTCCCTTTCAATTAGGGATTACAGTCGTCGACCAACAAACTTTCCTCCCCGACAGTTCACAAGTTACAGGAAGCATTCCAATGATCCATGGAAGCGATCATTCGCTTCAAAATATTGGAGTAGGTCTCCTAAAAGACCCTGCCTTAATGGGTACTTTTGCCCTACCGCCTGCAAGAAATCTGGCGGAAGTGGCCACAGTGGAAACCTACAATATGAAATCTTCTATATCTAATGGATTCGGAAGATTCCTAAACATTTTGTCAGCATGGATCATCGCCCTAATGGAAATACTGTAAATACAGTGGGCTCCGAGGACGGTTCTTATCTCGTGTCAACCTCGTTAAAAAATGAAACAAGGAGTCATGAGGATAGTTCATTTACTATGTCAACCTCATTAAAAAATGAAAACAATCCCCTTTCCAAATCTCAAAGGTAAACCTTCATTCCAACCACCAAGTTGAATGCAATGAAGCTTGGGGGGCATGCACCTCGATTTGCGTTGTTATGCTGGGGGCATGCAAACTTATCATCGAGCAGTTTTACCGCGGAATTTATGCTCGTTAAAAAATAGAAAAGCGAGATCCGAGCAGTTTTAGCACATAGTTCATGCTCGTTAAAAAATAAACATAAGATTGAGCAGTGTTTTGGCGCATTCAAGCTCTTTAAAAAATGAACCCAGTACCGGTAAATAACCATTGTGATCGTAAATTTATTAGCCATAAAAAGCCTTGGTCGTGTTTGCACCTGCCACCTCCATTCCATTTGGCCGATCGTTCACCCCCATATGATTGTTTACCTATTTTGAGGAACAGCTGCAAAGAGTGATTTCACCTAGCCAACCTTGTGACACTGCCGTGATTGGAAAATTCCAACCTGTACCTGGAATCTGCTGCTATCCCTGTTTATCACTCGTTCCTCAAAAGACGAGTCTTCTTTGAGCTCTTTTCATCTGACTCGTAAAATATGAAAAGTTTGCCGAGTTTTGGCCTTCCAGCTCGTTAAAAGGACCGGAAGAGCTATCCCTCCTCTAGATTTTAATCTTTTTGGACCTGAGGGATTATTGCACAAAAAGGTCGAGCGCTTGTTTTATTCGGCTCGTTAAAATTATCGAAAACTCATCCCTTCTGTATTGTTTTATACTTTTTCGGACTTAAGGGATTAGATGACGAAAAAGGAATTTTGGAGTTAACTTTCTGTACCTTTTCAGACTCTCTAAAAATGAAAAGGACTGAGTTGTCTTTGTCGCTAGACTCGTTAAAATCATTAAATAGCGACAAACTTGTCTTTAGACGAGAACGAGTTTCCCTATCGCTAGGCTCGTTAAAACATAGTGATGGGCTTGCCCGAAGGGCAGGTTATAGAACAAGCATATGTTATCCTCCTCAAGATTGACAAAAATAAAGAGGTACTGGTCAGAAATGACTGGGGAAAAATTGGGAGAACCTCAAAGCTTTAATGGTAGCAAGTCGCTCTTGAACATGACACTTTTCCTCCGTATCACATCGGGTTGGGTTGTTTCATTCACTGGTCTCATCACCATGGTCTTCGCCAAACCATCCACATTTGGGGTAATGCTACCGATCCATCGCATCAGTGTCGTTATATGTTCAAGAGATGTTGTTCAGAAAGAGTCGACCGTGTCCCATCCACTGCCATACATTATCCTTCATCCACCCATGATCGCCACCCTGAATCATATTTTACAGATTGTTTTCACCTCCGCTAAAATCATTAGCTCCGTTCCGTGTCACTGATGTGGGATTCATTAAGGCCCTCCTTTGACGGATCGCTTCTTGTCGACTTCAGTTCATTATCCAAGAAGTTGATCTATGAACAACCCCCTCAGTACTTTGAAGCTTGCATGCCTCAATGGCAAGTTTCTCACTTCCGGCGACAGGTATACATCAATGACCTTCGACCAGAAGATTTTGCGTGGTGTTCGACGCCAAGTCCTTTATTCACACCACGTGAATTGTACTGCAGTACCTTGAGGGTCATTATCATTATCGGTGATTCCTCTTGCGCTTGTTAACAGTTTTCATTATTGACCGGTAATCAAGCGATGTCTTTCCATGTTCGACTTCAACGCAATTCTCACATGGATCGACTTGTACTTAGAGTGAAGATCGAACGAATTTGAAGACCCCGGATCTAGTTTCATCCATCCGGGCTGCGATATATATTCAGGAAAAATAAAGACATTTGATATGTACATCATTGCAGCAGATGATCATCCTACTCAAAGGATGATAATTTCAGCAGAGAATTATCAGTCTATCATCAGACGATCGTCTGTTATATGTACCAAAATGAATTTATAAAGCTGAGCATGGGAATGCCCGCCTCAGCTAGATCATGAAAGCAGAATGAAAAATAATGTATTGTATTGTATTTTATTACAGGTCACCTCTCAACGATTGAATGAACTTCGGATCCTCCTGATAAAGCATTTCACCCAATAAACGACCTCATACTTTAGGGGGCAACTGTTATAGACATTTTTGTGCCTTACAACATGAAGCATGAAATGTCCATAATCTAAGGGATCCAAAGTCCCTAAACATGTTGTTCCTACCCCTAGAGGAACAAGGTCAGCAAACCACAACACTAAATATCAGTTCTCCACCTGAAAACACTCAAAAACAAGCTAATTCTGGATCATGTCAACTGCTCCACTGAGCATCTGCGCTGAATGTCAACTGCTCCACTCTGTACCTGCGCTGAATGTCAACTGCAATGAAGGCTACCTGCGCTAGGCGAGTTTGGCCAAGTGGCACAGTCATTCCTCAAGGTGTCAATGCCCAGGAAGCTTCCAAAATGGCACTTGGATCAGAGAATTCGCCTAGTGATGAGTAAGAGGGTCTAGATCTCCAAGTGGAAGCAAGAACCTCCAAGTGGACTCAAGAACTGAAGAATAACTGAAGTGGGAGAGGACACTAGTCAGCTCCATGCCAAGCTCAAGCTAACTCATCCTTTCTCCAAAACTCCTATATATAGAGCTCTCTCATGAGGTCTAAGGAGGCTGGAATCTTGTGAATGTAAGGAAGTGCTGTTGGTTTGAGTATAGAACTATTGGGTGATTTGCTTGAAGGAGGTGAAGAGGAGATTTCTTTTTGCTGGGAGGTGATGCTGGATTGGGCCTTTTATGGTTGTATCACTTCCTGAACTTTACTTCTTCCATTAATAAAACATTTGAGGTTCTTCTATATGCATGTGTCTCAATGGCGTATTGATACTTGTATATTTGATTTATTCTAATCCTTGAATCATTTATGAATGTATGCTTCTTGTAGTTTCCCTCTCTTGCCATTTTGCAGGATCTTGGTGTAGCTGGGCCAGTGAAAGAGCAAGGAGCTGGGAGCAAGCAGCAAAGAGAGAAGATTGGATCAATCATTAGCGGAAGACAACGGTTAGTGGATCTCTTTCTCCCCTCTCTTACATCTCATAAAGAAGTAATCTCGAATAGCTTTGCTTTGATTGTTGCTGAGGTACTATCACCCTTAGAGTGGGATAGGGTCATTCCGTATTGGATACTTTTCCCAACAACAGTTGTCATCATGATTTCAAATCTTGATGGACTGCTGCCCTTCAATAAGCTTTGTAAGTTCTTGTTTTAGTTAAGTCAGTCATGAGTCATTTATGAGTCAGTTTTCAGTCATGTTGGTTTCATAATTGTGTCGGCTTGAGTCAGGTTTCAGTCAATAAATGATTCAAAGTCTTGTATCGTTTGCCGTAAATATTGACTCCATTGCCCAATAATGATAAAGCATTGGTCTGCTCTCCTAGAGGTCTAAGGTTCTTGGTACCTCTAAGGAGCTACCATCCCCATTGGAGCCAATGTTAGAGTCGGTCTAGTAGCCCTCCATCAACGATCAAAGCTCTTTGCATTTGCATAGGTAGGTGTCTCATCAGTGTCATTTTTTGCATTCCGTTAGGCATGCCATAACCCTGATGGAAGAGCTGGTGTCTTTGTCTCCCTTTGGGCACTGCTGGATCAGCTTGTTTCAGTCATTAAACTTTGTTAAGGTTACTTGTCTATTGTCTTGAGATCAAATTTTTAGGTCTAGGGTTTTTGGTCAAGTTTGTCTTCAAGCTCATGTCTCTGAAGGTCAATAAGTGCCCAGCAAGCTAGAGGGATGATTTTCAAAGTGTTTCTTCGAAAGATTCTATCTTGTACAGTTAATTTTCACCTTGGATTTACAAACCCTGTTTTTAAAGCCAAGGTCATTTTTCAAAATTTTGTAAAAAATGGTAAAAATTCACAAGGCTTCAAAGGACAGCATGTAACCCTGGCTCCCTTGCCAAGATCCCTCAGATGCTATCCCTACAAAAATTATCAAAGAAAAGCATCAAATCAATCAGTTTCAGGACAAAAGGAAACCAAAAAGTCAAGTTTATAAAGTGTCAAAGAAAAACATTATAAAGTGGGTTATGATATGAAATTAATTCAAATAAAGTTATAAAAACCCCAATCTCCCTCCATCGAGCCTCATTGTGCATCCAAGTCATTGAGCAAGTGATTTCAAGTGAGTTCGAGCCGAAGTTGTGAGTTGCAGAGGCGCGCGACCCGTTGAGCGCCCTCCGACAGTGCAAAATTGTAACGGGCGCGACCCGTTGGGTGAGGCACGCGACCCGTCAGCGCCTTCATTGTAAAAAATGCCTGTAAATTCACCAAGGAGCCACAAAATCACCGAATTGTGTGAGCATTTTAATCAGCATTTTACAAAGCAGAAACAACAGTATATTTCAACCACTTTGCTCTTAAAACAATGTCAGAAACCGAAACCAATTATGGGCAAAGTGATGACCAGGCATCAGCTTCAGAGATTGAGGTACAGAGGAGGCCTCATAAGGGTGGAAAGGGTGGACATCATAGAAGAGAGGAGCCCACCTCTTTGGAAGATTTACAGGCTTGTCCTATGGCAGTGTCATGTTTTCGTTATATGTCTTGTTATGAGTTTTGCGAGAGGATCTCTCGGATTCAGCATCACAGGGAGTTGGCTCGCTTATTTGTTTTGCATTTGCATGATGGACATGTCAACCTTGCCGGGGTGGATTTTACATTGACACCCGAGGTGATTGCACAGGCCACAGGGATACCTAATGTCGGAGAGGTATGGAATAAGCGCAAGGTGTTGGACAGTGTTCAGTTTGAGCCTTTCATTAGACCTGCTTTCATGAGACATTTGACGGGTGTATTTCCCTTCAGATTTTTGAGGAGTGAGTATGCTCCCATGATGAGGCTTATCATGCTCTTTTTCACCTGTGAGGGCAGATTTTCACAGATATATTCGTACCATATTCGCCTGATGATGCATTTCACACGGGTACGGATGATGAACATCCCTATTTTCAAGTGCCAGAACATTGAGAGGATGGTGCCCTTGATGCAGAGGAAGAGCCCAGCACAGCAGTATAGGAGCCTCTATCATTATGGTTTGATTCAGCTTGTGGTCAGACATCAGTTGGCTCAGCAGGGCATCACATGGGAGGAGTTCATCTCTCGCGAGTTCTTTACAGCACCACCACCACATCCGGAGATTGTTCATGAGGAGGGAGGACCATCACAGCAGCATGATATCCCCGGGACTAGCCATGTCAGCTCTTCTCCATTGGTCACTTATCAGAGAGGCCACAGGGCCTTATTTGCAGCAGCTAGGCGAGTATTTTCTCCACACCAGGTGGAAGGGGTCTCGCTTTCTTCATCAGCACCACGAGTGTTATCTCCACACCAGGTGGAAGGGGCCTCGTCTCCGACAGCAGCATAGGTATCAGAGAGGGGCAAACAGCCCAGGATTGATGAGGGGCCATCAGGTGTTCCAGATATAGAGCTTGTTGATCTTGATGTCAGTTCTCCTAGCCTAGAGTCAAAGGAGATCATTCAACACCTTAGAGCTGAAAATGATACATTGCAGAAGAGATTAGAAGGGGCACAATGGAAAATCTCATATCTAGAATAGCGCAACAAGCAGTTGGAGGATGAGCAAACTCTTGATGAGTTGTGGAGGATTCGTAGTGACCGCAACTTGAATCGAAGAAGACCCGGTGATCTATTGCCCGCTGAGCGAGAGTCCATGCTTATCCGGCTCAATGCTCACTTGGAGAGGCTGTTGGCTAAGGCCAACCAAGATAAGAAATTGTTGAGAAACATGAAGAACCATTATTGGGCGCGGATGCACGTGTGCAAGGCGAAGATGAAGGTGCTCCAAAGGCGGTTGGCCAAGGCACAAAAAAGGAGAAAAAGGCCCGATCCCCTCCACATCTTGGCCGAGGCTTCCTTGAAGGAGCAAGGCACTAAATAGCTCAGCCACAGCACAAATACCAAGAAATTTTGAACATTTTGGGTCAATTTTGGTTTTTTCAGGCAATTTACAGGTTTTGCCCTCTCAACGGGTCTCACCCCCCGCGCGACCCTTTCATTTGGCTACTCTTTTCCAGGGAAACTCAGCATTTCCAGATTTTTCATGAAAATTTACACATGCTCATCCATTGCCAAGAGATTTTATGAAGTTTTGGGCCTCCAGAAAGTCAAAAAACAAGCAAAAAATGACTTTCTGCCACATTTTTGACACACAGAAAGCAGTCTTGGGAGATTGCAATTTTGGAGGGGCAAATGACCACCAAATTCAGAAATTCCAGTTGGGTTGGAAAGTAGACATCCAGACCTTTCCAACAAGCCTACTATTGCCCCATTTGGACACCTGGAAGTGCCCCAAAAGTGCCATCAAAGGCGCGCGACCCGTCAGGAAATGGCGCGCGACCCATCAGGCAAATTTCTCAAAATTTCAATGTACAGCTCGGCAAAACGCAATTTTGACTGTGTTTGACTTTTTGGAATGGATTGTCATCCTCCTTGATGTAAATAATGTAATTTTATGACACTTTTACACTTATGTATCTCTTCTAGAAGATTCATTCATGAAATAGGTGAAAATTAAATGAATGAATTGGTTTCCTAGCTTATAGAGGCAAGTTGTTTTGACTGCCTAGTTTTTAGTGCTTAGTTTAGAAGTGGTTGAAACAGCTCCTAGGATAGTGAGCTCGACCCCTAGAGGCAGGGAAAGATGTTAGATGATCTATATTATGTACTTTCTTGCTCATTTTCATGGTTGGACTCTTGAGGGAGAAGCTCTTATTGTATTACTCACTGTATCTCTGCAATTTTTGGCAAAGGAAGACCAGGGTTTTGCAGTCCTTTTTGGGATTCTTGTGGTCACATGTATTTATGGTGTGTTTCTCTTTGTACTTGTAAGTGTGTTATGTGAATCATTTCCTTACTTTTCCTTCTGCACATTAGGCAAATGAAGTGTTAAAGTAGAACTCATGACTGTCATGCTCTGCTTTTAAGTTTGCTTAATATCAATGTTTTCGATTGTTTAAAGGGAATTCAAGGTTATTGCTTGCTCTCTTTAACTCCTCACCGGTCATTCTCATCCATCCATCTCTATTAAAGGCATCAATACTGTTTCCTACCTCGCCCCAAAGAACCCCCTGCGAAAACTGTGTCCAATCCCCGCACCTAAAATTGCCATTTCCCCAATTTTCCACCAAAAACCCTAAAAATCCCAAATCAACCCTTTTGATCAGTTTACTAGCCTAAAATCAGTGTTACCCTATTGGTTATCTCGCCCATTGAAGATCTTTATCGAGATAGACCGGAGAGAGCCCTCTCCTGCCCTGTAGGGCTAGCTACGAGGCTAAGTGGTTTGATGTTGCCTTGAGGTTTACCTTTCTCAGCTTGAGGTGAAATTTCAAGCGCTAACAGAATATATGACCTAATAGATGATATTTCAGCTATCCTGATAAAGCTACAATTATTCTTTACGAATATCAGACAAGTATGAGACCTCTATGCTCAGATCTACTGTTATGACCTATAGCTTGTATATTTGTGACATGTTTGACGAAATGTCTATCATGGTTAGTAGGGGTTAGATCAAGTACTTATACCAATGATTGCATTAGTAGCCTAATTCCAATGTTCTTTATCATTTATAAAAATTTCATGTAGTTTTGGATAGTGGCCCGAGTCTTGGCCCTGAAAAAGTGGCACAAAATCCGGGGTCACTGGTTGAGAACTAGCTGAAAAAGTCCACAGTTGTTGGCATGCCTTGCTATGGGAGTGACTAGAATGCCTTAGTCACATGAATGGCTTGTCATGGGAGTGGCTGGGGGTCTAGATCAGTGAAATGTCAAGTTTTTGTAGGGGTTAGTCACCTAGAAGGGTTGGTTGGCTCCTGAAGGTTCTGTAGCATGTGTGGAAGGTCATATTGGTTTTTTTCTTTTGGTTCCACTTCCTTAACTATAAATGGGGATTTGAATCACATCATAGTAGCCTCTCGTCACATGTTTACCATAGCAGACTAGTTAACTTGGGTAAATCTGGGAGGAAGGTGTTACATAGTGGTATGAGAGCATGGTTCACCCCTTGGACTGGATGGGCGGTGTGTTTGTCATGCATATGTGTCAGTTACATATGTGATCTTCATGCTTGTAGTCTATACACATGTTGTGTATGCATAATGTTGGTCATGGTTTCATTTGCGTCACCATGTGAAAGTTGATGGCATTGTTGTTGGATGTGTTTGTCGTGAGTGTATATTGGTGATGCATTGGTTATGCATGTCAGTGCTTATATGTTGTTATGCATACATTGAAATGATTATATTTTTCGTGCATGAGATCATGGTGTGTGGTTGGTATGGTCATGCATGGTAATTGGATGATGGTTGAAATGATGTTTATGTATTGATATTATTATGATTATACATGTATTGTGCTAATATGGTTAATCTTGCAGACAATATATCCTCTCTTGAACTATACTGAGGTATGTGATTATGTTATGTTTTGGTTTTCGCTGACATGGTATACTTGCAGGAAATAGATCATAGATGACTAGAAATATGGTAGACTACAGTTCACGAGGCTCTCCCTATGGATCATATGAGCAACGTGGTTTTGGACACTTTCTGACTTAGCAACCACATTGAGAAGTTTGAAGGCAAAAATAACAAGTTGCAAGGCAGATAATGACAAAAATCCTGTAGGCACAAGAGAAACAAGAAGAAGTCAATACAGTAATCCTTCATAGTTTTTCAGAATTTTAGAGACAAGGACCACTTCGGATAAACCACGGGCAAGAGGACATGCCAAATGGGGCATATGGCAGTAGATCTCATGGTGGGCACATGCCAGATAGGGATGACACGATTCAATATGGAAGGCTCTTGGATACTCTGAATATGAGAGGTGATGGACACAAGTTTTATTCTAGTTCTGGTTTTGATAAGCATTATGATCATAATCCTTATCATCCTTACATGAGGAGTGACAAGAGCTATTTTCCAGATGAGTTCAAAAAAGCAATGTCACCTACCTTTGATGGATATTTAAAGAAGATGAAGGATGAAGAATCATGACTACTTGGGATGAAGAAATTGTTTGAGTTGCATGAATAAATCGAGAATATGAAGGTCATAATAGCTATCTTCAGCCTCAAAGGGAAAGCAAATATCTGGTGGGAAGATGTGAAGTGGGTTAGAGACATCAGGATAGAAGAGTTGAGTTGACATGAATTCAAGAGACATTTCTTGAAGAAATACTTGTCAGAAAGGTACTACAATAGCAAAGCCGAGGAGTTTTATGAGCTAAATATGGGATCTATGACAGATGGAATCTATGAACGTATCTTAAGGATGAGAAGGCCAAAGATTAGAGATTTGTTAGTGGATTTCCATTAGCATTTAGGGACTAAATTGAGTATGATGAACCTTGGTCACTTGAGGAATTTATTGGGAAATTGAATCATTGTTATGAGAAATCAAAGCGTAAGAAAAAAACAGAGTAGGGTTGGAAAGGGAAAGACAAAGCTAAAGGTAAATGGAAGCCGAAAAGAATAAGGCCTTAGGTTTCAAGTGAGAAAGAAAATGTTGCACCTAATAAAAAGTTCAATGTAGTTAGACAGGGACATGGGTCACAACTTGGAGGGAAGAAAAATAGAGGTGATGGTATGGGATCGTTGCAGTGTTGCATATGCGGAAAGGAGCATCTTAAGAGAGATTGTCTGCAGTAACAGGCTAGTAGGCCTAAAATTTATAATGCACAGGAGGCGTAGACTGTTGGGAATGTTGGGCAGAGTATTCCTCGTGTCTATGCAACATTGGATAACAAGAAGGAAGATCATCAAGCATCCATTATTGATATGGAAGGTAAGACCCGTGGTCGATTTATTTCTATTTTGATTGACCCTAGATCTAATTATAGTTATGTTAGTCCTGACCTGGTGGACAAGTGTGGTTTGAATAAATAAGTACCTGCAAAATCCTTGTTCGTGTAGTTGGCTAGAAGTACAAAGAAAAGAGTTCATAATTCGGAAAGTGCTTGTGCATTCAAGTTGAATGGTATTCATACCACAACATGTTTGAATGTATTGTCGTTTGGATTGTATAGTATGATTTTAGGTATGGAATGATTGTATCTTCACATGAATAAGTTGGATTGTTATGAAAAGGAAATTGTGTGCTTGGATGAAAATGTAGAACAAAGAGTCTTGCAGGGTAAGAAGAAGGCAACATTAGTTAGAATGGTGACAACTATGCAGGAAAAGCACAATCACAGAAAAGGGTGTGTGTTATTTGCAATGTATATTTCTATTGACAAAGGTAAGGATGTTGAGGATGCAGATGTATTGAGAAGGTACCCGATCTTGCATCAGTTTCAAGATGTGTTTCTAGTAGAGATTTCAGATTTTCCACCTCACAGAGAAGTGGAATTTTCCATTGAGTTGGTACTAGGGGCAACACCAACATCGAAGGCACCATACAGGATGAGCAATCCAGAGTTAGTACAGTTGAAGTTGCATTTGAAGGAAATGCTTGACAAGGGATACATTAGGCTAAGTGTATCCTCGTGGGGTGCACCGATATTGTTTTTGAAGAAGAAGCATGGTACTCTTAGGCTATGCAATGATTACAAGCAATTGAACACAGTAACCATTAATAACATGTATCTTCTACCAAATATTCATGACTTGTTTGATCAATTGAAGGGAGAAATAATGTTCTCGAATATTGATATAATATCAGGATATCATTAGGTACACATAAAGGAAGAGGACATTTACACGGCAATTTTCTAGACCAGGTATGGGCATTATATGGAAAAGTTTCTTATTGTATTCATTGATGACATCTTGATATATTCTAAAAATGAGGAAGAGCATGCCAAGCACTTAGCAGTAGTATTGAAACAAAATGCGTCGATGAAGTGTTATATCCAACAAAGATGCCTCTTATACCTGTAGGGTCCAAATTATTCCTTTTTTCCTTAGGAATGTGAATGTATACGAGACATCCAAATATTTGGAGATAATCAACACTTGGCTTATTTCACGTGAATGAATCTTATGGGGTCATGTCATTAAGAATTCAATGAGAGCTTCACTTTTGTATATATACTGTTGTTACAGATGCTTCTCCCCATAAGAACTTGGGAAGGTCTTTGTCATGCAGTATGGCTCTAACACATTCTTCAATGGACCAATTCTTCCTTTTAGCCACACCATTATGTTGAGGATTGTACGGAACTATTAATACTACTTCCTTTCAAAAAGTATAAGTTATTTGGAAGTATATTCTCTACCATTCTCTGAAATTAGGGTTTGTATCTTCCTTTCTGTCAAATTTTCCACTTCTACCTTGAACTCTTGAAATTTCTCAAATACTTCATCCTTAGAGTTGAGGAGGTATATCCAAGTTTTTCTAAAGTGATCATAAATGAATGTTACATAGTATTGATGACCTCCAAGTGACTTCTTTACCATAGGTCTACAAACATCAGAATGTATGAGATCCAAAATTTCCTTGGATCTTGTGTCTCTGCTTACAAAAAGTTTCTTCACATTTTTTCCAAGAGCACATCCCTTCTAGACTCCTTCATGCTCTTCTTTCAGTTTGGGGATATCAGTAACCATATGATTCAATGATGGAAATATCTTATAATGAAGGTGATCATACCTTCTATTCCATAGTTCACAAGGGCTAATATCTAAATGCACTAGAGATTGAGGAGGAGGTGTTATCAGACTATACAACCTCCCCTCACAAATCCCAATATCTTTAGCATTTTCAATACTAGACCTTTTAGCCCATATGATAAATTTACCATAAAAAATGAAACCCTATCACATTTATCTTCTAAGAAAGAAATATAAAGCAATTTCTTTCTCGAACCTGGAACATAAAGTGTATTGTTGAGATGAATATTTCCACTAGTTTCTAGCTCCAAGGAAGTAGATCCAATTCCTTTGACCAAGTAGCTATTTTTGTCTTGAAATTTGATCGAGTGAGAAGAGTTTCCTTTTGATAGAGCCTTGAGTTGACCACATTCCCCTGTAATATGCCTTGAAGCTCCACAGTTGATGACCCATGTACTATCATCTTCAAATGAACCGGTAAGAGTAGAATAAAAACTTCCATCCATGACTCCTTTATATAGCTTGGAGATGAACTTGATGATGCAACCTTTGATAGTTTCAAGGAGAATCCTAAGAGTCTTGAGGCCTTTCTTCATATAGCTTTCCATTGGAGAGGGAGAGAGAAGATAGATAACTACTTCAAGAATGTCTTCCAATAAGAGTGCCAACAAAAGTGATCCTCAAGTTGTCCTTCCTTCACCTTAGCTCTGATACCATGTTGAGAAATCAATGTGCTTGTAAGTTAAGGTTGATTCCTCTTACTTGATAATTACTTGTGAGTGTTTGTTGGATTTTATTACTTTATTATGTCTTCTTCATCAAGCAATTACCAAAAACATAAAGTGCATGAAGATCACAAGAGATAAAGAACACAAGATGTAGGCTCCAAGCCGGGGAAAAACTCCACAAGGGGAAAAATCAAACAAATTATCTTATTATAGAATCATATCAAAGTGAGACATCCAAGACCCAAGAATAAGACCTCCACAATGAACCAAGTCAGCCCTCCTTTCATATATCCTCCAACCAAACCAAGTCAACAAGAATCAAAGTTGGTAAAACCTATTTAAGTCAAAATTTCGGACCTGCAACTTCACAAAGTTGCCCCAACGCCTTCATAAAAACAAAATTTTCAGCCTGTAATTCACAGAGTAACCCCAACAAATTCACACATGTGGACAAAGACAGGCAAAAACTTGAATTATCTTCCTTCGTTGGATTCTTCTCTCATTTCCTTGGCCTTCACACTTCTTCTTCTTCTCTCTTTCTTAGAAATCAACTTGTGAGTGAGTGATCGAATGAGGTCGAAGTCTCTTCCTTTTATATCCATCCGGGAGGTTGAATTGGGCCTCTTCAAGTCCAACTTGATAAGGCAGGGCCAACTCGGTCTTGTGGGACAAAATGGTTCTCTTTAACACAAAATAATATTTTGTTACAAATTGTCCAAATGGGACTTTGACACATGAAAAAATTTCTTCTTGACTCAACAAACCCTAGAAAAATGAAGACCATGCTCTGACTAGAATAATACTAATAATAATAAATTTTGTTTTCTTCTTTTTTCTTTTACATGAAATACATATTAATACAAATACAATGATAATTATGAATACCAAACCTAGCTACATTTTTTAATATGAACCTCCTGGTACATGAAATTGTGCTTTTGATAGTCATACAAATTTACAAGGACAAAGAGGCCTTTCTTGTAATTATTTTGGCTTTGAATCAACGTCATGAACCAAATAATTGTCATGATTATTAGAAAATTGGCCCACTAAATCAAGAAATGACATTTTCAATAGATTCAATGCCTCTCAAATCAAGAAAGGGCTTGTAATTTTCCCAGGAAGCCAACATGCTCTAAATGGTAATTGGAGCTCCAACTTTGATGTGAAATAGGGAGGTACATGAATTTATGTACAATATCCAAGGGAACTTGAGCTAACATCAAATTCTACAAAATCTTTCCCATCTCTCATTGTCATGAATGGTTTTTTCATACACTTGTTATTGAGGGTTATACTATGTTTTGTGATACTAATAAGTCCAAGATCGCCATTTTCCTTCCCTAAATGGACATTATCCTATTTTGTTTCAACTAGTCCTTCCTTTAATTTCCTTGATGCTCTTAGTAAGTGTTAGTGTCGGTATCTTCATCCCTCCGTCAGAGATCAAATCCTCTTGTTGCATTGCATATTAGGTGTCTCGCTTAGTCCGCTGCATTCCATTAGGAGCATGGATCATCTGACGGTGATGGCTTGTTGTGCATTTTCCCTCATGTCTTTTACCTGCTGGCCCATTTTCATCCATCAAAATCATATGCAGTCACTTTTGGTCTTCGAATTTGCAGAAGATTTTTCTAGGGTTTCAGTTTCATTAGGTCTAGGGTTTCATCAAAAAGTCTCAAAAATGTCCATTAACAGTCAGCAGGTGCATGAGGTGGTTGAATAAAGTTCCAGTATCAATAAATTTCACTCAGAAATGTATTTTTCCTCAAAACTTTGTTTTGAGGAAAAACAGAGTATTTTAGGCTTTTATTGTATAAATTCATGTATTTTCAGTTCTTCATATGTAAATCACTTCAGTGGAAACCCTAGTCACCTTGCCAAGCCTCAGTAGCTCCATCCCCTGTAAAGCAAACACAAATCAAGTCATTCAGTTCATCAAAAGGCTCAAATAAAGTGAAAAGCTTAAAAAACAGAGTTGAAAAATAAATTCATACTGCAAACATTATAAAAGTGGGTTTTTATGAATCAAAATTAAAAAGCTCCTTGTATATAAATCATTTTCTCAATTCAAAATCTCATTTTCATTCAAAGAAAAAGATTGAGCAAAGTGAAGGTCGTGTTTGAGCAAAGGAAGTGCGTTTGGAGAAAAACTGTCCAAATTTGTGGGCGCGGCACACTAGGTGAGTGGCGTAGCGCATATAAGAGGCACGGCGCATAGGACCGCGATCTTCAGTGTTATTTTGCACTGGCGTGGCACACACAGTGGGCGTGGCACATTGGGTTTGAGGCACAGCGCATAGAGCTGCCAAGCCTGTTCCTCTCAAAAACTCCCTCAAATCACCAAAATCGCTCAAAATTTCCAGTGTGCAAGTAAGTTATGCCCTCTTCCTTGCTAGTGAAGGAGTTTTTCATAAAATTTATGGTGGTTGTGTAAAAGAAAAATCAAACCCTACTTCCTTGCCATTTCTCAAGAAACTATTGCCTAGGGTTTGCATTGGTTATTTTGGCTGCCAAGTTCATTCTACCACTCCCTCACTTTTCACTCGTCCATTTATTTTCTCACCTTATCCACCCATTCCCCAACTCCCATATTCAGTTGTCCCTATTCCCAATTCCCATTTTCCCAAATCCTAACTATAAATCCCCAAACCCTAATTTCTGTCCCTAAAGCTTACATATCACTCCCTAATCCCCTATTTCCCAAACAAAAACCTGCCCTAACAGTCCCAAAATCCCTCATACTCTTTCCCTCCACAGTCCCTCATATACTTTTCCCTTGGTGGCAGAAACACCATAAATCTCCTACTACTCATCAAGAAAACTCACTCACTAGCAAACATGGAGTCTGATCCTTCATATGACCATGATGAAGAGACACACAGTGACTCTCCTACAAAGGTACATGCACCCAGGAGACCTCATAAAGGTGGCAAACATATACGGGAGGAACCTACCACTCTTTCTGAGCTACAGGCCTGCCCTCTCGCTATCACATGCTTCCAACACCAATCCTGCTATGAGTTCTGTGAGATGGTTGCTAGAGTTTAGTATCATCATGAGTTGGCTCGGTTGTTTGTGCTTCATCTACATAATGGCCAAACTACTCTAGCTTGTGTAACATTCACTTTAACACCAAAATCTATTTCTCTAGCAATCGGTATTCCTAATATTGGAGAGCAATGGAACAAAAGGCAACAAATTGACAAGGAATATTATGAACCATACATCAAGCACAGTTATTTGAGACAACTCAGTAGAGTTTTTCCCTTTCGGTACCTCAAAGATTCATATTCTCCTTCAATGAAACTGATAATGAAATATTTTAGCTGTGAGGGCTGGTTTTCTCGGCTATATGCCTATCATATCAGGTTGTTGATGCACTTTACCAAGGTGAGAATGATGAATATCCCCTACTTCATGTGCCGAAATATTGAGAAGATGACCACCCTAGTACAACACAAGACTCCTCAGCAGTAGTTCAACAGTATATATCATTTTGCTCTCATTAAAATTGTGGTCATGCATCAGCTCGGTTTTCAGGGCATCACATGGTAGGAGTTCATTTCTCATGAGTTCTTCACAGCTCCGCAGGGACCTCCAGCGGCTTTGCATGAGACAGGTGGACCTTCATATCAGCAGGAGGGTCATGAGACACAGACCGCTAGTATGCCGGTGTTTATCACCTATCAAAAGGGCACTAGACGGTTGTTTGCAGTAGCAAAGCGAGTATTATCTCCACCTGGGGTGGAAGGGGTCTCGCTTCCTTCATCAGCATAGCAGGTTCAGGATAAGGGAAAGAGGCCATTACATGATGAGGGGCCTTCAGGTGAGCAGGAGACTGATTTCATTCTCATTGAGGACAGTGATACTGATTTGGGCCCACAAAGCTCAAAACTCAAAGAGGTCATCCAGGAGCAATAGGCAGATATCAATGCTTTGTCCCTCAACTTGGAAAGAGCTAAGTGGATAATAAAGTACCTGGAGCAAAGAAACAAGTAGCTTGAGGATCAGCAAGCGATTATGGAGTTGCAAAACATACGAGAGAACCGCCAAGCTGCCAAAAGGAGGAAGGTGGATCTCACATCCATGGAGCAAGAAATCAATGCCGATCGGGAATCATGGCTTGAACGAGTTAATAGCCACTTAGAAAGGTTGTTAGAGAAGGCCAACAGGGAGAAGACATTGTTGAGGCATATGGCTTATCATTACATGGCGAGAAACAAAGTCTGTAAGGCAAGAATCAGGAGCTTGAAGGCAAAGTTAAAGAG
Organism: Pinus tabuliformis; assembly: GCA_031772625.1. NCBI lineage: Eukaryota > Viridiplantae > Streptophyta > Pinopsida > Pinales > Pinaceae > Pinus > Pinus tabuliformis. The sequence goes on from CM062819.1 coordinate 689,794,346, forward strand.
GGCATCAAGGATGCGAAACGAGCACGATAGAATTCAGATATTGGCTCAGGCTTCCTTGGCCCAACATAGCTCTTGATGGAGAAGACTCAGCCCAAATTTCAAAAAATTTGGGGCACTTTTTTCATTTTTGACATTTTTGGGCTAAAACATAGAATTTTCTACCCTATGCGCCGCGCCACCTTGCGCTCACTTTTGATAGGAGCCTCCAAATGACAAAAACTCAGCATTTTTGGATTTGGCATGAAAAAATATGCTTTCCTACCAATGGCCAAGAAATTTTGACAGGTTTTGAGCCCTCAAAAAGGTCAAAAACACTCAAAAAATGACCTTACTGCCCCTATTTTGACACAAAGGAAGCAGAGTTGGGAGAATTCAGTTTTTGAGGGTAAATGGAGGCCAAATTCAAAAATTCCACTTGGGTTAGAAATTAGACAGGCAGACCTTTCCAACAAGCACACTTGGAGCAAATTTGGACACCGGGAAGGCCTCCAAAAGTGGCTGCAAACAGGCGCTATGCATAGGGAAATCAACATGGCGCATTGGGTAAATTTTGCTCAGTTTGACCAAGAATACTCTGTTTTTCGCCTAGCTTCTTGACAGTTTGACTTTTCTCTTTCTTAATGTCAAAATTATGATGTAATTTCATGAAAATGGATGGACCTTGATGTAAATATGTCAAATTTTCACTCATGGAGGTAGATTCATATATCAAAAGTTGTTTGCCACTGAATGAATCAGTTCCCTAGTTTCTAGAGGCAAGCTGTTCCACTGCCTAATTTGTAGTTCTCAATTTAGAATTAGTTGGAACAGCTCCTAAACTTGTGAGCGCGACCCCTAGAGGATAGGATGAGTTATGGTTTGTCTATATCTTGTGATTTTTCAGTCATTAGCATGGTTGGACTCTTGAGAAAGCTTGGAGCTTTATTGTATACTCATATCAATAGTTTTGGCTAAGGAATAGAGACCAGGGTTTGCAGCACTCTTTAGGATTCATGTGGCATTTTGTTTTGGTATAGTGCTTTCTTCTGTAATTGTGAATTTGCGTTATGTATGCCATTATCTATCTTATTTCTTCTTAATTAAATCAAACAAAGGTAAAGGTAGAATCCACTGAAATTGCAGTTCTCTACCTAGGGTTTGCTTTAGTCTTTGATGTTTTCAGCTGTTTGAAGAGGATCCATGGGTTTTCTTGCCCTCTTCAACTTCTCACCTGTCTAAAAGCTCTCCATATCATTCAATTTGAAGTACCAAATCATTTGCCTACCTTGCCCCATAGAGATCTCTGCAAAACTGAGCCTCATTCCCTAGACCCAAATTTGCCTTTCACATTTGAGCCAACAAAACATCATCAAAATCAATCAAACTCTTCTGTACACATACCTAGCCGAAAATCAGTCTTCACATTAGTCATCTCAAGCCTCATTGATCATATTTTGTTGAGATTGACAAGGAGAGGGCCCTCTCCCGACTTGGTAGGGCTAGCTACCAGGTTAAGCATGGTTTGATGTTACCCTAGATCCTACCTTTCTCAGCCTCATGTAGATTTAGGCACTAACAGTAAGGATCATAACAAACCCATTTATGATTACATGAGAACCATTATGAATGTAATTATTGATGAAAGTGATGTTATTTTATAGCCTATTATATATTTTTTGTTGGTTGTTCTAAAACAAAAACATGTCACTTCAATAGTTGTTTACAACTTGGTGCACAATGTTATCAAACAATGTGAAGGGAAGCTAAAAACTCACTTGTCTGATGAGGATCTAGTGAAATAAGAAAAAAGGGTTGAGGAGAATCGTGTGGATGCACATTCCTTGTCATTTATAGATTCCATCACAGGTGAGGATGATAGTATTGTGAATCCTACAATCATTGGTTGGAGTACCACTTCACTGAATTGTTCTATAGGGATTTCAAATGATAGTGACCAATGACATACTCAAGGAGAGATTAACAATCTTACAAGAGGCCTTTTAGCAATTGTCGAACACGTAATCCGTTAGGGAGATGACGTGTTATGTGGACAATTAATTGAGATCCAAGAAACATTGGAAGTTAAATACAATGGTGATGATGTTGTATTTATATGCATATCACCTTTAATGAAATTGGATTTATTGCCCACTCCTTCGTTCTATTTGCACATTCTAGTAGTGGTATCAAAGCATGTGAAAATTTGAGATTGAAGATTCAAGAAGATGCCTATCAAAGATCTGCAAATGGGGGGTTTTGTTCTTGGCTAAGAAACTTTTTGAACCTCGATTGCTTGTGGATACTCCTTAGTGAAGAATAATATGTACATGAAAATTTTAGCTCATCGAAAGAAGTTAGAAATTTTTTGAGCAATCTCAATGCAACCCCCTTGTCATGAGAATGGATCCTTTTGAGGTACGTGAGTTTGGGCATTGACTGAAACGTGTTGAAAACTATAAAAAAAAAAATAAAAAATATTTAAGCCTATTGCAATGGGGTCTTAATGTTGGATTATAAATATTATAGTAAGTTCAAATATAAAGAATGTTAATTCAACGAGAGATTGTTGGTTCAAACTTTAAAAGTAACCAAGATTGTCCAAGATTTAGCTCTCATGGTTGGCAGAGTTAGTGCAATATTAAAGGTGAAAGCGCATAAATATTTTATATTTTTTATTATTGGTTTATTGGAATAAGTGTGGCAAAACATTGAGTATGGAGTATTAGTAAGGTTTTGAAGTATTTTTGTGGAGTAAATTATTAATTATCTTTTCAAGTGGAATATATTTTTCATATTTGGTATTGAGTTTAATCCATATATTATTGGCAATTGAAGAATGTTGCAAGGTAGATGAGAGTGAAAATAGTAAAAAAAAATCACAAGGTTTTTTAACTCTGTATAAGGATTTGTAAAATTTAAGTGAAAATGGATAGTAAAGACATTTTCCATAATATAGTATGTTGACTAGCAAGGTGAGTATATTTCCTTGATTTTGATATTACTTCCACAAGTAGTAGCTTTGTGTGTGGGAATAAGTAGAATGAGAAACAAAGAGAAAGGTGAATGTGAAGAGGAGGAAGAGAAACAAAGAGATGTCAAAGCTAATAAGAGGAAAACCCTAGTCACAAAATTTCCAAGAGGAAGAACATGCAAGAAGTTGGTATGCATCATGTGAATGACAATTACATCAAATTATGGTTGAATGTGAAAGGTATTTAAAGAACTATATGGTAAAGAAAATATTTCTCATTTCTTAAAAAAAAACAAAAGGAGAAAGTGAAATGTTATTTTATTGACATAAAAAAATGGTGAAGTGAAATGAGAAAGTAAAAGTAAATTGGTTAATTGTGAATTTAATTAAGCTCGGAGTTAAATGTGATGGTAAAATTCCAAGGCTAGTGGACCTGCATCAATTATTTTAAGGTTTTGCATATTTAATGTGCATGAATTAAGAATTTATGAAAGTTCAAATTATTCACCTCAAGAAAGACTTCATTTAAAGAGTTAAAGCAAAGAGGCATGTATGACCACGAGATTCCATGAGCATGTTTTTTGGTTGGTGGTCTTCCTTAAACCACATCCTGTAGAAAACTTCAGTTTTTGCTACATCAGTTTGCGATCATCTTCAAATCGACATCAATTTGTGTTCATCTTCAAACCATTATCAGGGATCACTTCCACTAGCAAAAGACTTCAACTTCTAGCCAGATTTGGAATTGTTCCAAGAATTGCTTCGAGCGTTAGTTCCAAAGTTGGTGGTTATTCTTAAACCACCACCGATAGAGACCTCAATTTCTCCCACCTCATTTAGTTTGTGGTCTTCTTTAAACCACCTTTTTCAGAGAGCACATTCAACCATTGGTTTTTGTTAGGGTCCTATAATTTATAGGATCTTAAGGTGATTGAGTATTTTATCTCATAAATTTCATATTGCAAATAATTGTCAATCTACAAATGATTTCCAAAAGAAAATAGAATAAAAAAGAAAAGAGGGTATAAAAAAAGAAGGAAAACAAAAAACATTAAAAAAAGAATAAAGATAGAACCCCATCAAAAGAAAGAAAAACAAAAAGAAAATAATACTGAAAGTGTTGCAAATCTAAATGCCACTACTGATAGATAGTTCTCTTCATGATTGATAAATAAAGGTTCTGTGCAGCTTGTTTAAAATGCCACAGTTACTAGTTATTTATTTAATCATATAGTATAATCATGATTAAACATGTGTGAATTTCTGTAAATTAGACTAGAGAATAAAGACTTTCCAAACCGTTTAATCTTGGTAAATCAGTAGTTAGGTAGAAAATGACATTGGTTCAACTGTTTAATCTGAATCAATAGGAGAAATAAGTGATAGGATTTAAGTAGTTTTTGATTTTCCATAAAAGAAAATAATTATGGGTTTGCTAGTCTAAATACACCCCTTTATAAAAATAAAAAATGTTAGTTTAGTTAAAGGGTAGGAAAAGATAGGTGGTTTTATAAATGTATTTATGTGCGGCCCTTTATCCTAAGTCCCAATGACATTGTAAAAAGAAAAAGGCATGATGGGATAATGTATATTCATAACATGTTTTATATCCCAAATATTATCCTATGTTTCAAGCATCATAAAAGAGGTGTGTATGGACAAAAATTTATTTTGTCGTTTATGGTTAAAAGGGGGCCGCAGTTAAAGGATCGAGATTCTCCACTCTTTTGGGTTGACAACACTCATTTATTTTTGGCCCCTCCTCTCCAACCTAGCTTTACCGCTCGGGTGGGGGGTCCGAAAAGGTGGTATTCTCCACCGGGCCCCATCATTACGTGGCGTCCTCTACGCATTTCGAACCCCCCCAAGCCGATACCACTTACCACCTCCTACCCTCTCCAAAAACCCCCATCCCTTTACCGTGTCCCTACCCGACACCTTCGCCATTCCTATCTCACCACATTTCCTAGCCATTGCCCAATTAAATGTTTTCCCGGCAAAATTACCGTTGAGCATTCAATTTTCCTTCCTGGGTAATCATTCGACTTCAATGGTCCCATGCCAACCTCCAACAGAACTGGCTATCCTTCCTTATAAAACCTTGAACCATTTTCATTGTCCCTTTCACTCACTTATTCTCCATAATTCATAGGTTTTCTGCAAAGCGACCAATTTCAAAACATTTGCTGAACCAGATCAAAACTGTCAGCATTATGTCTTACCCTCCCCTGATGGCTCATAACCTGAAATTTATTCCCGGTAATATTTTCCTTCCATCATCGTTAATTGTTCACCGATCTAAATCTACCTCCAAAGAGCAAGAACCAAAAGAACCCTCTTAATCCATTAATCCCTCCATCCATAGACTTAGATCATATTCCATTAGATGATAGGGATTATAGGATTAGTGAGACACAATGCAACTGTGAATTTTTTGAGCTTTACTGTTGGCTAGAGGATAAACATGCTGACAAAACATATGAAATTGGACTTTGGGAGTCCAATATTCCTCATTTTTATTTTCCTCTGACCTTCCATGCCCCTGAATTCACCAGGAAATGCCAAGCCTGCTATGTTCCCAACCAAAGAGGTGAGATCCTTTTTTCAATCATTGCCCAATCTATAAACCAGATGATGCTAGCTCCCCTTGTGGAAAACAATGCCCCATTTTCCTTAGAAGCCCTCACTGAACTCTATCAGAAACTTGATTTTGCCACAAGAGCCAATTTTTTTATATCTTCTTACCAGAAAATACTCAATTACCAAAGAAGAATCCTCCATACCCTTCCTCAATCTTCCCTGATCAAGCTAAACATATCATAACCATAATTTCCTACATTCTAGGTTATTATTCTGATCAGTGGATAGATGAACCCATTCTAGGTTTCCTCTCCATATATTCCATAGATAGCAAACCATCTATTTTGTTTAATTTCAGTCAATTCCTGGCTGATAACATCCATGAGAAGTTTCTCAAATTTCCAATAGAATAAGCGTTTAATTACACTTCAATTTTAGTTTATATGTTTCTACATTATCAAGCAAACAAGTTCAGTTTTTCCATGCAGAAGCTAGATGAAGAGGGAAACCAACATCCTGTAATATTTTGGACTTCTTTAGTGATGAAAGAAAAACAAGAATTCTCCTATAAACAATTCATTGAAGAGTTTTTCACCCAGCTATGAATATTCTAAATAGCTCAGCACAACCTAGAATCAGTGAAGACATCAAGAGGATTCTACATTTGACAGATCAGACCAGGACTAGAGACTGGTATTTATACCAGAATTATACAGAAATCAGAGTTTATGGATGCGAGTTAGCACCATACAAGCTCCCAAAATACCTCCCTTTGAGGTTTTTTTCCCTTGAATATATAAGACAAATGCTAAATTCAGATGATATTCACTTTGTGGTGGAAAAGAAGAAGTCCTAGTTTCGGATAAAGACACAGGTGGGCCCTTTCATATGCAACACCAAGTCAGCAGGAGAACAAGCATCTAAAATCCTTAAAGAGATGAAATTCAACTTGAGTTTCACATGGTCTTATGACCCTTGGGGTATTATTTCTAAGCTGAGAGTAGAAAACAAAACTACTCCATATATTCATACCCCAAGGCCTAAGATAGAGAAATTTGTGAACCCAATCAAAATGGGCATAGAATACATTACAAGAAGCCGAGGAGAAATTGTTTTCTACTTCAAACTTACAGACTTCCACTCCTCAGGAGAAAACAAGTAAAAGATAGAGAGAAGAGGGATCATCATCAACAACAGGTAGTGAGGCCAAGGATTTCAGAATCAGTTACAGGAAAAGAGCTAAGATGACTCCTAGGACATATGCAGAAAAGGAGATAGAAGATCAAGCTGCCATCATAATTGGGGAAACTCCACCTACAAGCAGCAAGTTTGTTACATCTCCTACTGGACCTTAAATATCACATGGTAAAAAAGAAACAGAGTTATCTTCGCAAGATGTCCAAGGAGAAAAGGAAAAAAGTGTTTTTGACAGGTATCGAGAGATCAAATTTAAGAATGAAATTATTAAGAAAATCACCTACAATCAGTTTTGGAAGCAGACTTCCTATTCACAGAGCATATTATTATCAATTTTCGATACAGAACAAGGAAAGATGCAAATGGCCTTCCTTGAGGCCCAAACTCCACATCCAAAGACACCAACAGATTTCAAGAGAACATTGTTTGAATTTAGCACCAAAGGTATCCATCCCATTGATCAAATAGAGATGCATAAACATATTGGTGAGATGATTTCCTCTACCTTAACTATTACTGCCATGTCATCGTCAAAGCTGCAGGTTTCATATGCAAACATTCAGTCCTAGTTAAAAATGGAAAAGGTATCTTCTTTAGAAAAGGACAATAGGATCAAATCTTTGGAAGATTTAGTATTCAAGAGAAGACATGATCCTAAGGATATGAATGTTGCAGAGGAGATCATCAAGAAGAAAAATCTTGACATTACAGCATTGAGAAAGCAACTGAAATTGCCAGCCACAGAGGATCCTTTGACTAAAGATATTGAAGAAAATGAGACATAGAAGGATGACATGATGAAGCTAATCATAGAGCAGAATGTTTAGATCAGACAGATGGAGCTAGAAATGGAGAAAATGATCAAATAAAAAGAACAGAGTCAAAGGGTATTCCATAGTCCCCCTGGATGCTATACCCATCACTCAAGTCCCTAGATACAGGAACAACAATTGCAACAAATTATTCAACTCAAACTACAAGTGCTGAACAGGTGACAAAGACACTGGAAAATATGTCAATCCAATCAGAATAAATTAATAAGTCGCATAGGCAGCTCAAAGGTCTGCAAGAACAAAAAGGCAGAAATGAAGCTTCTCATTTAGTGAAGTAGAGAAGTCACAAAGGCTTCTAGAGAGGTTAAAGAGGGTGGAAAAGGATAAATCAATTGGTCAAACCTTGGCCCAAGACAAGGAAACCATTTGGATGGGTATTCTAGATTCCATGAATGAGATTTGGCCATGCATCCAAATCATTTTTGAATAGAAAGAACTGATAAAAAAGGCCACTGAAACCATTGTTGAAGTAAGGGAAAAGTTGGGAGACATGCCTACAGAAGCATCCAACATCATCAAATTCCTAAATTTAAAGAATAAGTATGATATTGAATAGATAAGAATTAGTGACAGTATTGCCACCATCTTGGAAGTCAAGAAGGTTTTGACTAAAATAAATCTCATTAATCAATTAGAAGATAATTGTGAAACACTGGAGTTGGGAGTGAACAGATTCTTCAATAGGATTGAAACGTTAATTCAGAAAGGATTGCCAAACATATATGTGATTAATGACAAGCTGATTACTCAAGAAGATTATGTTATGAAGATGAAGGAAGTGGCAAGAAGCAATATTAAATTTAGTGGTATAAAAGGCAACATGACAACTAGAGCATTCTTAGAGACAATGTGAAATGACTTCTTTATCCAGCATGAGGTAAAACATATCTTCACAGTAAAGCCAACATTTAAAAAGTATACTGAGATTGATGAGATTTACTGAAGGGTAATTAAGTTAACCATTCCAGATGAAAAATGGTGGGAGGAACTATGTGATTTACTCGATTAAAAAGCAACTCAAATCCATCAGCCAGTAGAACAACCAGTGCAACACAGTTTTAGGCTGATTCAGCAACCGAACCCACCAAAACGGAGCCACCTCTTCATGCAATTGTCCACCTTGCCTATGATTTTGCAAAAGATCGATTTTATTGTTTAGGATAATGCTAATAATACACTGTCAGTTGGGACATCAATTTTGTAATTATTTTTATAAATACTTCATTGTTTGAAGTATTACAGTTGATTGTTGAATATAATTTTCCTCTGCGAAATGTAATTTCCCAGTTGTTGGAAACATCAATAATACAAAGACATTCTTCACATGATTCATGTGGTGTACAAAATGGTGATGTTTTTCTTCATTTTATGTGTTTAATCATTGTTTCCTTTCTCGGTTATTTCTAAACAACATAATTACATAATAGAAACTGTGATGAATATGATATGTTGTACACAACACCCTATTCTGGCTGTTAGTAATTTATATGTTTTCTACTGAAGTCAAAATAAGGAATCCTTCATTTCTCCTTAGTATATACTGAATCTTACATTTCTTCTGTTTCATAATCCATTTAAATTTCTGAAAGATCCAACTAGTGCAACCTAGCTTTCCATGTAAAACTCCCTTAAAATTTGATGTAGATCCAATTAATATTTAGACTCCATAGCCCAATGGAATTATAACAATTTAATCAACCAAGCAATCCAATAAAAAACAATTAGTACAATAATAACTAGCCTAAAATTCACATAAAACATAGCTAAATTTTACATAGAGATCCCTCTCTGAAGTTGGCAGGGCTAGATCCCAACTTCCAAAGTGGTTTTTATGTTGTCCTATTTGTTTACTCCCTCAACCTAAAAAATACAAAACGAAAACATTTTCCATGCATTTTTGCACTTTATCTTTTTTCTTGCACTGATATACACCCCTTCGGATTGAGGGGGGGAATCTTTGAAGGACACAATATTACAACAAGACAATGTGATTAAAGCCTTGGGAGTTAGATATGTTAGGACGACTACCATTCTTGCCAATGTTGAGGAATAATTAGAGTTGTTGATGGGGTAGAAACATAAACCTACTCTTAAGTAGCAGAGTAGTATTCTTCATAAATGTATAAACAAGGCTTGCAACACCATAAGTCCACATGAGTATTTTTTCACACGCTTGCTTAGCCCACATATAAATGATTTGATGACATATAAGAGTGGGATGGATGACTAGTATGAGGAAGCAAGCCCAATCTTGCAAGTTTCTTCTACAGGATAACAACAATGTTGGGATACAAGGTTAGGAGACAGGTCTTTGACATATTAGTATTCCAATTATAATCAAAGTAGCACAACGTCAACATGTTGGAATTATTTATTGTGTTGGTACTTATACACAAGGTATTTTTAAGGGGTTAATGATGACTAATGATGATGGAAGACACATTCCAGGTGAATTTATGGACTCTAAAAATAATATCGTTGCTATGGATGCCTCCTATTTTAGAAGTCCATTTCAATTGGATTAGAGAGAGATTATGAGTTAGTATTTTACTAAGTTGGTGATTTTTGGAAAGGTGTTCTTGGATAGAGGTATAGCATAGTAGGAGACATTGGATATTTGAGATGATAGATTCCCAATTTGGTAATGGGATCCAAGTGGATCATTTCACCATGCGATAAAGCTTGATAGGGAGGTGGATCACAAGGTGGAGTTTATGGAGGGAGAAGCAAACAATATGGTAGGGACTCTTTCCAAGGGGAGTATGACCATGGACTTGATAGAAAATCTACCAGAGGTGTAGGGTAGCAGTTACAATTATGGAGTAGTTAACTGGTTGACCAAGCGTGTGCATTCCTTTATGGTTACATTGGAGTATAGGGAAACACAATTATAAGGGTTGTTTTACAAGGATGAATTTAGACTCCATGAGTTTCATAGGTACATCATAAGTGATTAGGATAGCATGATTCTCAATGTTATCAGGATGAATGGAATTGATATAACATAGTTGTGGGCATTATATGGAAATTATGCTTTTCCATTAGTGGATTTAGCATTAGGGTGACATGTGATTATTCCAATAGTGATACCCTCACTTGTCCATGGGGATTTATGACCTTTAGGTTCACTATGGAATTTTATGAAGGGTGGTTCATACTACAGTGGATTCATTTGTGTTGGGGATGTCAGCTTCACAATTTATCAATGGGATCTAGGTGGAGTACACCCATGGGAGGAATACTTCAACACCCTAATGATACTACTCTTGGGTAATTGACTCAGATATGCTGCCACTCTTAGGATATGAGGATACTAGGGTTTCAGATCTAGGGATCCTTGGGATGAATGGATTGCTTCACACAAAGTTGACAAGAGTTATAGGGATTGATAGTATCCTACTGATGCAATAGGATTCGAACAAGGCCTTCATCATATTCATTTGGGATCCAAGAATTGGACTGGGTATGCAAGTTTTGGATTGTATGCAGCAAGGATTCTCTAGGTTTTTCTGGGACCCAGGAATGTAGGTTCGGATTTCATCGGACAAGCAATCTTAGTAAGGGAGTATTGTAATATCCCCTTTTCAGAACAAAATAATGGAGATAATTAATTTAATTTTTTAATGTCATCTCTGAGGTGATATTGAGTAAACAAATTAAAAAATGTTTATTAAGTAGATTTTGATTAATTAAAGGATAAAGCTTTATAGCTATTTGATACTATTAAGAGAGAAAAAGGTAAAAAACAGAGATCCAAGGTATTTTAATGAACCATGGTATTTTGATGATCCATGGTATTTTAATAATAAAATTTATAAAAGGAGAATTGGAGCCCACTTTTGGGTATGAATAGGTGTTTGTCTTTGATATTGATATTGAGCTCTTTGAGCTAAACATAATGGTGTGAAATTGTGTAAGGAATATAGTTTTGGTGGTGCAAGATCAACCCTAGCTGATCTAACCAGATTGGTTTTGGTGTTGCATTGATAGACCCTAGCTAGTTGAGAAGGAGGGATTACTTCAGATATCTCAATTATGCTTCAAATCAAAGAAGCGATTTATTTAGTTGTCAGAGTTATTTATGAAGAAGATAAATTTTATTTGAAGATCAATTTGGTTACAGGAGGAACCAATCATGCCATTATTGTAGCAGTTACCAGGTTTAATAACGTAAATTATATGTAATTTTCCAAAATCAGTATAATAAAATTGGTTGGGGTTTTTCTGTGAAATTCTTATCGGGAAAATTTATGGTTATTGGGCCCTTGATTTTATTGCAAATAAAATTCTCTTTTATTTGCATATAAAATATTTGAATACATATATTATGCAAAGAAAAAAATTTGGAAAGAAATTTGGTAGTATAAGAAAGTAAAAATTAATAAAGGACATTGCAAACACGTAGATGATAAAAAAGATGAAAAAATGTGCCCTAGTTCCTCAATAAGTCGATAAAAGGGGATGGGTACATGAAATCCATATCAACTAAATTTTGAAAACCAAAATGGATGCTAAGGAATCTAAAAATTTCTCATGTTGACCTAATATCATTCATATGGCATTGTCTTGGGAGGAATATCTCAAGTGTTTTGTGCATGCAAATAATTTTTCTCCATTGGATCTTTTATTTTAACCATGGTGAATCGGTAAGTCGTTGGAGTAATATGGGCAAGGCCTAGGATTAAACTTATTAGTTGTCAATATAACATCAAGAGTATATTCAACAACTCGCAAGCCAAATATGCAAATAACTTATGACTTAACAAGCTCTAAGACTCCATGTGGTAGGGGAACCTACTCCTTGAGCCTTATCACAATGGGCCAAACATGTCCCTTGGAATTGAACACAGGGGAATAAAAAAATGCAATTACTATTTTCATAGCGTTTTTCACAAAGTCCTCATTCAATTGAATTGCGAGGAAATAGAAAAACATAAATGGCCATTGATTAATTATTGATGATAGGAAAATAAATGCTTCAAATAATACCCATGAAATTTCTACAATGTTGTACTTTTTCATAGTCATGTAGTTCTAGAATGATACAAATTCCTTTGTTGTCTTTTAGCTTTGAATCAAGGTCCTCAAGGAAACAATTGTATCATTATTAGAAAAATTGCCCCATAAAACCAAGAGTTTGTATTTTGTGTATCCTCAACTAAACTTATACCCTCCCCCATTAAAAAACATGTTTGTAATTTTCCCATATAGCAAGTTTGCTTTGAAACCTAATCAAACCCCAAACTTTAATGTAATCTAGTGAAGTATTTGCATTTATGTAATAGAGTCAGGTAGAGCCTAATGCAACATTAGTTCCACAAGCCTTTCCTTATCTCATTGATGTGAATGGTTTTCAATGTGCACTTGAACATAAATTTGACAGCTATTTGACAATACTAATAAGGCCAAGGTCACTTTTTTCATTAATTAAATACAAAATATCCATTTTTACTATGGGCGTGCCTTTTTTTCATTTGTGTGGCACCATAGGAAAGTTCTTAGGGTGGAATTTTATTGACTAGAAGTGTAATGAGCATGGGTTGGTTTCGGCCAAAATTTTAGAATGATGGTTTAAGACTTTCATTTGTAAATAATTTAGTCTCTTAGTTATTTTAGTCAACTCTAGAAATGCTCGCAAACAACATAATTCCATATCAACTAAAGAAGCTTGAAAACTAAGAGATGCAAGAAATTGGTAAATTTATCCAACCTTGATCCAAGACCATTGATATTAGATAATGGAATGATTAAGTATGAAGATCAAAGTGGTTTCCACATAACAATTTTTCTTTGTCGAATATTAGCACAAGAAGTATCACAAAATACATGGATTGTAACCACAATGTATTTCGTAATGTTGTCATCTAACTGAATCCTAATAAGAGTCGTCAAAAGAATGACCATTAATCAGTAGTTGACCTTAGGTAGATAAATCTCACAAATAAAACTCATGTAAGCTCCATAGCCTTAAGGTCCATGTTATCTAGCCTAAGACATCATCTACCAACACATATTGAGGGGGATAAAGGGTAGCTAAAGGGAAACCATGTCTGTAAAGATTGTTACACTGGACAAATCCCTCTTGCGGACAAGAGCGATCTCCCTAGATCCTTGATGAAAACTAGAAACAAGCAAGACAATTGAACTGACTCTTTCCCTAAGTTGGAATTATTTGAATTATAAGAATTAAATCTAATGGATGAGCATCTTACCTATTTCACGAAATGCTCGATGAAGATCCCTTGTTTTAATTTGATGTAGCTCCTGAATACTTGATAAGACCAGCAAACATTGACCATAAAAGGATCAAAAGAACATGCGATATAATAATCCAAACAAACTTAACCTAATGATCAAGGAAATTAGGAATTGAATTTGCCTTAATAAACATTATAAACAATTATAAACCATTCATCATTCCAATAAGACAAATCAATGGGAGAAAGTGTTCATTTGTATTAATCAAAGATAAAGAGGAGCCTTACAACCTTTGCCTTGATGCCATGAGGTCCCTCCCAAATGCCTTCAATCTTCTCCTTATATGACAAGCTTTCCAATCTCAAATTAACATCATAAGTTTATCTTCTCTGAGTTTTGACCTCCTCAATCCCTCTACCCTCTAGTCATTTTATAGGCCAAGAGGAAGAAGTTTCAGATCCAAAAGAGGAGGATGAGACTCCTTAATTGAGGGATTAGGTTTCCATGAGAAAAGGGATTAAGATGCATCATCTAAGGGTTATAGTTCGAATAGTCATCACCTGGAAGCTTTTAGTTGGGAAATATTCGACCAACTATGTTTCTAGAATGTACTTTTTATTTTTACTTTCTTGAATTCACCTGCGTGGGTTTATAGTGGTAGACAGAGCACAACTCTGCGCTATTCTCAGAGTTAATTCCAGCGAATACGCGGGAAAATCTAGAAAAATTAGTGTGGGTGGAACTTAACAAGGTGTGACAGTGTTTTTCCCCAAATTTCTCATCTACTTCAAGATATTCTGGGTTGTTTGACTTCTGAGGGAGTTGATTCAAACATGTTCACGGACAATAAAAAGGGCCATAAACTGATCAAGTGTCATGGTGACAAATTGACATGTAACATATTGCCCCCTAAAGTGAGAAGTATGTAGAATAAGCTTAAAATATTGAAGCGCTTTTTCATTCCAAGGATCGGATCAAAGGCAATTGTCAGAAACCTGTAGGGAACATTCAAGGATTATAATGAAAATATGTATAAAAAATCATCTTTGAGGTAGGAATTCCCATACTTAGAGTAAAGTGAACTCAATGAACAAGCATGGAAAAACCAAAATCATATAGATAGTAGACACAACATGGGCACATCCATTTGTCATAAATAGGTCTACATAATCATGAATATAAAATCTCCTCGCAACCTGTATTGATGAAACTAGATCTAGGGTCTTGATCTCCATCTATGGATACACAGTATGAATCTAACCATGCAAGTGAATGTTTCGAAGTGGAACATAGAAGAAACCACTTGATTATTGGTCAATGATGTGAATCGTTAACAAGTGTGAGAGAAACCACCAATAATGACAATGGTTCTCAAGGTACTTCCAGTACAATCTATGAAGTGCGAATAGGTGATCTGAAGTCGAACACTCATAGAATCATTCAATCGAAGGCTAATGATGAGAACCTGTTGTCGAAGATGAGAAACCTACCATTAAGGCATGAAGGTCTCAAGGTACTAAAGGTTTCTAGATCAACTTCCTAGATAATGAGCTGAAGTCAACAGGAAGCGACCCATCGTAGGAAAACCTACAACCCAAAACATAATTTTCAAGTTTTGAAAATAGTTGGCAAGGATTGACTCAAGGATGGCTGACATGATTGAAGGCTAGAATTTGCAAAAGGATTTTGAACTGAGGTTGAACTTCTCTTGAACACATAACGACATGATAATTGTCTTGGTAGCATTTGACTTAATGATAATACCAAAAACCATGAAGAATTTCAAATGAGGTTTGATTAATTGTAAGACAAATGGACTTCACAACCCAGACATGAGTGTGACGGAGTGCCATGTTCAAGAGCGACATGCTACCTTTAGAAATGATAGTGTAAACTTGACACCTTTTTCCCAATTTTCCCCCACCATTACTAGCAAGCACCTCTTTATTTTTTACAAGCTTCAGGAGGATAACATATGCTTGGACTGTAAGCTAATACTTTGGATGATTCCATCGAAGTATTTTTAACGAACCCTAAGAAGGAATGGCTCATTTCCATTATGCTTAATGGGTCCTATACTGTTTAGTTTTTATGAGTCCATTAAAGGAGTAACTCAATGTCGTTTTCTTTTAAACAGTTTTGAAAACGACACAAAGAGGAAACTCATTCAGTTCTTTTACCATAAAATTTTAATGAACCTGGAGAAAGTAAAGCTTGATGTTTTTCAGTTTTTTAAAGAGTTAGAAGAAACACATAAGTAAACTCCATAAGGTTCTTTTTCCCAAGTTTTAGTCTCTCAAGTTTGAAAAAGAATAAAATAATACAAGAGAGAACTCTATTGACCATGTACCTTTTTCATAAATAGTCCTAACTCAGTCTGTAAAAGGGGTAAACTTATACTGAGTGGACGGTTGTTCATTTACTTTTACGAGTTTGAACAAGCAAGTACTCGACAATATTTTCATTTTGAAAGAGTCTGAAAAGGGCTTAAAAGAGGATTCCATGATTTTCGCTTTTCGTAATTTTTCAAGAGCATGAAAACTGATAAAAGTTTGCTAAATAATAAAAATGATTCATCCTTGCTTTGTAACCTATCCCGCACATCCAAACTCCATAAATCGTCGTAGCTGCTCGAAAATATCATTTCTCCTCCCAAAAGGTTTTAAATATATAAAAAAAATATTTTTAGCTTAAAAAACCCTATAAAAGTGGGAACAATAAATTATTTTCACCATTTGAGAGCAGAGAGAGGAGTTTTTACCACCAAAATTCCAGGACTGATTCCGAGCTCACCGGTGGACAAAATCGTGCACCACTTCTTCCAGGTAGAAGATTTCTCCTTAACTTAACTTTTCGTCTGTTTAAAATTCCATTTTAAGCTTCCAATTATTATTTTGGGGAAAAATTATGTTTAAGAATATGCCCTCTACCCTGCGCTGGTTTCTTTCAGTCGGGCCCGCGCAGGTAGGTAAAGTTTTCCATATCGAAAATCGTGGCTTGCACGGATTTTTTCTGGAAACATTTTCGCAACTGCATCTTGTCTGTAAAACAATGGTTGTGGAGGTGGTGAGGATTTATTTTTAAACAAGTTTTGGGCCTAAAAAAATGATATGGACTTTAAAAACGATTCTAATCATTTTAAAATGGTCATTTAAGGCTATTTAATTGTTAAAAATGGAGTGGAGGGAAAAAGAGCATGAAGCCAATGATTTGGCAGATCCAACTACCATGCAGGCTCTCAGAACTTGTGGCCTCTTGAAATAATGGCTCATTCTTGGGATGAAAGCTCAGGTAGATCTGATGACATGGTTGGTAAGAACCTGGAATGTCCAGGAACAATGTTTCATGATCACAGATCATTGTGTAACCATTGACGCTGATGACATATATTTTTTGACTTGGCTATCTCATCAGGTAGTTGATATGTCATTATTCAGACAGAGGATAGGAGGAGATACTACTGATGGGTATCTACGACGCTTTTGCAGAGGTGCACCACCCAAGGAGGACATAATTGATATTCAGACCATCGAGATCTTTCTCCTAAGGACCATTACTTTCACTGTTAGCAAGCCGTGTGGCAATGATGCCCTTCAAGCCACACTGGCATAGATGCAAACTATCGTGGAATGTTGGGAATCCACAGTGTTCAACTGGTGTGAGGCAGTGGTGGTAAACATGAAGATATAGTTGACCAGATGCAAGAATGGGAAACTGAAGAATTTTGGTTGTGGCGCCATTCTTGCTGCTTTTTCCCTAGAGAGGTGATCCGGATTTAAACAGGAACGCAACAAATTACAGTGATAACCATAAACATAGTGATGCAGTGGAACTAATACTTTATTTCATTAATGTAAAATACTGAAATATGCTTACAAACAAAATTGGAAATAAACCAGCTAGGGCGATGGTAGCTTATCTCTGAGAAGAGATGTGGCGGCTACATGCCTCTGAACTGTATTACAATGAGGCTCAAAGGCCTATTTATTGTTGAGAAATAATGGAAAACCCTTAACATTTCAAAACCTAACCCTAGAAGATGAAACGCCAAACTATGGGCCCCGTTTGGGTAAATTGGTACATCAACTTCCTTGGGTCGTAACTTTGGCATATGATATTCATTTGACGCGCACAATATCTCGTTAAAAAGATCTATTCGAGAACTACAACTTTAGGAAGAGTAACATCGATACATGGACCCATGTTGCTCCTAGTTTTCCCAAAAAATGTCGTTTAGGGCCTCAAAACGGCTCCGAAAGTTCAAGACCCGAAAAACTGCTAAAAATAGTAAACTGGGCTACAATTAAGGAAACTGAAAAGCTGAAAGAAACAATGGTGGGGGTCCAAGTGGATTTGGTAGGTGGCCAGCAATATCCACCTGGATCATTCCTCCCCCCTTAGGAAGCAATGGTTCCCATTGCGTTGAGTTCCTCCATGAGATGAAGAAACTTCTGTTGAACTTGGTCCCTGGTGAGCCACTTGCCTTGGTGAAGGAGTTTGCCTGCTTTGAAAACTCAATACAATTGGATATTATACTGGCGAGTGTGCTTGATCTGTGTGTCCATGATCTAATCAACTTCTGTTTGTTCCATGCAATCTGGGTTTAACTCTGTGGGTGTGAGTTGTTTTGCAATGTCGGATGTGTCTAGTAATGGTGGAAAGTATGGCCGAAGGCGGTCCACATTGAACACTAGGTGCAGGCCATGGAATGGGGGAATGCTGAGCTCAAATGCATTATCTCCCACAGCCTTGGTAATGGTGTAAGGACCATATCGGAGTGGTCTAAGTTTCCAATAGGCTTCGGTGAGGCATTCCTTTTGCAAATGCAACCAGATTTTGTCACCCACTTGAAACTTGTGTGGCACCTGATGTTGATCATGTCGCTGCTTGTACTTGCCATTTGATTTCTCCAGAATTTCATGGACCTGCTGGAAAATATGTTGGATGTTCTCAATGAAGATGTTTGCCTTATTTGTTTCATACTGGACATGAGCTGAATCTGCATGAGTAGCTGCAAATGTCATGGCCACATCAATGGGACATAGTGGCTGGAATCCCAAACCCACCTAAAAAGGGTTGTGGCTAGTTGAGCTGTGGAGAGCCCGGTTGTAGCTGTGCTGAACATAGGGGAGGATTTCGTCCCATGTGCATGGATGCTTTGAGTTGTACATGAGTAGAATGTGTACGATCATCCTGTTGACAACCTTGTCTGGTCATTAGTTGGAGGATGGAAGGTTGTGGAATTAGTAAGTTTGGTGTTGAGCATCGACCAGGGACTGGACCAAAATGTACTGAGGAACCTGTTGTCCCGATCTGAGATGATAGACAGTGGGATCCCAAATTGTACCCACACTCGTTCAAAGAAGAGTTTAGCAGTGGCTTCTGTTGTGATGTTCTTCTTGCAGGCAACCATAATGGCCATCTTTGAGAACCTGTCGACGACCACAAAAACATAGTCATTTCCATGCTTAGTGGAAGGAAGGCCTAATATGTAATCCATGGAGATGGATTCCTAAGGTCGACTAAGGGTAGGCGGCGGGGTATAAAGGCCTTGCTTCTTGATGGTTGGTTTGGCAATGGCGCAGGCAGTGCATGATCTAATGTACTTCCTGACATCCTGTCGAAGATTTCGGCCAATAGAAATACTTCTGCAGTACTGCCACCATTTTCTCGACCCCAAAATGTCTAGCAGCCTGACTGTAGTGTGCTTCCCAAATCATCTTGGCACGCTTGCTTGAAGGAACACAAAGGTGACCCAGGTGGCATAACAGGGCATCCTGGAGGTGAAAATCTGGAACATACTAAGCCTCCAAGAGTGTCTGGTAGGTGTGGTCGAATTCTGGGTCGGTTTTGTAGAGAATTGGCCAATCAGAAGTCTCGTTACCACAAGAGGTGAGCACAGTGGTTAATGCCATGATCGTTGGTCGACAGAGGTAATCTGCAACATTATTGGTGCCACCCTTCTTATACTTGATATTCAAATGGAACTGTTGCAGGTATGTGGACCACTTCTGATGGTGATCATTCTGCAATTTCCCTTGGGTTTGTATGAACTGCAAGGGTCAGTGGTCTATGTGGATGACCGTTTCCTTCCCGAAAATGTAATGCTTCCATTATCGACATGCCTGCACAATGGAATACATCTCTTTGTCATAAGTGGGATACTTGCGGACTGTGTCTGAAAGTGTCTCACTGTGATATGCCACTAGATGCCCATGTTGAGTGAGGATTGCCCCAATAACATAGTCAGAGGCATTTGTTTCGACCTCAAATGGTTGTTGCAAGTATGATAATGCGAGCATTGGTGCCGTGCATAGGCGATCTTTCAACTCTGTGAATGCCTTCTATTGAGATTCAGACCAAAAGAATTTTGCTTTCGCTCCTCTCTTGGTGACTTGACTCAAAGGCCAAGTGATATGAGAAAATCCCAACACAAACCTGCGGTAGAAGTTGGTAAGACCTAGAAAGCTGTGAAGCTCTGTCAGAGTGGTTGGAGACAGCCAATCTTGAATGACTTGGATCTTGGATGGATCCACATGTACCCCATGTTCATCAATAATGTATCCCAAATATTGAACCTGGGTCATGCAAAAAGTTCATTTCTCCAAATCGACACATAACTTGTGTTGCCGCAGTGTTTGGAGAACCTGTCGGATTTGGTGGAGGTGTTCTTCCCAACTCTGGCTGAAGATCAGGATGTCATCCAAGTATACCACTACAAATGAGTTGGTGAATGGTCGCAAGATGTCATCCATTAGCCTCATGAAGGTTGCAGGAGAATTCGTCAATCTGAAAGGCATAACCAACCATTCGAAAAGGCCCTCCTTGGCTTTGAAGGCAGTCTTCCACACATCGAGGGTTCGATTGGTACCTGGTGATATTCTAACTTCAAATCAATCTTGCTGAAATATTTTCCCCCCTTTAGTTGGTCCACGAGGTCATCAATCCATGGGATTGGGTACCTATTACGGACAGTGATCTTGTTCAGCACCCGATAGTCAATATAGAGTCTCCAAGTCCCATCCTTCTTCTGTACCAACATGATTTGGCTCCCACAAGGCGATGAACTTAGACGGATGTGACCTTTCTGTAGTACCTCCTGAATCTGCCTCTTGATTTCATCATTCTCCAGAACAGAGTGCCGATAGATTGGTCCATTGGGAAACGACGCACCTGGGGTCAGATCGATGGAGTGCTTGACCTGACAGTGTAGAGGAACCCCTACAGGGGAGGTGAAGATATCCTCGTACTCCTTCACGACCTTGTCCATCTGTATTTGTCATGCGGAGGGGCCCTATCTGGAGGTCGTGGCCACCATATTATTCATTCCTTGAGGGCGTATCATTAAGAAAACAAATTTCCCAGTTTTGGAAACGAGCTTACTACATTGTTTTGCAGTAATCAAAGAGATGGTGGTAGGTAGTGCTACCTCTGATATCCTGTACAACTTATTTCCCAAAGTAACAATAACAACACAGGGCCTTGATTCATACACAACATGTTGCTTCCACAAGTGAGGTTGTCCTAATAATACATCACAAACTTTAAGGGGATCAATGTCACACAATACCTCATTCGTGAAGGGCTTGATGTTGTATGGAAGCCGAAACTGCTGGCTCACGCGAAGATCTCATCCTTGGTGAAGCCACATGATAGTGTACAGTTGTGGATGTGCTGTGGTTGGTAAGCCCAACCACTTCACAACCTCTTCTGAAATGAGGTTCTTTTGGCTCCCGCTGTCGACAATGAAATATAGCAGGGAGCCCTTTACCCACATCTGGGGTGGAAGAAACGCTCCTCCTGCTCTGGATCTTCGGGTTCCTCCTTCTAGATCTTCGTGGTGGCAATGGTGGCATTGGGCTCTGCCTCGATAATTTTGCTTCCCTTTGTCATTCCCCTTGTCGGGTTCTGACTCAGAGTCGGAACATGCATCTGATTCTGAAACCTTTAGCTCGGCCACCAGTGACTGTTTGGCCCGACAGTCACTTGTGTTGTGAGTGGAGCTCTTATGGAGCTCACACCACTTTCTTGTGTCCTTTTTCAGCTTCACGACACCGTTCTTTGCTTGTAGCTTTGGTGGGTTTTCTTGGGCTGCCCCGACTTGGCTTTGTCCTTTTTTCTGCGGTTTGGGAGCACCTTTCCCTTGCTTCGGATTCGTAGATCCAAAGTCTCACTTCTTCCTCGACCTTGACAGCATATCGGTAGGCCATGCCGAGCGAAGGGATGTTCAGGAATTCTATTTCTTCCTGGATGTACTTGTGCAAGCAGTGATAGTATTTGAGTATCAAATGCTTCTCTGAATCCTTGATACCTAACTTTGTGCAAAGGGTATGGAAAATATTGGTAAACTCCAGCTCGTCTTGGTCCCTTCCCTGCTGTAGCGTGGTCCACTTTATGTATTGATCCTCATAGTTTCCGACAGGGTAGTACTTCCCCTTGATGGCCTCTCAGAATGAATCCCAAGTGGGTACGACTGAAAACAATTAGCCTGTACTTTCATCCGTCTGCTCGCAGTAGGTTTCCCCACCAGTCATTGACGTGGGGGGCTGGTTTGAGAAGAGTGAAAATAATATTTTCTCGACTGGAAAAATCATGAACATAAAAATAACCCTGTAGCATATTTAACCATTTATCGACGACATCTGCGTCTATCTGACCCTCGAATATGGGGATTTCAAAATTAACTTGTACCTTAAATGGTGTGGCGTTTCCAGAGTAGCTGTTGGAAGCCGATGCGTCGCCCCTGGGTAGTCGTTGAAGGATCTAGGCGAAGTTGTCCATCATCGCATTCCTTTGTCACTCGAGGGCTTCTTTGAGCAAGATTTTGATAGGATCTCCTGCCCCCTTGTATTTATTTTCATCCGCCATTGGGGACCGTCGGGATTTGCGAGGCTGGTCTTGCAAAGGTTCGACTAGTTCAAGCCCTAACTCATATCCCGACCTCGTTGGGGACATGCAAAGAAAAACAGAGAAAAAGCAGACTGCTCTGATACCACTAATCCAGACTTAAACAAGAATGCAACAAATTACAAAGATAACCATAAACATAGAGATGCAACATAAATAATACTTCATTTCATTAATGTAAAATACTAAAATATGCTTACAAACAAAATTGGAAATAAACTAGCTAGGGCGATGGTAGCTTATCTCTGAGAAGAGATGTGGCAGCTACATGCCTCTGAACCATGTTACAATGAGGCTCGAAGGCCTATTTATTGTTGAGAAACAATGGAAAACCCTTAACATTCCAAAACCTAACCCTAGAAGATGAAACATCAAACTATGGGCCCTGTTTGGGTAAATTCGTACATCAACTTCCCAGGGTCGTAACTTTGGCATACAATCTCCATTTGACGCGTGCAGTATCTCATTAGAAAGATCTATCCGAGAAATACAACTTTGGAAAGAGAAACATTCGTCCATCGACCCATGTGACTCCGAGTTTTCCCAAAAAATGTCATTTAGGGCCTTAAAATGGCTCCGGAAGTTCAAGCCCTGAAAAACTGCTAATAATAGTAAATTGGGCTATAATTAAGGAAACTAAAACGCTGAAAGAAACAATGGGGGGGGTCCAAGTGGATTTGGCAGGTGGCCACCAATATCCACCTGGATTAAGAGGATTCCTCTTTTCTAACCACAATAGATTCTAGCAGATGAGGGGGGACCTAGGGATCCACACATGATGAGGTGGTTTGCACTGATGGCACGCCATGGAGGCAATGGACTAGTAGTGAGGTAGACTCTAGAGTTTTTTTACTGTCTAGGCCAGCAAATTGTTCCGATCAAGGACTTTCTGTGTGACGGGATGGATTAAAGAGGTGATCTCGATATCCCACTTCTAGTCGGGACTTAGTGGGGTGATCTAGGTGAGAATTTCTCATTTTGACATATTTCCACTTTTTTAAATTTTTATGTGTTTTTGTCTTCAAAGGCTAATTATCCAAAATACATGTATAGGCATGGCCCCAAACAGACCAACAGGTATGAGACAATTTTCCAGACGAGGCAAGCAACCTATGGCAGCTGCGAAAACTAACCATGAGATAGAATATATCTTGACAAAGTTGGAACATAACCTTGAGAGGTTGACTTCAAATATCCCAAAGACTTGGACAGATGACATTCCTCGCTCTTATCAGAGACATGTAGTTGGGGTTCTAGGGCCGCATAGATGTTTACTGCGTCGAGCTGCTCATGTTGTCGTTTGTTATCATGAGCATCATCATGCTCAAATGTTCTAGTTTCTAGGACCACATTTTGTTTTTTGGTGTCATCATATTTAGAAAATTAAAGGCCACGAGGCCTTATGCCCTTGGATGACATATTTTGTAGACACACTTTTATACAAACTCTATTTTAATGAAAAAATACTACTTTTGCCTACTGTTTATCTTGATCAATGTATGAATGAATATTGTTTTTAATTTACAAATGTTGCAAATGTCTCTTTAACACATGATTCACAAATGCATCTTTCAATGTGTTTAAATATCTCGGAAAAAGTGTTGATATTCAATATAATCAAATTGCCTTTCCAAAATACGAACTCGTAAAAATACTCTTAACATTGTTTGACTCCTTACTATATAAAGACCGTTTAAATGTAATACTACAAGCTACAAATCTAACCTAACGATCAAATGACGAATACCAAATGTGATGGCATTAGCTAATAGCTCAACAACTGCACTATATTTCACTATGTTATTTTTTGTTTGACCGAGACATATTCCATTAATAGAGACTAGCTCGTCACTGGGTGAATAGATAACCCAGGCTATGGAAGATAGATTCTGAGTACTACAACTAATGCCATCAACAAAGCCAATGTAACTTCGAGAGAACATCAACATCTGCAAATTGAGTGAAAAACAAGATAAGCAGGAGAAGTAGTAGAAAATGTGAAAAACATTAATTGTCATACATACCTAAAAAATAGTAAATAATGTACAAATATCCACCAAAATTTTATGCATAATATTTCTTTAGGTAAAGACCATTTCTGGGATTTCCCGAAGCAACACCATCATAATCAACCAACTCATAGGATCCTTTAGCTAATACACGTTTTATGATGTAAGGGTCATGCCACATGGGTTCGAACTTTCCCGCGCCTAATTTTTCATGAGCTTGATCATAAACTAAGACTAGGTCACTTTCTGAATATGAACGAGGATTGATGTTTTGATCAAATTGAGCTTTGACACGTTTTTTGTGATGTCGCTAGCCAGTGCAACATCACGACGATTTTCATCTAAATGTGCTAAATGTACAAAATGTTCTTCATCTATAGAGGTAGCAGGTAGTAATTCGATAACTAGTTTCAGGGATGGGATTTCATGTTCAATAGGTAACGCTGCTTCCAGACCATAAACAAGTTGGAAAGGAGTAAAACCCGTTGATGTTTTTGTAGTAGTACAGTAAGCCCACAGTGCTGAAAAGAGAATGGAATGTTAGTTTCCTTTATGAATACTAAATATCTGTTGAATCATATTGGTTAAAAATTTATTGACATTTTCGACCTGACCATTAGCTTGTGGATAATAAGGAGTAGAGTTATCATGGCGTAGGCCGAGCTGTGTGGATAGTTCAATCATCATAAATTTATGAAAATGACTACCATGGTCTGTAACAATGGCTTGTTGGATACCAAACTAAGCAATCACATGATTGAAAATGAAAATTGTTGCAATTTCGTCGTCATCTCTATATGTAGGCATCGCCTTGACCCATTTCGTAAAGTAATCGACTGCAAGGATAATATACCCATGACCCCACCCGAGTGAGGGTTAAAGGTGACAAAATCGATGCCCCATTTGGCAAAAGGACTGATAACTATGATAGGGTGAAGAGGAGATGTAGGTGCTCGCATTTTGTGATCGTAGATTTGGAAATTATGTCATTTGCAAACTGTAGTAATGTGATATTTAAACATTGAAGGCCAAAAATAACCAACACGTAATATCTTTTGGGAAGTAGCATACCCAAACATATGATTACCACATGCTCCAGAGTGGCAGTCATTTAATGTTTTTTCGGCCTCTTGGAGAGTCAAATAATATCGGAATATAGAATTGATATCATGACGGTACAAAGTGTCACCAATAATATTGTATTGTTGGGATTGGTATCGGATTCAACGACGATTAGTTTTAGATAACTCGGGCCTAAAAGTTTGTGTTTGGAGATATATAATGATATCTCCATACCACGGATTTGACGTACTAATAAGAAAGAGAGATTCATTAGCAAAATAATCTTTTGTTATAGTTTCTATATCAGTATGAACAAAGTCACGCAATAGTTCGGTGAAAACCAAAGATTTCTTCGATTTAGATTTTTCAAATTCCAAATCAAACTCTTGTAATGTAACTATCAACTTGGGGTATTTTTCCCCTAGAAATTTCTTAGTGAGAATATACATCATAGGGTTGCAATCTAAAATGACAGTTGTTTTTCAGAGAAGTATATAGTGACAAAATTGTTGGACATATTGGACAACTGCCAAGGCTAGCTTCTCCACATGTGCGTATTTAATCTTGGTTTTAGTGAGATTTCTACTCA
The DNA here is from genome assembly GCA_031772625.1 of Pinus tabuliformis. Classification (NCBI taxonomy): domain Eukaryota; kingdom Viridiplantae; phylum Streptophyta; class Pinopsida; order Pinales; family Pinaceae; genus Pinus; species Pinus tabuliformis. The sequence goes on from CM062819.1 coordinate 689,820,671, forward strand.
AATAATAAATCACATGTTCACTACTCGAATCATCCTCTTGGACTAACACCATGCCAATAGTGGCATCAGACGTGGCTAAGTACAAAAAGTAATCTTGATGATAATTAGGTGGATGCAGTAACAGTGCATTGGTTAGTGCATGCTTTAATGCATCAAAATATTTATCGACAAGCTCATTCTAGAAAAAGGAATTCTCTTTTTCAATAGTCGAGTAAAACCCTGGGTTAGTTTGGCATAATTGTGGATGAATCTACACAAAAAAATTGCTTTCCCTTGCAAACTTTGGAGTTGAGTAAGGCTAGAAGGAGCAGGAAATTTTAGAATCACCTCCACCTTGAGGGAGTGAACACGAATGCCTTCTTTCGAAATGATGAAACCTAGAAGCCGACTTGATTGCATACAAAAGATACATTTGTGCGGATTCAAGCGAATATTATAATCCCTGCACCTAATGAAAATTGCTTTTAAGTGCAATGGGTGATCCTGCCTTTTCATCGAATGAGCCAGCAGGTCATCTAAATAGGGTGAACAATATGCTTGATATCATGGAATGCATAAGACATTGCTCGCTGAAAACTTGCACCAACATTTCTCAAGCCAAATGGGAATTTGCGATAAGCAAAAGTTCCCCATGGGCATATAAACGCAATTTTGTGTTGATTAGCATGGAGTATGTTTATTTGATTGTAGCTAGAAAACCAACCATGAATGAAAAAATTTCATTCCTGGCACAGTCATTGACAATTTGGTCGATATACAGAGTTGGATAATTGTCCTTAGGAAAATATTTATTAATATCTTTGTAATCAACACATACTTGAATAATTCCTTGTTTTTTATTAATGAGTACAATGTTTGATATCTAATTAGTCAAAGGAACGAGGTAAATGAATCCTACTTTCAACAAATTTTCAACCTCAGTTTTGATAGCGAAAACTTTTCGTGGATGTATAGGACATAATCATTGTCTAACAAGCTTAACATCCGGATAAGTTTTTATTTCATGTACAACTATGCTAGGGTCAATTCCTGGCATTTCTTCATATGACCAGGCAAAGATGTCGCGGAATTCCTGAAATAGGGCTATAAACTAATCAAGTGTCATGGCGGTAAATTGACATGTAACAAATACCAAAGGATTTTAACACATATTTTCCTAAAGTACTCTTGTTGAGGCATCCAAAATTAATATGAACACGACTTTAATGAACGTTAGCCCAAACTAATTGCTTTAAGCATGGAAATAAAAAAATCCTATTAGACTATGTCATAATATTTTTCAAATGTTGTATTCATGAATATGATTTTCCTGACCAATGGTTCCTAGATTGCTAGTAGGTGCCCAAAATAAACCCCCCTTCAATAATCTTAATTTGTTCAAGTTGGCTAATCTTTTGAATATAAATTAATTCTTAGATCTAGGGCTTTGGCAAGAATTTTATAAGCTATTGTAAGCAAAATTATTGATCTCCAATGAGATATCAATTAAGGATCACCACCCATAGGGATCAATTTGATGTTCCCTTAATTAATAGTTGCACCTCAACTGCAACCTTAGAGGTATTCTTTGTAAAATCTATGAAAAAAAGGTCATTTTAGTCCTACACAACTCTAAAAAATTTGCAAGGTAGATCATCCATTCTTGGCACCATACATTTGCCATGTTATTAATATCAATCTTAACCTCCTCTAAGAAGAGGTAGATATCATAAACATTTATATCCTTATGGGAGATGAGATTGCATTGGGACTACTTGAAGGCATTTAATTGAGGTAGCCTAAGTTTGTTGGGGTATGGGTTAGGGTGTCAAAGTTTCCAAAATTTTCAATAAATTCATCAAGACTCTCTTGATGTCTTCTCAGCATGTCTACATCAAAATTTAGAGGGGAATTTTTTTATTTATTTTTATTTTTATGTTTTGTGCCATATGTTTTTTTTATCTCAACACGTATAGCTTATATAGCTTCATAAACATTCAAGAATATCTAGTTCATCAATATTGTAATTTTATTTTAATGTTAAAGAGGGTAAATTTTAAATATGAGTCTACTTTTACTAGGTTCTCCATGTACTATTTTCCCTAGACCTTCCCATTCCAACAAATCCCTTGTCATAACCCCTGATAAATGTCTCCCTCCATGTAATCTATTTTTTGTCAACTATTGTGGCCAGGTTTGGAAGAGTAGGGGACGAGGTTCCTAATAGCTCTAATGTTATCAACAAATAAAGTGCTCTTAATATCAAAAAAATTAGATTAATCCTAAATCCCTTACATCCTTACAATTGCTACAAAAATTGATAATGTTGTGATCATAGTGGTAAGCATCTCCTAAAACTCAAACATGTAGACCATTGTCTAAGTAGTACTGAACTCTTCATTAGACAATGGACCTTTATCCAATATTTTCATTTACCCCCCTAAAATGGGACCAGGTGGGCCATTTTTTAAAACTCTCATCCCTTCAGTTGTGATTGAAATAATCATGGATCTAAAATATGTAACTTATTTTGGCCAATACCATCTAAATTGTAATCTTCCACACTTAACCTATATATTATCAACATGTTGAAATGCCCATAAAAATGGGAAGCATAGTGCAAAAGATCGCAAAGTTGGATAGTTCACATCAAAGAATTATGTGTTATAGATAAGTTAGTACATTTATCAAGTAGAATAGAAAATAATAGCATTTCAATTCAAGATACATTATTTTTCCCTTAATATGATCTATCTTGACTTCAAAACTTTCATGCATTGAGAGAGATCAAATTCTTAGAGGTGCAAACATTTCCTCAACTTTTGATCCATGTCAATGCATGATAGTTCAAGAATTAATATGGATCAATGTTTGTTCGTAATATACCATGTGCCAACTCCATGTTGAGCATGAAAGAAATTACACATCTCCCTCATATTGGGCAACACGCCATTAAAATGTCTTAACCATAATTGTCATGAGAGTGATCAAATCCCTAGAGGTGAATACCTTTCCTCGAATTTAGATCCCTCTTAGTGCATGATAGATTTGAAATTAAGACAAATATACATTGATTCTTAATATACCACATGTAAACTCCACGTTGATACTCTTAGTGCATGATACATTTGAAATTAAGACAAATCTACATTGATTCTTAATATACCACATGTCAACTCCATCTTGAACACAAAATGAATTACACATCTCCTTCAAAGTGAACAATACACCTTTCAATATATATATATGCATATATATATCTGTGTGTGTGTGTGTAATATCTATATATATATATATCTATATATATATATATATATATATATATATATATATATATATATATATATATATATATATATATATATATATATATATATATATATATATATATATATATATATATAGATATATATACATATACATATACATATACATATATGTAGAGAGAGAGAGAGAGACCATAATCGCTCCCAACTTGGTAGTTTATCTATACCATTAACAGAATATTGATAATTGTACCAGCTCTTGGGAAGACCTAGCAGAGCTAGAGCTACCAAATCTTCTTCAGAGACAATCACACTAATCCCTCCAAGTTCATCACGACACTGTGCAAACTTGCTCAGGTACCTCAGAATTGTGTCATTCTTTTGCATCTTGATGCTCCAAAGCTTTTCCTTGAGTGCCAACTTCTTGTGGTCACTATTGTTTTAAAACAAATCTGTCAGTGTTTTCCACATCGCGAATGGATTTTATTTTCTGTGGAGATTCGAGACAACATGGTCTTGAACTCCCTTTAATATAATCCTCCTTGCTTTAGCTACATCCTTCTTCCACTTGGCGAGATCCTAGGCATTAGCTCCTAGGGGTTTTACTACATCTATCTTGATGTAATCTAGTATCCCATTGTCATCTAATATTGCTTCCATATGGATCTTCCATGCCACAAAATTTTAGGTTTCTTCCAAAGCATACTCAAGCCTAAGTCTGGTGGAAGTCATCTTCTTAGTCCTGGAGAAAGCCTGCAACACTGATATTGAAATTTGAAACTCCTACAAAGACAACTTTGAATTCTCTTCTCGATTATGAATCTAGCTCTGATAACATGTAAAAATTAATTTTAGATTCAATACTTCTCATGTAATGTTCTAAAACATAAGACTCAAATCTACTCTACTCATCTGCGAAAGAAATTCACGATGGAGATGCAATATCAAAAGCATGCATCAAAAGTTTACCCACATACAAGAGGATATATCTAGGGGAAAGCAATTGCTCAAAACCCCTTCCTATATGTATTTAATTAGTAAGAAAATAGAGAAGAAATATAATGCTTGCTTAAGCCTGAGCAACCTCTGCACTAGTATAACCTATCTCATAGTCTACCTCACAAGCCGACTTTGGCCAATACCTATCCAATTTTTCTACCTACCACGCTCCTATTTCCTTATGTTTTTTTCCTTGGGAATTAGACCCTATTATTTAGGGGAATTCCTCATCCATAACAGTGTAATCCCTATAGCCGCTTCTCTAACTACATGTGCCACTTGTACAACTTAGAAAATTATACAACTGATAGTACACTTCCCTTGAACTCCAATCTCAATTGGGTAACTTGAATTTCATGCATGCATGAGTTATTATGGTTGATTTATCAGTTAACTGGTTAAACACTAAAGATGCACCCCACTGTTAGACCTCCTACTAGTTCTTCCAATAGTGGGAACTGGTTTAACTAACTTTAACTCAATTAAACTGAACTAAATTGTTACAACTGAAATTAACTCAACCTAGGCTCCTAAAATTTAGGAATCACTCTACACAACTAAAGTTAGAACCTCAACTCAAATTAACTGAGTCAACTAAGTGAAACTAATTTAGTTAACTCATTCAAGTTGTCTGATGATGTGGAATTTTGATTTTATCCTAATTCAATTAAGTACATAATTAATTTAGGAATTACTTGTTGCATTTTCAACACTCCCTCTCAGCATGAAAGGGATTCACGGATTCATGTCTACCTCAATCCAACACCTTTGGAATGTACTGCATGTGACACTTTTCACTATTGTTGTTGCTACTACAACATCTGCAACTGAAAAGCATAAAAAAAAAAGTTGAATCAATTGTGTCTGCAACTGTCTATTGGGAAAATTGTGCTGTCGTTGAATATGATATTGAGCCTCCTATTTTGTTGTCAACACTCCTCTTCACTCCTCAATATTTGACTGAAAATGATCCTCTTGCTACTGAATACTGTGGCCCCCCATAGCAAGGTAATGATCCATGAGACAAAAACACCTTAATGGACCCTGCCCAAATTTCTGCAACTCTTGGGACTATTACTTCACATCGCCCCACCTCACACCTGGAGGTATGGTTGCATGTTCTCCCTCTTCCCACTTGGATCAAAATTCCCCCTAATAGAGGTCTCTACTTTAGTGGATGTTTCCACTCTGTCTCCTCTCTGCTTCTCCATTTGTGGCTGCTCCACAACTTGTTGAGGTTGCTTCTGAGGCTCCATTTTGAGAGGTAAATCATGCTCCCTCTCAACCACCAAGTCTCTATCGTTTGCTTTGCTCCTCAAGGATTTTCATGCATATTTGACCTGAAGTGCATACAAGTTCTTGAATCACACATTGATCTGATTCACTTGTCCCATGGTGATGTTTCTAAGGAAAACCTTCCCCTTGCTAAATATCATATCGTAGCCAGGATCTTCCAGTACTGCGATGGAAACAAGATTCTTCTTTAGTCTTGGAAAAAACATCACATCCTTGAGTCTAAGAGGGGAGCCAAAATCTCTCTAAAAAGTGATTGTACCAATACCGGTCGTGTTATACCTTTCGTCATCTTCAAACTCAATGTTTTTCTTGAGGTATTTCTCCTCCAATTCACCAAAGAGAGCTCTATTCGTTGTCATGTGGAATGAGACACCATTATCCAAATAACAAATGCTTCCCATTATCCTGCTTTCCATGCATACAATGAGAGTAAAATCAAGCTTGAATTGTGAAGATAGAGCTTCACCTGTTGCTGCTACTACAAGCTCCTTCTTGCTTGCCTACTTTTATGGGCATTTCATGTTATAGTGCCTGAATTCATGATAGTGAAAGCACTTGATATTGGACAAGTATTTTTTATTTGCCTCCTTGCCTTGGGACTTCTTTCCCTTGGCTTTCTTTCCTTTTCTGACTAATGCAAGGTCCTCTTCCTCTTCCTTAGATGAGGTCCCATCTTAGTTGTCCCACCTTATTTCTTCATGTACTAGATTGGACCATAACCACTCCCAACTTGGTAGTTTATCTCTACCATTAACATAGCCTTGATAATTGTGCCAGCTCTTGGGAAGACCCAACAAAGCTAGAGCTACCAAATCTTCTTCAGGGACAATCACACTAACCCCGCCAAGTTCATCATGACACTGTGTAAACTTGCTCAAGTACTGCATAATTGTGTCATTCTTTTGCAACTTGATGCTCTTAAGCTTTTCCTTGAGTGCTAGCTTCTTGTGGTTAGTATTGTTCTCAAAAAAAAATTTCAATGTTTTCCACATTGTGAATGGATTTTCTTTCCTATGGAGATTCGAGACAATATGATCTCGAACTCCCTCCAATATAATCCTCCTCACTTTAGCTACATCCTTATTCCATTGAGCGAGATCCTAGGCATCAGTTGTTGGGGGTTTTACTACATCTGTCTTGATTTAATCTAGTGGTCAATTGTCATCTAATACTGCCTCCATACGGATCTTCCATGCCACAAGTATTTTGGTTCCTTCCAAAACATACTCGAGCCTAAGTCCGGTGGAATTCATCTTCTCAATCCCAGAGAAAGCCTACAACACTGATCTTGAAATTCTAACCTCCTGCAAATAAAACTTTTAATTCTATTCTCTACTGTGAATCTAGCTCTAATACCATGTAGAAGTTAATTGTAGATTCAATATTGCTCATGTAATGTTCTAAAACATAATATTCAAATCTACTCTACTCATCTCCTGAAAGCAATTCATGATTGAGATGCAATATCAAAAGCATGCATCAAAATTTAACACACATATACGAGGATATATATAGGGAAAGAAAATGCTCAAAACCCCTTCCTATCTATATTGCATTAGTCAAAAAATAAAGAATAAATACAATGCTTGCTCAAGCTTGAGCAACCTCTGCACTAGTATAATCGATATCATTTCCTCACAAGCTGACTCTGGCCAATACTTAGCCAGTTTTGTTGTCTTCCAAGATTCTATTTCCTTGTGTTGTTTCTTTGGGAATTATCCCCTATTATTTAGGGAAATTCCTCATCCATAACTACACAATCCCTATAGGACCTTCTTTGATTGCATGCACCACCTGTAAAATTTGAAAAACTATACAACTGATAGTACAATACCCTTGAACTCCAATCTCAACTGGGTAACTCGAATTTCATGCATGCATTATTTGATTATGGTTGATTTATCAGTTAAATGGTTGAACACTGAAGTTGCACCCCACTACTAGACCTAGTACTAGTTCCTCCAACATTTGGAATTAGTTTAACTGAGTTTAACTCAATTTAACTGAATTAAATTGTTACAATTGGAATTAACTCAACACAGGCTCCTAAAATTTAGGAATCACTCTACACAACTCAAGTTAGATCCTCAACTCGAATTAGCCAACTAAGTGAAACTAACTTAGTTAACTCATTCAAGTTGTCTGCTGATGTGGAATTTCGATTTTATCCTAATTTAATTAAGGACAAAATTAAATTAGGACTTTCTCACTGCATTTTCAACATTTACTTTGTTGAAATAATTATTATTTTTGTTATTAAAAGTGTTTAAATTCCATTTGTCAACTCCATATTAATAATTGAATGAATTAAACATCTCTCTTGTTACTTCTCTATTGAATGAATTAAACACATCTCTTGTTCTGAGAAGTAAATAACACCTACAAAGATAATACTTCTTTATTTTTTTTCTTTCAATTACTTCTTTTTCTATATGTAAAGTTAGATATAATTTTTTTCACTTAAAATAGACACCAAAATGTTTTATTTATGGTCAAGATTAAAAGATCTTTTTCACTGTCATGTGTCAAGTTTATGTTGAGCATGGATGAAATCACACATCTATATTACACTACTCACACACACACACACACATATTGATTGATTGATTGGTTGAAGGTTATATATGGTCATAGAGTATGACTTTAAACTAATACTTGACTAAGAGTTTGTTTTCCTCAAACATAAGGAAATAAGTTAGACCCAACGGCATCTAGCATGAGTGAGAGCTTTCCCCTTTACAAACCACCAACGTGTGTGTGTGTGAATGGTCCTAGACTATGAATTTAACTATTACTTGGCTAAGAGCTCGTTTTCCTCAAAAATAAAGAAACAAGTTAGACCCAAAGGTATCTAGCATAAGTGAAAGTTTGCCCCCTTATGGACCACCAATGGTTTATTCTAGGCGGCATGATTTTCCTTGAATAACAATGATGAGGCACCACATAATTGTGGATAATACCTAGTGACAACTATCCCCACTACCATTTTGACAACTCAATTATGATAGATTTGCCTCCTCTCTATTTGTGTGTGTATGAGAGAGAGAGAGAGAGAGAGAATGATATTGAAATATGCTACTTAACACTAATTGAATTTTTTTTTTTTTTTTTTTTTATCATTAATTTTTTTTTTAAATGAAACATGTCAACTCCATAGTACACATTGAAGGAATTACACATCTTCGTCATCTTGGGTCATATAAAGTTGTTTCAATTAATAATTTTTATTTTTCTTTCAATTATTATATCTATATCTATATATATATATATATATATATAGATATATTCAAATATTTTACTTGTTTACACTGATTTTTTTTTTTTGGCTAAATGTCACATGTCAACTCAATTTTTACTTGTTTACACTGATTTTTTTTTGGCTAAATGTCACATGTCAACTCAATGCTAAGGCAGTAAATGGATTACACATCTCCTTCAACTTGGTTAGTCAGAAAGAACCTATTGAGAAATAATAAAATTTTGATTTTCAATTACTTTCTCTTTTAAAATATAAAGTAGATATAAATTTATTTAAGGTGGACATTAACATATATCAATTACATATTAATATATAAGGAATTGCACATTTTCCTCATCATATTGAGATATGGAATGAACCTTTCGACACAACAGACAAACTATTAAAATAGTCAAACTATTTTAAAAAATCTACTTAAACATGAAAATATACACAATAATGACCAGGATCACGTCTCATCAGTAGAATAATCCAAGTGAGATGTACATATAATACAAAGAATAATCCACAAATATTTTAAGAACAAATAATTAAGAATATTTTTCATTGAAATTGTTGATAACTTGGGTTTGTTTTTGCAAAGATGAGGTATTTGATGATGAGAAAATCATGTCTCAGATGCAATCCAAATCAATGAAGCAACAATCATATGGTACAAGTGAAATGTACATATAAGACCATGAATAATCCACAAACATTTTAAGAGCAAATAATTAAGAATATTTTCCATTGAAATTGTTGATAACTTGGGTTTGTTTTTGCAAAGATGAGGTATTTGCTAATGAGAAAAACATGTATTAGAGGCAGTCCAAATCTTTTAAGTGAAATAACAAGTTTCCTAACAGTATGCATGAGTTCATGATAGAATAATAAAAGGTGTCGTGTTAAGTACAAATCAATATCTCTTATTTGTATTTCCACTATTGGTATACAGATTTTAATGACACATATAAGGACAATGGAGAGTAGAAAGGAGGTTCTGTTGAACCCTAAATTGAAAAGAATAAAGCATTACTATAAAATATACTTCTCAAAAATGGCTTCACTAACATCAGCTCCATATATTATTGTAAAGTCAGTCAAGGGGGAATTGATCCCATGAAAGATAGAGATCAGGAAATGGAAAACTACTGATATCTTCTCCAATCCTTGTTCGATTGTCAATGTTATACCAAGGGTATCTTTAAAGTCTACTGGACTAGTATAGCTAGCTTTCTTCTGACACAACAATTATTTTGAAATGTTTGACATTTCAAGGAACCCTTTTAGAAACTTCTCGTGCTAAAGAATTCATATCACTATTATAAAGTGGAGCTTACTAGGTTTTCTTTGGCCCAAAAAGGGAAACTACTCTACATGAAAAATCTGAAATGACTAAAAAACTCTCAGGATCTTTGTAAATATTTTTGGATGACACACATTCAATGCATATCTCCAGCTTATTTTCTTTGAAAAAGGATTTTATCTATACATAATCACATGCACAGGTGAAATCAGCTACAACTTACAATGCAAGAAGCTTTGAAAAATGGGATTTCCATCTCTCCATAATTTCTCCTATGGATTTCACAAACCAAAAATATTGGTGTCTAGAAGGGCTCTTTCGAACATATAGTATGGTGACAACATGTTTCACTTTCCCTAGATTCAAAAACCTTTAGGATATGCTAGACTAGGCACGTTGTAAATGTAGTTCAACATTGAATGTGTCAGCGTCCAAAGCCAAGTCCATGTTTGTTAGCTTCTTCCCATATTATTTAACCCTAAACCTTCATTCTAGCAAAATATCTTTGCCATAAACCCTCATAAACTTCTCCCTAAAAGTAATCCCTCCTTGGCAGCTCTTGATAGCTCTAATGCTACCAATATATAAAAGTCACCCGAGTTTGAAGAAATTAACAAGGAATGGCAACTCTACAATAATATTTACCTTGATGGTGGATTGAACATAAACAATTTTTAATGTGATGATATAAATCCATGTAGGTGTCCAAAATTTTATTATCAAAGATAAGACTGGCAAAATTTTGTAAGCCACCATCAAATGATTATTATGCATAGGATTATCACTCATAGGTGTCAATTTGATTCTATCGTGATTAAATCATACAACGTAAGTGTCAACATGGAGGTCTTCATTGTAAACTCTTATAAGAGCAGGCTTAGTGACATCCAAAATAGCTTTTTAAAATTCACAACCTATCACATTCGATCATGGGGCCTTGCAAGCTACCATGCTACAATGAACAAGTATTGATCTCTTCCAAGGAAAGGTTAAGATCACAACAATTTATATCATTGCAAGAGAGGGTCATTAGGACTACTAGATTTTTAATCCAACAATGTGGGCGTGGATTTTTAATGAAACAATGTGGTCGTATCAAGTTACAAGTTAAGCTATTTTCAGAAAATTCATCAATTCTCTTTATGGCTTGTTAGCCTACCTATATTAATTTTTATGGAAGAAGCATTTTATGCCTTACGTTTTTGCATAAGGGACTAAAAAATGAAATTAGTGCATCCCAGTGGATCCTAATCTAATCTCAACACGTTTCTATCTTCAGAAGCCTCAAGGGCATTCTAACCTGGGAAGATTGTAATTGTAGTTCAATGTTTAATGGATCAGTTTCCAAAGCCAATTATGTTGGTTAAGTTCCCTCTATATTATTTATTCTTAAGCCTTTATTCTAGCAACCTCTTTGTCATAACCTTTGACAAATTTCGGCCTCAAATTATACCTTCTTGGGTCATCTGTTTGCAATGGACAAGATTCATAAGTTCCAACAAAGAAAGGGTTGTTACGATGGAAGTGTAAAACTAGATGTTATCAAAACAACTACTCCATTACTACAACTGAAAAACTTGGTAACACTGTAACTAGAGAGGGTAGCATAGCCTAAAACTAAAAAAGGCAGATGAATGTCCAAATAATACTTGAACTTTATTATGAATAGTAGAGTTTTCCCCAATCTCTTAAAATTTCTATTAGTTCCCTGCCCAAAATTGATTAAGTGGGGCATTTATGAGAGCACTCCCTTTTGTTATAATAAGGAATTCCAAATTTAAGCTAGAGTCTAATCCAAGTTAACTATCTTTAATTGATACCATCTGAACAAGAAGCCTCAACACTATTCTTCTAAGTTATCAATCATATTAATATACTAGCGAGAGAAATCATGGAGAATATATAGCTAAAAAGCCTCGTTATTAAAATTGCTAGACCACACTTTCAAAATTTGTTGAAAAATGGGAAATATAAAATGTAATGGTAAGGACCATCAACTATCTCTTCAATCAAATGAAGAAGACATCATAGAGCTTACAATTGGAATACTCATTCACACCATGACTTAAATATTTTAAGAACAAACACTGAGAGACAAAGAATTCATTGGTTATAGTAGTTGATTGAGGGCTTGGGGGTGGTCAACTGTAGAAAGATTTTGTAAATCTAAGCCTACAGTTGGGTGGAGAATCATCCCCAAAACATTTTTGTAGTCAACAAGGTCGAGATAGCGCAACAACTATGAAATATCTAGTAATAAATATCATTGCTTTACAGGTAAGTCTTTTCTTCTCATGATCTTATAAATTATATGCTAGTAAGTTGAACATTTATATGTTAATTAATAACAGTTTGGATCAATGTAAACTTTGTATGTTATGGTAATGGGTTGTTACATATGGTATTAGAGTAGGTTGCAACTCTATGTGAACTCTAAGTAAAAGTTTGAGATAAATTCTTAATTAGATTTACTAAATACTTTTTTTCCCAAGAAAAAAGTGCAATTTTCATTACTGATAAGAAAATTACATGTTGTATCATCAACATGTATGAGATGCAGTCACCAGAAAATGGGAAACCCATTCAGATCAGTACAATCATAGTTTAATATTTACAATATCAACATAATATTTACATAAAAGAAATGATAAATGCATAGTTCGTTCAATAAACAAGATTTGTAAGTAAAAAAAAGCAAAAAAATGTCAAATGATCTTTTAGAAGATCATTCTGAAATGTTCCCATCCAATTTGATGAATGGACGATGAAAGAACTGGAAAAATGCACTATTTATGAATTCTTGTATCAGCCAGTGCCCCCTGTTTTGCTGTGCGGTCTCTTTGGATAGACGATCAACGATTGCATTCCTTTCCATGTATATATGAGAGCATACAATAAAATCAAATTGAGATTTTAGAGTGATGAATTCATCCAATAAACCATTGAGTGTGTGCAAGTGACAATGATATGCAGAGTTGATCCAATTTATAACAAGTTGAGAGTCCCCAAAAATCTGAATCTTGTGGCAGTTTTGTTCCAGAGAAAAGATGAGAAGGTGTCTTAGGCAACTGAGTTCTGCATAGTTATGTGTGCCTCTCCCTAAACCCACTTTGATTTTGAAAAAAAAACTATTCGTTTATATGGAGCACAACCCTCCCCCTACAGCCCACAACCTGAGCAGACCCATCGAAATAAGCCCAAGGAATTCTCTTATCTATCACTTCTGGAATGATGACCTGAGCATGTTGTTGATTAGGATCATCTAGAATTAGGTTGTATATGGAAACAATATAGTTGCAAGTGGCTGGCCAATGGGCCAGAGCATCCTGGAAAATACTACAATTCATGTTCAACCAAATGCCCCAGCTTACAATCAAAGGGAGGTTTCTGACTTTTTGAGTGGAAGCCTCTATCCACCAACGACGCCAAGCATCAGTGATGTGCGGACCATCCCATTTGTGGGTAATGTTGATTGTGGTTGTAATATGAGCCCATGCTTGACAAGAAAATGGGTAGTGAAGGAATAAGTGATCAATATCCTATATGTTTTCATGGCAGAGATAACATCTAGATGGACCATGAAAGGCACATCACATAAGGTTAACCTTTGTCGGTACTTTATTCGATAGGATACATCACATGAAAAACTGTGTTTTGTGGGGTGCTTTTAGTTTCCATAGAGGGTGCCACCACCAACATGCATCCATCAGGTCATGAGCATACATAAGAGTAGAATACCCTTCCTTTGGTGTATATCGACCATGAGGAGCAAAGGTCGAGATGATTTCACCATCTAGTGTAGTAATTCTGATATTTGCTTCCTCCAGAGCTCCTATTAATTGATGCCATGTCCTTCTCCATCTGTTTGGGATGCTAAGGTCCCAAGTGTCTTGCCATTTTTGTGATGTCTAGTTTGGATGTCTGGCATCAGCGATGTGGGAAATCTGGGTGATGCCAACCACTGATAGAAATTGTCGCAAAGCCAATGGAAGTATGTGTGCGTTCCCACATCCAGACCAGGCATCATTACCCAGTCTAACCTTCTCACCATTCCCAATGTGCCATGCCAGTCCATCCTTAATTATACTTATTGACTCCGGTATGGCTTTCCAAATGATTGATGCACCAGATAAGCACTGAGAGGGCCTTCAAATCCAATCAATTACAGATAAGGGATGAATATATTTATAGTAGACCAACTATTTCCATAAGCTCTCTGACTTGAAAATTTTCCATCCCATCTTAGCAGCTAGTGCCTTTGCAAAAACATGAAGGTCATTTATACCCTAACCACCCCATTTCTTAGGTTTCCCTATCTTGTCCTAGCGGACCCAAGCAAAAGTTTGCCCCACATTTTTCCCTCGCCATAGGAACCTGCAACATATTTGTTGTATCCTGTTGATAATACCTTTTGGAATCCAGGCAAGAGTCATCCAAAAAACTGGAATGGCCTCCAGCATAGATTTAATCAGGGTGATTCTGCCAGCCCTAGAGAGGCATCTCTGCTGCCAAATGTTTATGTGCCCTTCGATTTTTGCAATGAGCCATGACCAATCAGAAATACGGTAACCATTTGGCTTGAGCCTGAAACCAAGGTATTTGAGACCGGTCTCCAGCTCTTGTCTGATGAAATAAAATTGTTGTAAAGCATATCTTTCCTCATTTTGGAGGCAAGACACTAAAATGATGGTGGATTTGTTGTAATTAGGCTCCATACCTGTAGCTTTACAAAACAATGATATAATTTTTCTTGAAACAAGTGGTATCATAGAATGAACCATTTAAAAAAATAAGCACATCATCTACAAACAATAGATGTGAGAGATAAGACACATCAGATATCATTACCCCTCCTAGAGACCCTTATGCACAAGCATTTATTAACAATCTACTTAATCCTTCCATGATCAATAGAAATAACAAAGGGGATAAAGGGAATCCCTATCTCAGACCCTGTTCAGCATGGAAAAATCCCGATGTAGCCCCATTGATAAGGATGCTATAGGATGCAGAAGTGAAGCAACACATGATCCAATTAATGAAAATATGAGGGAAACCAATATGAGTAAGGATAAGCTGAAGGTATGACCAACTTGCACGATCAAAAGCTTTTGAAAGATCAATTTTGAGAATGATAGACTTGTTGTTATTTTTTTTGATCGAGTGGAGTCCTTCCTGTGTAGTCCCTATGGCTTCATGAATCTGTCGGTGGCTGAGGAAAGAAAATTGTTCCTTTGAGATCATCTTGGACAAGAAGGGTTTAAGGCGCATAGCAATAATTTTGGAGATAAGTTTGTAAATATAGTTGCAGAGGGAAATAGGTCGATAGTCATCAAAATATAGAGGATTATCAGCTTTTGGGATAAGGGCCAGAAAAGTCGAGTTGAAGCCCTCATACATCCGGCCAGAAAGTCTGCAATCCTCAATGGCCAATAGGAGGTCAAGCCCAATGAGATCGAGAAAAGTAATGTAGAATTCCATAGGCCACCCATCCGGGCCCGAACTCTTATCTCTTTTGAAGCATTTCAATGCAGCTTCCATTTCCCCTAATGTTACTGGCTCATTTAGGGCCACATCATCTTCAACCTCTACAAATCTAGGAAAAATTTTAGCAATTCGGAAGATCTCAGCTATGGAGGCTTCCCTAGGCACCTTGAATATATGAGAGAAATGTTTGATGCCCATATTTGCAAGCTGGTTGAAAGTGTTGGCCTCCCTGCTAGTCTAATCCCGTAGAGCCCATATAGTATTAGTATTTTTCCTCCCCCTAGCGTATTGTTGGAAGAACTTTGAGTTCTCATGCCCAACCTTTAGCCAAATCGCTCTGCTCTTTAAGCGTCAAGTCTCCTCGTTTGGTCTCAATAGACGAATCTTTTCAGTTTCCAATTTGATCAACTAATCCTTTGATTCATAATTTGTGTAGCTTGGAATCTCCAAATTTTCCATTTTCTTAATGACAACTTCAATCCTCAATAAGTCAGCCTTATCCTTTTGCTTATTTTCTCTTTCCCAACTGATGGTTTTTTATTTTAAATGGGCCAAGTTACATGCGATTACTTCAGCCAGGGAGGAACGGTTGTCTAAACCACAGTGTGTCCAAGTCTCCATTACTAATTTATGAAAAGTAGCTTCAGCAAGCCAAGTAGCATTAAATTTGAAAGGGGAGTTTGGTTTATGGTTGGATTCCATAATCTCCATGAAAATAGGGGAGTGATCGGATATGCCCCCTGATCCCACCCATTGACGAATACGATCCAACCTAGCTAACGTAGTAGCTTTAATAAAAAAATGATCCAGTCTTCTAGCCAGTGCATCCTCCCCAGTTCTTATGTTCCTCCAAGTCGGCACAATCTTTGTCGAATCTATGTTCAAGAGATCATGGGAATCCATAAATAATTCAAAGAAGGCCTTTAGGTGGTCAGTTTGTGCTCTATTTCCCCAAGATTCTGTATGCCCTAATGAGAAATTTAGGTTGCATCCAATAATAAAACTGTCTACCTGCATGAAATCTGCATTCAATAGTTTGTCCCAAAAAACCTCCCTGTTGTGACAAGGTCCATAGATATTAATGAGTCTAAGGGGCATATTGATATCAGGGGAAATGAGATCAACAGCCCCAGATGTTGGCCACCTTTATAGTCTTTTTGTTGAATCCCAAAACACAACCTCTCGATCTCCCTCTAACATCCAGATAATGGAAATCCCATTGTGAGAGTATTTTTAGTAAGACATTGTTGATGGAGGCCCCATCACCCAGTGTCTCCTAAAGAAATAAAACATCCAAATGCTCTAATCTACACAGCCTCTTTAGAGCCAGTTTTTTATCTGAGATGGCCAAACCCCTGCAATTGAAAGAGAGGCACTTCATGGGGTAACCCTGTCAGGGTTTCCTTTTGCTCTAAGAACCTGGTCAATAGGAGTCTGAATGCCCGATGCCACCTCAATACCAGCCCGTCTGATGGCTTTGGATAAATGAGATTGTCTACCCCTAGGAAGCTTCAAGGTTTTGGAAGGGAGAGGGTCCTCATCAAGTCCAAAAGAAAGGGTTCTGGGAAGGGGTAAGGATCTCAAGTTATATCAGTGAGAACCACTAGAAGTCGAGCCATCCCTAGAGGCCATAGGGAGAGGGTCCAATTGTAAGGTCGGGGAGGAGCGAAGAGGAGCTGGGGGAGTAGTAGCCACAGGAAAATTTATAAAACATAGATTTCTAGCCCCAATGCCCGAACCTGAAACAATCAAAAAATGATAATGCAATGCCAGATAATAGACAATCTTGAGAAACAAGGGAAGAGGGAGGAAGAGTACCTGAAAAGGCTTCAGTGCCCCTTGATCATGATTGGGTGACTGGTGCCTCGAAGGTCCAGGAGTCCTTCTGTTGTGCCATCACCACAACTCCACTCTGACTCAGCAGGGGGTCCTTTATGTGCACAACCGGTGATCAGTCTGCCTTCATGCTTGTTTGGGAGCTCGCAAATACATACGTTTGCGGGGGTTCTTGTTGTTTCCCCGTTATCAAAGGAAAGTCTTTGTAGAGGTGATCAAGCTCATGGCATCGCCTACAAAGGAAATGAATTCCTTCATAGTCCAGTATCAGCGAACTTACAATATCTTCCATCTAAAGCCGATAGCTCTCCACCAAACACTCACGAGTGTCCAAATGCACTAGAATTCTGGCTATGGCCAGGCAATTGGTTTCCTGATATGATATGTTGTGGTCCAGATAAACACCTAGGTCGTCTCCAATACACTTAAAAATTTCCTCTACCTAGAATTGCAGAGGCAGTCCAGGAATTCGCACCCAAATTGACCTCACCCCCATGTTTTCCTTCTCTGGATCGAAGAGGGGCGACCATCTCTTTAGTAGAACAAGCATCATCTTGATATGCCAATATCAAGTCAAAACCCAGTTGACAGGTTGCGGTTGTGGGAATATGAGAGTGAACCAACCCCTAGACATGGTGAGCCCCACATGAAGATGTTCCATTAGATGACCCCCGATATCTACTGTCCACCTCTTTAAGTGGGCCGGTGTATAATTGCGGCCCCAGACCCTGCCCACCAGAACAGTGCTCTCGGTAAGCCCCGCTTGGGCCATACTGATACCTTCACCGAAAACCAGAAGCTACCCCCTCTCCCGAACCTTTGAGGACTTTGATTTTCCCCCCTCCAGGTTTGAATTTTGGGTTTAAGGGTTGTTGCTCGCCTTTTGCTTGGATATTGTCGTCAGAGTCGGAGGCTCTGTTTTCCTTGGGCCTCAGTTATTTCTGGGTGATACCATCGAAACAACCCGATGTGCGGGTAGTGGTTGCAAACCCAGAAGTGGGAAATCATCAGCAGAAACCCCAGGTGCGCTACGAACCTGATTCAGACCACACTGTTTGTCTATTGTCGTTCCACCCACATCTCCCACTGCCACCCCCGTGTTTTCCAAAATATTCTCAATACCCTGTTGTTCATGCACCCAGGATAGCAGCTCAAATGGTGATGGGACATTTAGAAAGGGCACTTTTGATACCTCTCCCAGGTTGAGCAAACCTTCAGTCACTGCGGTGTCCGGTTGTGTAAACCCTAACCCTTGTAGGGTTACCTCCATATCCTCCATAACCAAGGAGAAAACAACAACTTGAGTGTCCGCTGGCATATTTTGTTCTGGTGAAATCCTTCCTCTCGACAAGTGTTTGTCTTCAACCTAGATTTGCGATGGGTCCATGGTGTCAGAAGAATAGTCTAGAAGTTCTTCATCCATACATGAAAAACGTCGTTCGAGCACCCAAGATAACTGTTCCCAGCAAACAAAGTCAAGATCCCCCCGACAAGCGCTGACTCCGATCTAATAACCACTAAAATCCAAACAGACTGTGCCCTGCTTGTCCTTAAAGCCCTCCGGAAATCCAAACTAACAAAAAACCCACAACAAAACCCTGAAATCGGTTTTCCTAACCGCTGTCTGCCAAACCCGTTGCAATTACAGTGGAGTTATATAAAAAAGTAAAAACCCCCTTCAAGCAAAAACCGATGTAAACAGGTCACAGAGATAAACGCCTCCTTTAAGTGACAATTAGATTTACCAAATACTTAATTATATTTATCAATAATTTTATTTCTAATAAAATTTAGATTAATCCAATTTTAAGTTGTAACAACTATTTTTCGATAATAATAAATTAAATTTTATATTGATAATTAATTTTTTTCCATAATATATTATTAAAATTATATTTTTCTTATTCTTATGCTTTAAAGAAACAAAAAAAAACCATATACATGTCACATCTTATTAAAAAAATATCATGCCTTAGTTTTTTTCTCTATTCTTATTATAGATGCATAGGTTTGATGGTAAAATAATGCATATTTAGAAAGGCATACATCACTAAAATTTAAAAGCAATTTATGTTTTATAACTTTTATATATATATAAGGAAGCAAATGAGAGAATGCACCAATTACCCTTTATATCAATATAAAGACATATAAATACTTTTATATGTTTACACTGGATTGTGTGTTTGTTTTAGAGTAAAATAGAGAAAATATTTGTTTAAAAAATAGGTATTTATGATAAAAATAAATTAATAAAAATAAAAGATAAAAGCTTATAAATTATTTTCAAATACCATAGATATAAATTCTAATAAGTGTGATCCCCAAATCAATTACTTGTGATGTTTTAGTTAAATTCATCTTACCTAATTCTTATTTTTGTATGTTTTTTTAATTGCATATAGTTGCTCGTATGCTCTGTAACATGATCCAGGGTTAGTTTGATTCTTACAATCTTGGTGAGCAGTTACAACTACTGCTAAAGAAATCCCTTTCTTTGATGCTTCCACTCGATAAACTACCTTTGCCTTCGTTACCCCTCTTTCCAACCAATGAGTCTTTTGTATTTCTCCTTCCCTTTCTTCTCGCTACGCTGAAGGCTGGGGGAGGGGTTTTATAAAGTTTTTCTTTTCTTTGAATTTCAACCTTAATTTCCTTATGGAATTGATTTCAAGGTGTTAGTTTACTGCTTTCTTTATATGTGTATTTCATACAGTGGAGATCTTCATTCCTTAATTAAAGGTTGGCTTCCCCTCTAAATAAATAACTAGCGAGAGACGTAGAAAATTAAACCTATTGAAATGACATCCCTTATAACTTTGTAGTTTGTATTTATCTCTCCCAGTTCAGTTAAATTATGACATTTCAAGTATTCAATATTACAATGTTTTTTTTTAAATAGCAGTTATCAAACGAGCCGTAAAGACAACCATCCTAATTTCTATTTGCCTATATCTATTAAATTATCACCCTTAATCAATATTCCAGTATTAAGAATATATATATATATATATAAAACTCTTAATCACTAATAACTATTGAAGAGTACATAAAGATTTTAAATAAAATAGATTTAAAATTTCCAATAATTTTATAGTATTAAATTAATATAAACATCTTATAAAAAAGTTAAATATAATATTATTTAAAAATAAAAGTTTTAATGGAATGTATTTGATATTTAAAGAAAATATAATTAATGTGTAAAAGTGGTTGAGCCAAAATCATTTAATTTTGATTCCAAATCAACCTCGTGTGAATATTTAGTACTCCATTAAATCAAATTCATAAATTTATATCGTTTTTAGTTATGAAGGTTTATATTAGTATCATATGAAAACATTTTGGAGTATTATTAGTCCCTGCTTTTCCGCAGTGCAAGGATTATACCGTTCGTTTAACGTTGACTTAGCATTAGTTTCTTTTGACTTATCCTTGCATTCCATGTTTTAAACCATATTTTAATAAAAATATTGTATCAAACAAATTGTATTCCATGTTTTTAACCATATTTTAACAAAATTAATGTATCAAACAAATTTTTATCGAAAGTTTCAGTTTCGGCGTCTTATTGTAGGGAAGACCTCATGGTTTTTGTGATTTCTAAACTTACCATAAACAGTTTTGTACTTCTATTTAGAGCTATTTTAATGCTAGTTTCGACTTAGCATTAATTCAGAAACATTTAATGTTTCTAATACTTTCAATTAAAACATAAACCAAACTTTTAACCCAAACCCAAAGAGTGTCGTGTAACTAAATATTGGCATGTTAGCCATCTATCACCTTGCAGTGAACTCAACCATCGGTACTTGGTTATCTTAACCCTTTGTGCCCTATCTTAATCCCTTCTTCTCCTCTAAAGGCTCAACTCATCCCCTTCTTCTCCTCTAAAGGCTCAACTCATCATCCTTATGAGTGCACTGGACTGGAGTAGGAGAAGGAAAGATGAAGGACCGAAGTAGCAGAAAGATGAAGGCTTGACTCATCTTCATGAGAGCACCAGAGTAGCAGTCGAGTCTCATAGCCCAATGAGGAAGAAGAATGGAGCAACCAGTCCTGAAGTTCAGAAATGAAAGTAAGAAATTATTGCATTCTCTGTTGGAAACAACTGCATATTTTTTGTATTACATATAGTTGTAGGTAATGTTTACAACGTAATTGTTATTGTATTACTAAAATAATGTATATTGGTTGTCTATCCTCAAATCTCATTCTCGAAGCTTTCCTTAATTCAAGAACTATAAAAAACAACTTGTAATTTGTAATTTGTTACTACATAAGAAGAACTTGATATTACCTGCAACTTGTAATTTGTTACTACATAAGAAGAACTTGATATTACCTGCACATTGATGGGGTGACCATATTTGGTTTCATATTGCTTCCCCTCTATTTTGTGCTTATCCTACCACTTGACTTGAACACAAGGCCTCCCAACATGAACAGTTCAAAATATCCAACCTGTGCGTACGCCTATCCCATCCTCCCCTCCTCCTTAAACATGCCCCTTCCTCCCCTTCTAAAGAGTTAAAAACAGTAAAAAACATGAAAGAATTAAACATGATTTTTTCTAAAGAGTAAAAGCATGAAAGGGTTGAAGCCTTCGAAAAAATTTGACAACAAAATAAGGCCTAAACTACGAAAAGAGGTTGCCATTACTTACTTTTCCCATTATGGGGGCAGTTGCTTTTGCTTCTGAATTAGTTTCTCTTGATCAAGGAAAGGGAGATTCATATCTAACCAAATGGAGCAATGCGTAGATGAGCTCTTGGCAGATCAAGAAAAGAGGTTGCCATTACTTACTTTTCCCATTATGGGGGCAGTTGCTTCTACTTTTGAATTAGTTGCTCCTGATTAAGGAAAGGGAGATTCATATCTAGCCAAATGGAGCAATGCGTAGATGAGCTCTTGGCAGATCAAGATAATCAATTCGGCTTCATCACCCTAGCACTAGTTTCAAATTCTTAGAATGAATGTTTAGATTTTGGGTATAGATTCCTCTCTCTACACTTTATTATCTCGTTCCACCTGAATGAGTTTTCACTTTATTATCTTGGGTATAAATTCCTCTCTCTATAATCGATAGAAAGACCGGTTCGTCTTGATACCACTCTAAGTGTACATCGAATTTGTTCGATTAGCCATCTACCCATAATGGCTATGCTAGAAAATGTTTAGAATGAATGTGGAGATTCTGGGTCGTTGTCCTGATACCGCTCTGAGTGTACATCGAATTGGTTCGGTTCGCCATCTACCCATAACAACGATGCTGGAAAATGTTTAGAATGAATGTGGAGATTCCGGATATAGATTCCTCTCTCTGCACACTTTATTATCCTGTTCCACCTGAATGCGTTTTCACTGCTATAATTGATAGACAAGTTGTTGGGTATTTTTCAGTGGGAAAATACCAAAAACCACACAAACAAACATCACAGAGCCAATGCTCTGTTTCCTTTGTTCCAGGACCTTTTGCACAGGGAAGCCTTTTAATAAAAATTGACTGAACAGAGTATTACACAACCATAAAATCATTTCCATTCATTAAAATAAAAACACTGATACACATTCATCCTCTTTCACTCAGAGGGATCTTCCAAAAAACTTGCATTCAGCAAAAACAAAAGCTTTGTCTTTTCTCTCCACCTGAGAGTTCACTGTGCTGGGTTTACTGCTGTAAAACCCCTTCTTTACATTTACTGTGTAAAACTATTTTTACACATACTGCTGTAAAAAATATTTTACACATACTACTTGTAAAACAAACTTTTACATATGTAGCTCCAAAAAAAAGTTATGTGCTTCTGCACATTACAACATCTCACAAAATATTTTTAAATACAATACCAAAGACTTGGCTTTATCTTACGCTGCATTTCTGATTTAAAAAGATTGATTTCTTTATACCCTCCTTGCTTCACACTACGCACTGCTGTGCGATGTTCTACACATACCTCACTCAAAAAAAACGTATTCGCTCCACTTCTGCTCTTTTTTATGCACTGCTGAGCGCTCTTTTTTTTCGCTCCCCAAGCTCACATATTACAAAATGGTCAGTCCATATTTCAACTCACCGAGCCCCCTTTTTTTTATTTTTACTCATTCCATGAGTTAATAAAATGCAATACAGCCACCCACGTTTTTGTTTCATTCATTATATGTTTTTATTTCATTATGGTCAACGCTTCTTTAAAGGATATGACATATATAATGTATGTCCATACCTCCGTATATAAAAAAACATTAAAATTAAAAACTACGTTGACCATTTAATAACCCCCTGCAAATACCATTTAATTTCCTTTTACGGCGGTCAGCGGGAATCCTAACACTCCACGCAAACCTTGAATTGACGTTGGTCGTATGCAGGTGTGCAGCTTCATTGATGAACGACGGAGGACGCGCGAGGAGATCGGACGGCTGGAGTGGATATCGGAAGGCAGTTTGTCACTGAGCTTTAGCTTCCGATGGGTTTCGTTTGCTGATGTCATGCGGGTGACATGCGTCGCCTCCAAATCGCATCGGAGCTCAACATACGGAAACAACTTTTCATGGGAAGGCGGTGCGATGAGCTCTGGGCGGTTTTGTGGTTTTCAATCTGGCGGCTTTGGAGAGCGCAGTACGGCTGCGTTGAAATTACATTTTCAACACTCCCCTTTAATTTCAACTGCTGGGCATTCAATCTTACCCAAGCACTTCCTCACATGGAGGGATTCACTAACTGCTGTTACAAGAATATCTTCCTCACATAGAGGGGTTCACCAATCTTCCTCGCATAGAGGGATTCACCAACTGCTTCTGCTGCAGTTCATAAACAAACAAAGTTGTCTTCCTCTTAATAGAGGGATTCACCTGAAACTGTGCTTAAGAGCACCTTCCTCATGACAGAGGGATTCACCATTACAATGTGCTGAAGAGCACCTTCCTCATGACAGAGGGATTTACCAAACTATGCTAAAGAGCATCTTCCTCTCACGGAGGGATTCACCAATGACTATGCTGAAAAGCATCATCCTCTTGATAGAGGGATTGACCAAATGACTGCTTCAAATGCAGTTCCAAAACAAACAATCATTGCACTGCTGTGTGTGCAAACTCATTACAATGTTCTCTTATGCTGATGCATATTCTCCGCTGCACTGTTGTGCCATCTTCTTTCCTGTGTCTACTCCACACTGCTGTGTCTACACTTGCTGTTGTGTTGCTGCACTTCACTTACATTTCTTTGCAAACTTTGCATTGCTGTGCCTTCCCTTTCTCACATTCACACTGTTGTGTGAGAATTCTTTACTTGCGCACTTATGCGTGCTTCCCTTCTTCACAATGGGAAAACTTTTCTTCACGCTGCTGCGTGCTCCCCTTTACTCATTACAATCATACTTCTGCTGTGTCTCACTTGCATTTCAGATGCAACCAACACACTCACTGCTGTTGCATTTCAATTCAAAACTTCTTGCTGCTGCATTTTTTTTATTTGCATTGCTGTGTGCTTCTCCTTCTTGCCATCATGCTGCTGTCCATAACTTCTTGCTGCTGCATTGCCTCTGCAATTTTCACTGTCGCTGCCTTTTGTTTCATCATACTGCTGTGTGCCCATACTTTTGGCACTTCATTCTCCACAAAAAATAACACAGGCTGCTACCTTTTCTTATGCACCCTTGCTTCAATTCATTTTTTTTACACAATGCACTTCTGTGCAATTCCTTTGGCTTTCTGCTGCCACACACATTCTTATACATCCAGTGTGCATTAAAAATCTGATGTCCTTGTTTTTCTTTATGCGTTTCTTTGCATGCTGCATTGCATATGAAGAAAAACATTACATTTTTCACTGCTGTGTATTATACTCACTCTGCTGTGAGTATGTTTTCTCATATTACATAGAAGGAAACTACCTTCCATTGCTATGCATTTCAATGCATGTGCTCTATAACAGAAATTTCCAAACTGTTGTTTTGTATTTTGTCTTCCCATTGCTGTGAGGGTTTCATTGCCTTGCATACTGCTGCTCTTTACATTTGAGCGCTGCCATCTTTTCTTCTTTATGCATTTCTGTGCATATTGCATAAACACAAAGCAAAAACATTGCTGATTTCATCACTGCTGCATATTTCCTTCTAGAGGGATTAACAAAGATTTCATTTGCAATTGCTGCGTTGCAATACATCCTCCACCAACAAATGACTGTTAATACAGTTCAGCAAACAACAATTACAAGCTCCCCTTTAATGTATGCTTGTCTTCTTTTGGCAGACTCTTCTCAAAACAAATTTAGATCCACTGGGGAGTTCAAGGGGTTTTCAGATTGCCTTTCCTTCCTTCTCCATACTTGTGTAACTTTCTTCTTTTGCATGGGTCTAGCTTGTGTAAGAGCCCATGTCAAGTTACAGTCTCGTGCCATATGCCCAATGTTATGACACTTGAGACATTCAACTTTATTCATGAATAAGAATTCATGATTTCTTCTTGTGAAATTATTCCTTGGAGATTGTCGGGGACCACAACATCTATCTCCATGAAATGCTCTACAGTCTTTTGCCATATGACCAAAGTTTGAGCAAGCATAACAATAACCATAAAATGAACTTTGGTACCTGGGAGATGGAGGTTTTCTTGATGCACTCCTGAAGCCTTGCTGCCTTGAGATCCTTTGATGATCACCATTGCCTCTTACCTCTTTAACATCAGCTACATTTCTTCTTGGAGCTGGTTTTCTTCTTGGAACAGGATCTCTTCTATTGCAGCCTTCATTTTTCTCCTTGCCTTTGCTGGAACTAGGAGCATCACCATCTCTTTCTGGCTTCTTCACATCTCCTTTGCTTAAACCATCCTCATCCTTGTTTGAGGGTTCACCTACATACCCAAGTCCTGATTTATCAGATGGAGATCTGTGATAGCTGAGCATGTCATCCAAAGCTTGAGAGCTCTTCATGATCTTGTTCATCCCTTCAACCTTCTTCCTGAGGAGGACAATCTCTTCTTCTAACTTTTCACATTCATTATTTTTCTTTGCTAGTTGTCCCTCAGTTTCTTCCTTGCTACGAGTAGCTTCAGCTGCTACTATTTTGAAGGAGATAATCTCTGTCTTCATTTTGGATATTTCTTCATCTTTTGCCTGACTGCTCTTCATTTTCTTCTCAGCTCCTTGTGCCTGCTTCCTGGCTTCTTGTAGTTCGGACTTAAGGGAGGAGACCTCTACCTTGTACTGTCCAATCTCTTCTACAAGTTTGTTCACTCTCTTGTGTCTTTGTTCAAGCTGACTTGTCAAGGCATCTTCCTGCTTCTTTGCTTCATTCAGCTGATTTGTCATGGATATGACTTCTTCATGGTGTTTCCTCTTGCATTGATCAAGCTCCTTCTTGAGCTTGGCAAGCTCTTCATCCCTTTCTCTTACTTGAAGCTTGATGAGGTCAAGCTTCTCATTCTCAGCTTCTATGATGGGTTCATAAATTTCTTCTTGACTCATTGTCATGGTCAGTGCTCCCTTTGCATGAAGGTCATGCAGTCTATCCCATATCTCCTTTGCTGATGAATATTTCCCTAGATTCTTCTTCACTGAATCAGGGAGACCATCCAATATAGTCTTTGCTGCTTGTGCATCATACTCCATGGATTCTTTATCCTTCTGGCTGTCATCAATCACTGACTCCCAGACTTCAATCCCCTCAGACATTAGGAAAGCCCTCATCATTATTTCCCATACATCAAAGTTTCCATCAAACTTTGGAACCTCAAATACAATGCTTTCAAATAGATTCCCTTCTAGTTTAGTAGAGGAGGGAGACACATTTTTAACAGCCCTGGAGGCTTTCTTCTTTGACCTTGCCATTCTTAACTATACTCCAAAATACTTGACTGTGTTTTTAAAACACTGACTGTTTCTTTCACAGTAACAGAAAGGAAAGCTTTGAAAAATACCTTCACTGTTTTGGCTGTGGCTTCACACTGCTGGAGAGGTTTGACTGCTGCAACGACACCTTCCTTCAGCTTCTTTGAGTCTTCAAAGAGCCTGGACTAGCTCTGATACCACTGTTGGGTATTTTTCAGTGGGAAAATACCAAAAACCACACAAACAAACATCACAGAGCCAATGCTCTGTTTCCTTTGTTCCAGGACCTTTTGCACAGGGAAGCCTTTTAATAAAAATTGACTGAACAGAGTATTACACAGCCATAAAATCATTTCCATTCATTAAAATAAAAACACTGATACACATTCATCCTCTTTCACTCAGAGGGATCTTCCAAAAAACTTGCATTCAGCAAAAACAAAAGCTCTGTCTTTTCTCTCCACCTGAGAGTTCACTGTGCTGGGTTTACTGCTGTAAAACCCCTTCTTTACATTTACTGTGTAAAACTATTTTTACACATACTGCTGTAAAAAATATTTTACACATACTGCTTGTAAAACAAACTTTTACATATGTAGCTCCAAAAAAAAGTTATGTGCTTCTGCACATTACAACATCTCACAAAATATTTTCAAATACAATACCAAAGACTTGGCTTTATCTTACGCTGCATTTCTGATTTAAAAAGATTGATTTCTTTATACCCTCCTTGCTTCACACTACGCACTGCTGTGCGATGTTCTACACATACCTCACTCAAAAAAAACGTATTCGCTCCACTTCTGCTCTTTTTTATGCACTGCTGAGCGCTCTTTTTTTTCGCTCCCCAAGCTCACATATTACAAAATGGTCAGTCCATATTTCAACTCACCTAGCCCCCTTTTTTTTATTTTTACTCATTCCATGAGTTAATAAAATGCAATACAGCCACCCACGTTTTTGTTTCATTCATTATATGTTTTTATTTCATTATGGTCAACGCTTCTTTAAAGGATATGACATATATAATGTATGTCCATACCTCCGTATATAAAAAAAAACATTAAAATTAAAAACTACGTTGACCATTTAATAACCCCCTGCAAATACCATTTAATTTCCTTTTACGGCGGTCAGCGGGAATCCTAACACTCCACGCAAACCTTGAATTGACGTTGGTCGTATGCAGGTGTGCAGCTTCATTGATGAACGGCGGAGGACGCGCGAGGAGATCAGACGGCTGGAGTGGATATCGGAAGGCAGTTTGTCACCGAGCTTTAGCTTCCGATGGGTTTCGTTTGCTGATGTCATGCGGGTGACACGCGTCGCCTCCAAATCGCATCGGAGCTCAACATACGGAAACAACTTTTCATGGGAAGGCGGTGCGATGAGCTCTGGGCGGTTTTGTGGTTTTCAATCTGGCGGCTTTGGAGAGCGCAGTACGGCTGCGTTGAAATTACATTTTCAACACAAGTTCGATACAAAGACAGATTCGTCCTCATACCGATCTGAGTACATCGAATTGGTTCAGTTCGCCATCTACCCATAATGGCTATGCCAACGAACAAAAATGTTATGCCTTTTCTGAGAATACCCTTACCTGAACAACTACTAGACCAAGAAAATATCTCTGGGATTTACTACAACAGCCTTGCACAAATCTTGTTTTATTTAAAGATGGTTCATTTCGCTTTTGCCTATGCATAGGGATCGATCTGGTCAAGCACGTCTCTGTTGCTTTGGGGCACGAGAATCGTTTTATCAAAATCTGAGATTTCAGGTTGCCTCCTCTGTGTGGTGTTACTTTTCTTATATTCCTGGGAATGTTCATACAACAGCAGCAACTTAGGTCACCAGAAAAGCCTTTGTATGTTCGAAGGGGAGGACCAGGACCCTCGCTACTACTGGCTTTGAGTAGGCTACTGGCCGCATCATTACAAATTCTTTTACTGGTAGGTCGAAGAAAGAAACAAGCATGGTTTGCGTGCTTTGACCCTTGAGCAAAGAAACCCCCGCTAGCAGGAACCCACGGCTGCTGGACGAATCTACCTTGGCCGGTCCAAAAAAAATAGTCATAAACTAAACTATTATCTTGCAACAATCTGAGCTTTGGAGTAACTTTAGTTTTGATATCACGCATTCTCCACCAACATTTCATGTTCTAGCGTTAATATGTGCTCTGGGTAATGTTAAAGCTATAGCTCCTAGTGATGATGCAGAGGCAAGAGCATTTGAATCAGTTTCATCGAAAGCCCATTCGTTCCAATTCCAGCGCCTTTTCGAGTCCAAAATCAATCCAGGCCCAAAAGCTATATGATGCATTCCGTCCAAAAACTATATGATGCACTCCATGGGAATGAACCACTGACCTGGTTTAGATTCTTGGCTAAGTGGGGTAGGGCACGTGGGCTACATGCAAACCTTGCGTGCCTATCCTACACGTTCTTTTCCGTCTTTTATTTTATTTTATTTTATTTTTTGCTTTCGAAAATCTTATGTTATTGTTAGAATTGAGAAACTTCTTTTTTTATTTTATTTTATGTTTATTGTTGCTTTCCGGAATTGTAGGTTAGTATTGACCCACCCAATTCATAGTGATCGGTGAATATGTGGAGGTAGTGGCCGCGGGAAATCTAATCTGTTCCAATCTGGAACTTTCAAAAAAATTGCCATTTTATTTTTAATAGCATTATGTTATTCGATTGGAAATGGAGCAATAATGATAGGCTCACACCTTAGTTAGTAAACATGATAATCCAAAGTGATAACACAACAATCTTGATAATCTGGCAAGAGAACAATTGAGCAATTATTTATCTTCTTTGCGTTATTTGTTTTTTTTTTTAATTATCTACCACCTTTGATTCCATTTCTTCCCATTAACTTCAAAATCAACATTAGCACCCTTGTTCGTTACCAAAACAAACTGCTACAAGGCCATGATTTATCTTGTTCCACACTTTCTTGACAACACGTAGCCTTGGTAAAGTTGGAACTTTCTGCTAGAGGAATCATCCCCATACTAAGGGGGTGATTAACCAGTGCTTGTAAAAAGGCATTTTCATTGTTCTTAGGCACATCCTTGAATTTATCGATTGTTACAACTCCAACATTCAAGTTTTCCTTTGACATTGTATGATTACACCAGTGTAAGGGTAATCTGATTGTGAACTAATTCCCCCATTAAAAAATGTGAAAGCATATCCATAGTCCACAACTCCCCATTGCAACCATGGTTGGTTGTGGTACAATTGATAATCTCTTTCTCAGAAGGGGAAACAATATTCCAAGTCATGATTTGGTTGATGATTTCTATTAATCCAACTACGGTGAAAACCCAACGACTACCGTTGCAGGGTTTTCGACATGGTCTCATCCCAAAATTTTGATATATTATTATTGTACGCTTATGAATTCTTGGCATGAAATCCAAAGCTCAATCATTTCTCCTACTTGGCATGAACTCCAAAGCATTCAAATTTTCAAACAAAAATCACTCCATGAAGGTTATACTGAGTACAAAGATTAAGGATTATGTGTTGATAAAACTCTTCTATTAATAAACTGAAATTGGTATAATATTGTCGAACTTTGTAAATTAACAAGTTATGAATTCTGAATTTTTCCTGTTTAAGCTGCCAGATTCATAAACTTTGCATGGAGAATATAGACTGTGCAGTTGCGTTATATTCTGAAACATATATATGCCATAAATATGCATTATGGCAGCAAATGTAAAATGTGCTTTCAGATTAGCAGGGACTACCATTGCCTGCAAGGAGGAAGAATATAGACTGTGCAGTTGCGTTATATTCTGAAACATATATATGCCATAAATATGCATTATAGCAGCAAATGTAAAATGTGCTTTCAGATTGGCAAAGACTACCATTGCCTGCAATCCTTGTTTCCTTTTATCTTCTTTCCTCCTTGCAAATTGAATTATTCAAGATTTTGACTTATGGGGAGTCTTATATTCACTTTAAAGTGAATGATGAATGATGTGTAAATAAGTGTAAGATGTTTTTATTAAGATTTAATATTTGC
This sequence comes from Pinus tabuliformis, assembly GCA_031772625.1. Taxonomy (NCBI): domain Eukaryota; kingdom Viridiplantae; phylum Streptophyta; class Pinopsida; order Pinales; family Pinaceae; genus Pinus; species Pinus tabuliformis. Next base: position 689,851,957 of record CM062819.1, read on the forward strand.
TCATGATTGGGTTTAATAATATTGTTAAAATTTGTTGGGATTAAATATTATAGGACTTTCCTAAAAGGAAAAAATCTTTTAGGGTTAGTGCTTAAATGTTAGCTAATGATTTGAAGAATAAGATAATGTTGATATTTAAGTTGCATTATACAAATTCCTTTTTGAAGACACATGTATCTACATTAGTTATTTGAGAATTCGTTATAAACCTATGCCCTTTGAATAATATCCCATAATTTAAATTTATTTAAAATATAATCTTTACAACTTTGCATACTTTTATGGTTAAAAATATTAGTTGATGACGTACCTCATTCTTGTCTTATAACTTTCTACACATCTTTAATATTTTCATGAAATAATTTAAGACATAAATTCTTGTAAAATATATAATGGTGTAACTTTTTACACCTCAATATTTTCATGAAATAAACTTAGATAGAAATTCTTGTAAAATATATAATGGGTTGTCTTAGGTATCAGTAAAAGTTTGATCTACAAATGTTTATAAAAATGAAATTTAACATGCTAATGCATTGGTTAAATATTTGGATATTATTTAACGTGAATAACAATATGGTTAGTAGCATTAGAACTACTTCTAGCATAATAGATAGTATTGTGAATGAAGACTTGAGGTGGGGTTTTAACCTCAGGGGTGGTTTGGGTTTGTCTTCAGCATTTAGGAGTTATGATTTCCCACATTTAGGAGTCATGATTTCCCCTGTAGAGTGAACAAATATTCAATTTCCCCTTTTCTCATTCATCCATAGAAATTCTACACCACTACAAATCTTACATTTATGCAATACAACACGGAACAAAGTTTACAAATAGACAAAATAACACATTGTGACAAGTTTACAACCACATAATATATCACATTGCAACAAGTTTACAACCACATGATACATCACATTGCAACAAACTTTTTATCTCATTTCAACACATTTCCTTTTGTGTGATGTGCCCAAATAATCCAACAATATATATTTTCATATGGTCATAGTGTTATTAATTTAAATTACCTAAATTTAAAAAAAAAATATTGCAACATTTCACTTTTATAAAGGCTTACATTTTACACTCTTCTGGAGCAATTGCCAATGTTAAATAATCTTAAAATAAGCACAATGCACATTTATTACACACACCAAAAAAGTTTTGATTAGAAACTTACAAGCTTAGAACATTGAGATTGAACTAGGATGAGCTATGTTAAGCTATAGTGGTCGAATTCATAATTAATGTCTATTGGGTTGTCTTGCTTCAAGGACATTGCTTCTCAAAGAGGGGAAGAACGATAATAAAGGAACTATGTCAACCAAAAATTCCTTGAAGTGCATACTTGGTGAATGACATCGAAGCCCATGACCAACATATGTGATGACAATGCAGAAGTGTTTCTCTGTTAATGACAAGCCTCTTATGGATATAGACTAACTAAATCGAGAAACGTGAATAATGGTGGGGAATGACTTGGAGGGTCATAGTGATGACTCACATAATTCTAGATGTCAAGATTTAAAATTATGAGTCAAAAGAATTATAATTGGTGTAGGATGACAAGTGATAGGAAAAGATATGTTTTAATTTTAAATGGTCAAAGATAACAATTGAGTATAAGAAATAATGTTGCTTGAAATTCTATAAGGATGCTTTGAGAAGAATTAGATACAGATTGGCTATAAGTGCTAGTTCAGGATAAACAGTTTCTTAATTACTTGAATTATTAAAGCCAAAAAAAAAATTAATGAAAAAAAATGACACTCACCACCTGCTAGGATGACCAGGTTAAAAAAAAACTATGATATATAATTGTTGTTTGAATAATGTTGTTAAAAGAAAGTAGATAGAAGGAACCTATGTGCGTTGTCAAAGATTCTACTCATTACCTTAGCATTAAATTGGTATTTTTAATGTGATTAGTGGAATTCTACTATCCATTAAAGATTAAAAGACCTGGAAAAACTTGCCAAGGTTGTAGAATGTTGTTTCCATTCCTGAATGGTTGAGATTGAAACATAATTAAAAGCTTCCATGCTAATGTTTCACGATTACTTTATTATAATATAAAAGATAATATTAGCACATGTACATGTTATCATATGTGATAGATCTCCTTGGGTTTCAGTGTGAATATATATAATATATGTGGGGTTTAAATTTATTTGTATTATATATATATATATATATATATTAAATAAAGGTAAAGTAAAATTAATTTAAAAAGAGTGGAAGAGTATCCATAGAATAAAAACAACATATTTTTTATATGTATAAGTTTATTATGTTTTAACTTTATTATTCTCAATTTTTTTAAGGATAATATATTTTTTAATCATTTTCATTTAAGAGAGGCAGTACATTTATTTTGATCTAAAAGCATCTATAAAGATATCTTTCGAAAGTTATCTTTTTCTTTTGGTTGTCTCACTTATTAGGTTAAGAAAATGACATGAAAGTAATCAATAGTCTTATGCTTTGAAATTTTTATGAAACGAAGGAAAGGGTCAAAGTTTTCAATTATTTATATTCTATAGAGTGCCTTGGACTTTTTCAATTATTTATACTCTATTTAGTGCCTTTTCCTTTGCATGGTCAACCTATTCATCCAGGCTTGATAACAAATCCATTCTAGAGTTTATGTGATCAATTAGGTGTTCATTTGCCAATGTCATGTCCATTTCAACATGATCTTGTGACAATCTTCTCAAGCTTAAATGACCTCTCCAACACAAGCTGCTTCTTTGTGCTAGTATTTAACCCTTGAACTCCTTGGTTAATATTTTGATAAATAAGATCCTATTCCATTGACTTTCTAGATGGAAATTGAGGTAGAATATATTACAAGTTCAAATAATTTGTCCATATCTTGCATGATAAGAATTGTTATAAGGTATAAATAAGAAAGATGTTGATTGAGGAGTTGTGGTCAACTAACCAAGTTGAGTCGAAAGGACATGTCATTTCGAGAAACTATAAAAGGTATGGCGATATGTGTCTATATGTGGAGTGTGATGCAAATGAGTAAATGATTATTGAATTTTGCAAACTATAAAAGGTATGGCGATATGTGCCTATATGTGGAGTGTGATGCAAATGAGTAAATGATTATTGAATTTTGCAAGCAATGTATGTTATGATAGTATCAAACTACCCTATAAGGATAGTAAACTTATTAGTAGAATGAGATGACAGAAATAATCATAAATAGACAATAATTTTAAGAAAAGAAGAAAAGTTTCTTAGTTCGATCTCCAACATTAGCAGTGCTTATTTGATGTAGGAGGAATGGAAAAGGAGGAACTTGCATATTTTCTAATGAAGATAATGAATGAAAGCCTGGTAACCATAACCAACTTGGGAGGAGGATAAATTAAGGTCATAGTCACAACATAACTTTGAAAAAAATAATGATGGGGAAGAAGCAGAAGCAAATTATAATTATTATAATGTCTAGTAAGGCATGATGTCACCATTTGATACACTTTCTATAATATTTTGGTCTTCATAAACCAAGAAGACACTCGATTTATGTTGTGGGCTTGAACTACTAAGTGTAGGGGAAGAATAAGGAGGAATATACAAATTTAAAATAAAAATAAAAATAAAAAGATAATGAATGTTAGCCTTCATAATAATGACCAATTTAAACTAATGAGATGAATAAAAAGGGTACTAGATAAATACTTAAGGTGGTTGAGTGGAAGTATCACAAAAAAGGGTAAGAAATCAATAGGAAGGGGCAACCTATTTTAAACATGATGGAAGATTAAGGAAATAGTTATGATGAATTCCATATAATAACCTAATAAATATCACTATGAAGATGATGTTGATTATGAAGAATATTTGAATGATCATGATAATAATAATGAAATTCATTTTTAGGGCCATGGGAAGTGTGGTGACATTATATTCAAGAAGTGAATGCATAACAAAATAGACCAATTGGAGGAAGATAAGTTCTTTGCACAGTGACATGTGTGATAATTTTTCCCTCTAATGAGAAAGCTTCCCTGTAATGTTGATTATGAAGAATATTTGAATGATCATGATAATAATAATGAAATTCATTTTTAGGGCCATGGGAAGTGTGGTGACATTATATTAAAGAAGTGAAAGCATAACAAAATAACAAAATAGACCAATTGGAGGAAGATAAGTTCTTTGCACGGTGACACGTGTGATAATTTTTCCCTCTAATGAGAAAGCTTCCCTGTAATGTTTTACATATGTGACTAACTATATTTGTAAATTATGGACACTTTTATATTCCTTTGATGCTTTAAAATAGGAAACAATAAATGGATTATAGTTGATAGCCTACTCTATTTAATTTATTTATAGGGTCTTTACCCAAAATGGGGGAATAGTAATAACATTTCCATGTTCAACAATTTCATGCATTTAAGAGAGCAAGAAAAAAAATCATGCCCACTGGGGGTGAGAAATCAAAGCCAATTTTTTAATATGTTTTGAGATTGAACAAAGTGAAAAAATTTCCATCTTTGAAACTAATAGACATGGAATATTAGGAATTAAGACTATTGGAGAAGACTACAAATATATCTATGAATATTTGGTCTGAGGAAGTGAATGGGTTGTTGCTATCCAGAAGAAAGATCTCTTAGGAATATGAAACCTTTTGGTGGATGGTAAAAATGTATTAATGACTCAAGTACTTCAAATTTTAAAACAAGTATAGCATTAACAAGGAAAAATAGAAAGGGAATAAGCTTTAGCCCAACTTGAAGGATGAATCTATAGTAAAATAGATTAAGTGATATTGATATGGGAACTTGATGAGATAAGCAATTTTTTTTTAGGGTGAACAACGATAGTTACAAAATGATAGATAAGCACTAAGGATTAACCAGCCCTTTGTGAAAGTGAATTAAGCATAATAGAAAATTAAACCATGATAACCTAGTATTTATATGTGATTGCATACAACATTATTGGAAAAGATAAGCCAAGGGTCTAAGTTGATGTAAAACCAAAGGATATTAAATTTCATATGATGATTTAAGGAATGATTGTACGACCATAATTATATTAATGATAAATTTCACTAAATTTCCTTGGGGAAGGAAGAATGCATGACTAAATATTAAGGCTCATTTGAAGTTTCTCGATGTACGTAAATGACTACACCTATTGTGTCTTAGTCAACTTCCTAGTTGAAAGAACATGGATGCCTAGGGTTGTGCACCTTAGTGAGTTGAGGAGGGAGTTTGTCCAACCTTACAAGATGTCTAGAGTCCTTAAGTACTGAGACCAGATTTTTTTCTTGGGGTAGATGAGGTCTGAGCCTTGGGGCCCTAATATAGACTGATGAGGCTTTATGTTTGGATCTGAAACTTGGGAAAGAGGGCTTGAGATTCCTTAGGATTTTCCTGGTGTTGTGATGTAACTTTTGATGTATGTTGGTATACTAGTTCAATAGAGGGTGTGGGGCATACATGACGAAATAAATAAACAAATACATAAGTCAAATGGTTAAACTTAACTTTGGGACGAAGTTCCTTGAAGACAGAGAGTATGTAATGCCTCGTATTAATAAATCAATAAATAATAATAATAATAAATGCAATAATAAACAATAATATGTGAAAATATTAATATATAAATAAATAAAATAATAAATAACAAAGAAAATATAATAATAGTACATAAATAAAATAATAGTAACAAAGTGAAGTTTTGAATAAGTAAATAAAAATAAATTATAAAAAGTAAGTATAAGTGAGGTTAACAAAAAAGTAAACATGAATCAAATAAGCAAAAATTAAAACTAAGAAAAACATTGAGTTAAGGAAAACTCAAGAGCAAGATAAAAGTTGGCATGATGACACGCGGATTGTCCCCTTTCCAATCTTCTTTCTACTTTTGGAACAATTTGTTCTATTTAATGGTTAAAAATGGAGATGAGAAGCATTCATTCTTTCAGGAGAAAAATGTTGAGAGACAAAGAATTCATTGGTTGTAGTAGTTGAATAAAGGCAGGGGGTGGCCAGTGATAGAAAGAATATGTGAAGATAAGCTTACTGTTGGGTGGAGATTCGTTCCCAAAACGTTGTTGCGATCAACATGATCAAGATAACGCAACAACTCCGAAATATCCAGTAAGAAATACCATTGCTTTACAGGTAAGTCTTTTCTTCTCATGATCTCCTAAACTATATGCTAGTCAGTTGAATATTTTAGTGTTGATTATTAATAGTATGGATCGATGTACAATTTGTATGTTATGATTATGGGTTGCTACAAATATTTCCTCAAATTTTGATCCATGTTAGTGCATGATAGATCAAGAATTAAGATGGATCTACATCGGTTCTTAATATCCCATGTGTCAACTCCATGTTAAGCACGAAAGGAATTACACATCTCTCTTATATTGAGCAACACATCATCAAAATGTCTTAACCACCATGCCCCGAGAGTGATAAAATCCCTAGAGGTGAAAACCTTTCCTCAAATTTTGATCCCTCTTGGTGCATGATAAATTCAAAGTTAAGACAAATCTACAATGGTTCTTAATATGTCCCCTGTCAACTCCACATTGAACACAAAAGGAATTACACCTCTTTCATAGTGAGCAATACACCCGTTCAAAATACATTAATTGATTTTAAGATAAAGAGAGAGAGGATATTGATATATTTTTCTTGATGTTGAAATATTTTTTGTTGTTATTGTTGTTGTTAACGGTGTTTAAATGCAATTTGTCAACGACATCTTTAGAATTGAATGAATTACACACCTTTCTTATACTAAGAAGTATATAGCACCTACAAAAAAAATATGTATTCTTCTTTTACTTTCAATTACTTCTTTTTCTATATGTAAAGTTAGATATACAATTATTTCATTTAAGATGGACATTAAAATATTTTATTTATGGTCAACATTAAAATTTGTTTTTAAATGTCTTCAAGATGGAGTAAGATCCTTGGCTCCAATCTCGTGATTGTAAAATGAATTGGAGTTTTCTTTGATCAAAGCTTATGATAATTAGAACAAAAGGAATAAATGATGGGCACTAGGTGGAATTCCACTTCCCTGGCATTGTCTTCTCAGACAAACATTGGTATGGTTGGCATGATCTCTACACGTTGCATCTCTTGCATGGAGGCGATAACAATTGGTTTAAAAGGCATGGAGGGTGGTGGTTTTTTAATGTGAATCAGACTAATCACTCGATGTTGAGACTCCATCTAAAATTTTTGGATGCCATGAACATTAATGCTCAAGATCAATCCCACTACGTGAAGATTATATGTATGACAACGCAGGATGTTTGGAGATCTCGCTTGTGGGTTGAATTAATGTTGTTTCTCGGGGATAGCCATCGTCAACAAGCGCATGCAGTAATAAATTAGCTGGATATTGGGGCAATCGCTCCATTTGCTTCTTGCCCTCTGTGCTCAACGTGCCTGTTAAGAAATTGGACAATTGATATCGCTGCCATGGAGAGCCAAGATGCACAAGGGGAATTGACCCGCCAGAAGAAGTCTATGGAGAGATTGTTTAGAATTATGACGAGAATGTATGAATTGGTCAAAAATAGGTTTTTGAGTTTGTGGAATGGGAAAGGGATGAGATGTCAACCTCAAGGACCATAAATTCGAGTGGTTACAAGCACGAATGGAGAGGAAGCTTGCCAGTTTGGAGGCAAAGGTTCTATTATTGAAGACTCAGTCATGTGAAGTTGTTAGGAACACCAAGGATGATGACTTGCAGGGCTTCTTCGACCCAGTAGTGGACCTACAGAAGGATAGCATTGAAAGTGTGTCGCTTGGTGAAGGTCAGGCTCATGGTAACCATGAAACAAAGAGGAACAAGTTGGAAGCAAGCCCCTCTAGGGTACCCTAGTTAAATATGTATTATGTATTGTAATTTTGAACTATTTTTGGGTTAATTTTGTAAAGTTTATGGGCGATATTAGCGCAAAATTGTAGTGCAAAAAGCCCGTAGAGGCAAGAAATTTTTTCTATGATTGTATTGGAATGTTTGAAGCAACAGAAGTTACAGAGGCATGCAAATGGTTGTGGCCATGAAAACTAGTCTTTTTAATATAAATGATAGTCCCTCTTTAAAAAAAAAACATCTATTTTTAAATGCCATGTGTCAACTCTATGTTGAGCATGGAAGGAATCACACATCTATCATGCACTATCTTGTATATATATATATATATGTATATATACATATATATATATACATATATATATATATACATATATATATACATATATCTATATATATATATATATATGTGTGTGTGTGTGTGTGTGTGTGTGTGTGTGTGTATATATATATATATATATATATATGGTCCTAGAGCATGACTTGAAACTACTATTTCGCTTAGAGTTCGTTTTCCTCAAAAAAGGGAAACACATTAGACCCTAAGGTATCTAGCATGAGTGAAAGTTTGCACCCTTACGAACCACCATTGGATTATTTCAAAGGGCATGATTTCCTTGAATATTGATGATGAAGCAATGATGAAGCAACGCACAATTGCAGATAGTAGCTAGTGACAACTATCCCCACTATTGATTTGACAACACAATTATGATAGGTTTGCCCTCTCTCTCTATATCTATGTCTGTATGTGTGTGTACAACTATCTCCACAATTGATTTGACAACATAATTATGATAGGTTTTCCCTCTCTCTCTATATTTGTCTTTGTGTGTTTGTGAAATTGATATTAAAATATGCTACTTAACGCTTATTGAAATATTTTTTTTAATCATTAATTACTTTTTAAATGAAACATGTCAACTCCATAATACACATTGAAGACATTACACACCTTCCTCATATTGAAGAATTCTCTCTCTTTCTCTCAAATTGATATAAAAGTATATTACTTAAGGTGGATTTTGAAATATTTTATTGATAACCAACATTGGAATATTTGTTTGTTATCAATCCATGCATTTTTAAAATGCTACAAGTCAACTCAATTCTCAATCTTGAGGATTGAAAAAATTACACATCTTCCTCACCTCGAGTCAAACAAAGTTGTTTCAACTCAATAATTTTTTTTTTTTTCACTTTCAAATGTCATATATATATTTCTTGTTTACAATGATTTTTTTTTAGTTAAATGTTACCTATCAACTCTATATTAAGGCAATGAATGGATTACACATCTCCATCATTAGTGAGAGAGAACCTATTGAGAAATAAGAAAATTTTGACTTTCAATTACTTTGTCTTTTTAAATATAAAGTAGATTTAAAATTATTTAAAGTGGATATTAAAATATTTTATTTATGGTCGATATTGAGATATATTTTGTTATTAATTTTTTAAATGACACATCTCCATCTTGGTTAGTGAGAGAGAACCTATTGAGAAATAAGAAATTTTTGACTTTCAATTACTTTATCTTTTTAAATATAAAGTAGATTTAAATTATTTAAAGTGGATATTAAAATATTTTATTTATGGTCGATATTGAGATATATTTTGTTATTAATTTTTTAAATGACATATCAATTCCATATTGAATATAGAAGAATTTCCGCATCTTCCTCATCTCATGTTGAGTTGTTGTAGAAAGGACTTTTCAAGATAGTAAGCAATCTATATGCAATTTAAACAATAATTTAAATAGACACTATAATGGCAAGGATCCCATCTCATCAATAAAATGAAGCAGGAATGGTGGGGTACAAGTGGACTATACATATAAAACCATGAATAATCCACGAACATTTTAAGAGAAGATAATTAACAATATTTTTCGTTGAAACTGTTGATAACTTGGTTATGTTTTTGCGAAGACGAGGTCTTAGCTGATGAGCAAAGCATGCATAAGAGGCAATCCAAACTCTTTTAAGTGAAATAACAAGTTGCCTAACAAAATGCATAAGTTCATGATAGACAACAAAAGGTGTCATGCTAAGTACAAATCAATGTCTGTTATTTGTCTTTCCATGATAGACAACAAAAGGTGTGGTGCTAAGTACAAATCAATATCTGTTATTTCTCAATGCCACATATAAGGGCAGTGGAGGGTAAAGGAGGTTCAGTTAAACCCTAAATTGAAAAGAATAAAGCATTGCCATGAAACATACTTCTCAATAATGGTTTCACTAACTTTCAGGCAACCCTTTTAGAATCTTCTCGTGCTAAAGAATCCATATCACTTTAATCCATATCACTATTATAAAGTGGAGCCCTTATCAACGTTTCTTTGGCTCAAAAAGGAAAACTAATGCACATGAAAAGTTTGAAATGACTAACAACCTCTAAAAATCTTTGTAAATCTTTTTCACCAATACAAATTCAATGCATATCTTCATTTTATTTGCTATGATAAATGATTTTATCTACATAATCACATGCACAGTTGAAATCAGCTACAACCTACGAAGCAAGAACCTTTAAAAAATGGGATTTCCACCTCTCCATAACTTCTGCTATTGATTTCACAAACCAAAAATACATGTCTAAAATGGCTCTTGCGAACATACAGTATAGTGACACCATGTTTGACTTTCCCTAGTTTCAAAAACCTTCAGAATATGCTAGACTAAACAAAGTTGTAAATGGAATTCAAGGTTGAATGTGTCAACTTCCAAAACCAATTCCATGTTTGTTAGCTTCTTCCCATATCTTTTAACCCTAAACCTTCATTGTAGCAAACCTCTTCGCCATAAACCCTCATAAACTTCTCCCTCAAAGTAATCCATCCGTGGATCCATCCATGGCCACTTAGCCACTTACTTGTGTAGAGACCATGCTCCTCATAGCTCTTCATAGCTCTAACGCTACCAATAAAGAAAAGACTCCTAAGTATGGAAACTCTACAATAATACTTTATCTTGATAGTTGTTACACTAAAAAATATCACCTTGACTACTTACAGTTAGTATGGCTCAAATCAACAGTCATGCTACCCTCTTAGGCAAGTCTCATGCCTCTGTTATCCATCTCAAACTCAAAGAAGAGAGAAAGTCTTGTAAAAACTATGTTTATCTCTGGGGTCGCAGGTTCTCTCTAGCCTTACCTGCGGGGACGCTGACCATGTTCACAAAATCTGCGTCCATGGACGCTCTGTATGTTAAGGGACAGGTGCGTCCCTCTGTAAAAGGCAAAATGCGCGAGTTTTATCTTGAAAAAGTTACTTGTGGTTACTTCTAGAACATTCTAGAGGTCGGTTTGATGAAATGGATGCGCCTCCAGTTGGTTCATGTATCTCTATTAAGGGGGAACTTATCCCATCAATAAGGGAGCTATCCCACCCAAAGAGGGGGATGATCCCATTGATAGTGGACCTGAATAACCTCTTTACAGCACTATAAATAAAGGCATTGAGCCAGAAGGAGAGGAGGTTGGAGCTATACATTTTCTTTGGGTAAATGCTGCAGGATTTAGGTCTTCCATTAGAGCCTTTGTGAGGAGAGATTGTCTTCACTTGATTCTACTTGGGAGAGGGTGAGCTTTGTCAAAGTAGAGGAAAACCCTTGATGGACCCTGGGAGGAACTTGCACAACACCAAGGCCAGGTTGTAAGAGTTTCTTTGTTTCGTTATTAATACAAACTGGTTTATTTTTCTCAATAGCTTGTGTTAATGAGTTATTTCATGTGTTCCTTGGTCTGCATGTTGAATATATGTTTTATTATATGAAATGCAAGTGCTTGGTAATTGTTTGATTGTTTGTGGTTGCAGGAATTGACTTGAAGGAGGAGCTCATCCGGATCGTCAAGAACGGACTTCAACAACAGCGTTTTGGAATAAGGTAAGCCTAAACACTTGTAGTTTTCATGTTGTAAAAGGTGTATTTAGAGAAAGATCACTCCATTTTGTCTTGTTTGTCATTAGAATGTCTTAGACTTCTAGGAAGGTCAGTCGTGTCCGCACCCTTGACAAATTCCGTGTGACAAATTGGCGACTCCGCTGGGGAATCCATTAATGAGAGAGTCTTTTCCTTTATATGAACTTTGCTTTGAGAAAATCATTTTTATTTTCTGGTTTTTGACTGTGAGAATTAGTATTTGGGTGGCTTAGCTTTAGATTTAGTTAGATTTGGTTTTTCTTCATTTTTCCAGAAGGACGCACCCTCTTAGTACTGCACAGTGCGTCTTTGGACGCGCTGTTGCCGTCTGCACAGAGCGGGGCCGCACCTGTGACAACGGGTTGCCTGCGTCTTCCTGTAAACTTTAAGAAAATTCCATTTTTGCTTTAAATTGCTTTTAGATTTTGTTTTTCCTTAGTGTTTTCTGCCCAGATCCTTTAGTACCCTGTCAAGAATTTTCACCTGAACTAGTTTTGTGAGCTTTGAGTGTTTTAGTGGTTTTCAACGAAGTTTAGACCTAGGGTTTGATTTTTGGAAAGGCTTTGTAGTGACTTTGATAGTAGAAAGTTGTCCAGCCTTAGATCTCTCTGGTTAGTCAACCTTCTTAGAAGTCGGGCCTGTCGTAAAGTCTCCTTTTGTGAGCAACTTGCCATTTGAGTTGTTTTGGGTCAAATTTCGAATTGCTTGTTTATAAAGTATTGATTTCCATTTTACAAAAAGAACAAAAAGATTAGAGTTTTGTTTTGGCTAGTTTTTGGTTCTGCAATAAGCTAGTCCTTGATTTGATTGTGATCAAGTAAAACACCTTAGAAATAATCATTGTTAGTTTTGGCCTCGTTAAGATTGCTTAGAGTAAATTTGCCTTTAGTTTGCTTATGAGTGCATTTTCATAGATTTTAAGAGTTGTTAAGATTGATTTTTGGTTATATTAGATTTATTTGCTTTATTAAAAGAAAAATACAAAAACATCTTCTTAAAAAGTCTTGTTTCAAGTAGCTTTTTGTTTTCGAAAGAAGAAAAGAGTTTTTTCGTGCATGTAAAGAGAGGTTATGTTTTTATGCTTGGAAAAGACAAACGAATTGTTTCTTTGATTGTCTTCAATTAAGAAGTTGCTTTTATAAAGATTGCATTCTCTCAACTTTTTAGTTAAGCAATTCATCGAAAAAGTAAAGTAGTGGATAAATCATTCTAGGTGCATTTTGTAGTGGTTTCGAGTCGAGTCAACACACCACTGGTTTCACTTCCATCACCTTTTGACTTAAGAAACAACCTTAAAAGTAACGCTTAAATTAAAATCAATCTAGTAATCTTTATTTTTCTAGGGCTCTGAAGCACCAACATAGCTTAGGCTAGGGTCTTGGAGTAGGTGAGTACTTAACTCTCCAAGACTACAAAACCAAACAGATAGTCTATCTTGAGTAGAACAAATCCAATTGTTTCAGTTACATTCTGGGAAAGCTCCTCTTAAAGGAGAAGCACGAGCTCGTGTCCGAACCAGTGAGGGGATCATTCCTCCCTCGTTGGGAACGACGCCAGGCAGTACGTATTACAAACGGTAAACCTCGGATTAACCATTGTCGAGGAGCCAGGGGTCACTTATCGGTAAACCTTGGATTGTTGTCAAGGAGCCGGTAAGGGGATTGGAGCTTGCTACTCTGCCCTTGCGTGCTGTCGGAGTTTAGACTGTTCCCCCAGGTGTAATTGTTGTGATTGGTAACCTTAGTGGCCATAATATCTAGGATTCTACCCAAGGTGACGGTGGAGGGAAGGTCCCACTGTACCTGGAGCAGACGTCGGTTATACTCACTTGGATTTTCTGGGGGGTTCGCTTCACTTCGAGACGGTTAAAGTGGAGGAACTTGGTCCAGTCTATTCATTAAGCAGGTTGCCGGGGTAACTGTTCCACCCACCATTTCTGTACTGAATCCTGCGAGGTTGGGCCTAATCACCAACTAGCGCTTTTGGTCCGGAAGACTACTGTTTGTGTGTGGTTTGACGCTCTAGATTATTTAGGCGTGTGCTTCAAATTTGTTTGCTTCTTTAGAAGACTTTAGGTGGTTTGATTTGAAATTTTTACTTTGTTTTCGTGTGTTGTAGTTAAAATCTTTAATTGTGGCGGAATTACCGAGACAGTCCCGTAGACTTCGGGGCAAGTCTCCTGAGATTGTTACCGGAATAGATTTGTTAAGAAAACTCCGTAAATCGCGGGGTGAATCTCCTGAAGACATTCCGGGTCATTTAGAAGGGTTAAAGGTCCTTGTAACTCCTCCTAGTGGCAGTAGAGTAGGATCACCTGAAGAAGGAGAATTTTCCTTGGTAGTCCATCCAGATTACCAAAGTTTAGAAACAGGTTACAATCCCGAAGCTGTTACAGTTTCCGAGCTTGCTGGTAGTTTTTCATCTGCCAGTGAAACAGGCGAAGAACCTGAAATTTCCGAACCTGTTACTCCAACTCCTAGTGTTCCTGATTCACCAAGAATAGAAAGAATTATCACCGAAAATCTTCCTGTTGGATTAATTGCTATAGAAGAACTTGTTCCAGAGGAAGAAATAGGCGTTTCTGATTCTGAAGATCTAATTACCCTTGATCTAAGGGAGCGTGAATCCATCTTTTACAGTCCTCCTAGAAGTGAATCTTGGTACCTTGCATTAACCAATTTTTTAGACAACTCAGTAGGTTTTTCTACACCTCGTACTCCGGTTCCACCTAGAGGAATTCATTCTCCTGTAAATATGTCTGGTCAGTCATCTGTGTTTTCACAAAGTCCTGAATCATTTTTACATGGCGGTCCTTCTGTTCCTACTGGGTATCAATCACTTTCTGGTACCTTTGCGGGAGCATCTCCTCAACCTGTTGATCATGGGTTATTAGTTGGAAACAGTGGTAATGTACCATTGAGTATAGGTGACGTTTATATGATGTCAGGTTCAACTCCCATTAACCAACCTCAAGGTGGCCAATTACCGCCTGGGGGGCAACCTTCGTTAATGCCTGGGGGGCAACCTCAAGGTACTTCATTCGTGACTGGGGGGCAACCTCAAGGGTATCAACCCCAAGGGTATCAACCCCAAGGGTATCAACCCCAGCCTCAATATGTACCCCAAAGTCAACCTCAGTATCAATATCAACCTCAAGGATGGCAACCTCAAGGATGGCAACCCCAAGGGTATCAACCCCAAGGGTATCAACCTCAAGGATACCAACCTCAAGGTCAAGGTCAACCCCAGTATTCGTATTTACCTCAAGGTTATCAACCTACGGGTCAATACCCTGGTCAAGGTTATCAACCACCTCAAGGGCAATCATATGGGACTGCACCTTACAGTTATCAACCCTATCCTCAATACGGCTATGGATCTCAGTATCCTCAACCTGTTACGAGTCAATACCCTGGAATGTTAACATGGGATCCGTCACAGGGTCAACAGATGTCGCAACCAAGTATACAGTCGGTACCTCAAGCAGGACAACCTGCAGTTCCTGGTCCACCCCAGCAACCGCAACCTGTCCAGTCAAGTGTTCAGACCCCTGTAACTTCTGTAGTTACTCAGCCGCCAATTGCACCTGGTACTCCACCTCACACGGCTGCAGCAACTACCGCTTCATCTACCATGCTTACTTCTGGAGTATCGGCAGCTCCGGTTTCTACTGTCCCTGTAACCACTCCTCAGACATCTGTACCGTTGTCTGGACCCACGGTTCAAACCACAGTCCAGATGCCTGCAGGCCAACCTGGTACAAGTACGGTTGTTACTACTCAACCTCAATTTGTTCAACCTCCGTACCAGGGACAGTATCAACCTGGGCAAGCTGCCCAACAACCGGTTTACCAGTATCAACCGTATCCTGGGTACACTTATCAACCACCTCAGCAACCCCAGTACGGTCCGGTTAATCCTGGTTTTCCAGGAGGATATAATATCCCAAATGCGACTCCTGTTCCTAGTTATCCTGGATATCCTCCTCCTGGGGCTGGTATTGTGACTCAGAGTTTTAGAGATCCTAACCGGCAGTTACCGTTTATTGCGACTTTAGATTTACCCGACTTGACGCGCCTAACGAACGATCCAATTCAATATCTTCAGTTCTGGCCGCCAATGCCAAATAAGTTGCCCAGCGATATACCCAAGTTCGAAGGTAAGTCTGGAGAGGATCCGTCTAATCACGTGATGACTTACCACCTCTGGTGTGCATCAAATTCCATCTCAGATGATTCCATCCGCTTACGTCTTTTCCAGCGTACACTCATTGGTCTCGCAGCCAAGTGGTACATTGAGTTACCACGGGCCTCTTTTTACAACTTTAGCCAGTTAGCTACCTCGTTCTTAACTCATTTTCAGTTACCAGTCAGATACGATAATGGTACAGAATTATTAACTTCGCTAAAACAATCGACATCCACGTACATTTCTGATCACATCCATGAGTGGAGACGTCGAAGAAGATTAGTGAAAGTTTTTATCCCGGACCAAATCTTAGCTGAATGGTTTGTCAAATCATTATTACCAAGAATTACTGAAGATGTAGCTAAGGCCGGAGTAGTTACTGAGGAGCAAGTCATTGCTCAGGCACAATACCTTGACTTAGTTTACACTCAGTCGGGTACGTTACACGAGAAAATTCCGGATCTTCCAAAGTCAAACCAAATCGCTGCTGCTCCTTCGGGATCTCATGCCGCTGATGGTATGATTGGTATCGTGACTACGAAGAGTAAGAAGAAGTCTTCCAAGACCTCCAATACTCCAATTATCACTTTGCCTGATTCTCCGACAGGAGAGTCTTCTCCTCCTGAACTTACCGCCGACATTCACGCTGTAGAGTCATCTACGGCCAAATCAAAAAACGGTGGAAAGAAGAAAGGAAAGAAGAAGGCTAAAGCAGACAAGGCTCCAAAGGAGAAAACGGAAAAGTCGGAAACCAATGACGAAAAACGCAAACCTCGATATCCTTGTCTTATTTGTGAAGAAGATCATTTTACGAGAGACTGCCCTCATCGGGCCGAGGTAGTGAAAATAGTCAAAGGTTCTCCCACTCCTGCTGTGTTAAAAAATCCATTTCCAGAGCAGGAGAATAAGATGATAGGTTCTTCTTCGAATGCCAGTGAAGAACCCATTTTGATGATGTCTCATGTCAGGATTGCGACTCGATCGCAAGATTATGGTAGTAAGGCTCCTGTTGATGGTAAGGAAGCAGAATCTTCTCACTCTAACCCATCAACCTCAGCTCCTGGTTCCGATCCACTACAGATCGAAAAACCTAACCCAGACTTAGTGATTAAGCCGCCCGCCAAGGGTGTACTTCGAAGGTCTGCTTTCAATCCACATGCGAGAGCAGCCCAGAATTACAACATTGTTGAAGACTTAGCTGTTTCACCTTCAGCAATGTCGGCACTCGAAGTGCTGCAATCATGTCCAGCGCAACGAAAATTGCTTTTGTCGGCTATTGGAGCTGTCGATGTTCAGGACCCGAACCTAATGATCTTTGATCTAGAAAGTAGTACACCGCGTCTCCCCCATCAAATGGCTTTCCAAATTCCAGTGATAGTCAAAAACAGGCCTATTCATCGGACTGTGATTGATGAGGGAGCTTCTACGTGTATTATGTCGATTCAATGTTGGAGATCGCTTGGTTCTCCTTCGTTGAACCAATCCCCCACCATCCTTAAGGCCTTTGATGGCCGTGGGTTCCGTCCGTTTGGTATTCTACAAGAATTGCCTATAGGGGTCGAAGGTAAAACCGTTAGTCTGGATGTGGAAGTGGTTGATGCCCCTCTAGACTACAACCTTCTTTTGGGTCGAAGTTGGTCATATGCTATGACAGCGGTCGTTTCATCGGTCTTCAGAGTCATTAAGTTTCCACATAACGGTAAGATCGTGACTATTGATCAGCTGACATACTTTTCATCCGACCCAACCTCTTCAGAAACTATCCAGCATGTTGGTAAAACGACAATCCCTTATAGGGACATTGGTGTAGGTTTAGTTAAGGATTCCGGTTTACTGGGAACTTTTCCTCTCCCTCCACTCAATGCAGACCCTTCGTTTGCAACAATTCATATGATCACGTCAGAAAACATTATTTATGATGATCCTTGGTATGTTCCCTCTGACTCTGAGCTAGACTCACTCGGTGATGTTATGCCGTTGAGTCCGTATGAGATTGCTTATGAAGCTCTTATGTCTTTTACCGACTTTCATTCAACCGAAACCGACCAAATGAATGTGGTCAGTGAAGAGTCACTTTTCACCTCACCCTTAGAACGGATAACGTTTCCCGAAGAAGTGTCATCTGACGAACAACTTCGCGAAATCCTAAGTGTAGATGATCTACCATGGGAAGATCTCCATCACAGATCTTCGTTTTTACCTAAGGATGATGCATTTGAAAATGATTTTTCATCTATCTTTACCGCTGAATATGTCAAAGACGCTCAGGATCCAACGAAACATTCTGATTCAGAGCTGAATTTAGGGAATATTTCTCGTACTATTCCCATTGATATTTCAGTGAAGCCCGGAATCGAGGAGAACATTCATATAGGTGCCGCATGTACTGAAGAAGAAATCCAAACTTACAAGGCCCTATTCCAAGAATTCCGCGACGTGTTTGCCTGGTCTTACGAGGAAATGCCGGGAATTGATCCTGCCATTGTTGTTCATGAAATCAAAACCTACCCGGATGCTAAACCCATTCGGCAACGGTTGCGTCAGATTCACCCTCGAAAAGCGGCTGCGATTAAAGCAGAAGTCGAAAAGCTGTTGAAAGCAGGTTTCATTTATCCGATCCCGTTAACGGATTGGGTATCGAATATTGTTCCCGTCAATAAAAAACAAGGAACAATAAGAATCTGTATCGACTATAGGGATATCAATCGAGCTTGTCCAAAAGACAACTATCCTACGCCTTATATCGATCAAATTATTGATGATTGTGCCGGAAGTGAGATGTTTTCCTTCATGGATGGTTTCTCAGGCTATAATCAAATCAATATTCTACCTGCCGACCAACCAAAAACGGCATTCATTTGTCCATGGGGGACATTTGCTTATTGCAAGTTACCTTTTGGACTTAAGAATGCCGGGGCCACTTTTCAACGGGCGATGTCTTATGCATTTCATGACATCAAGCACATTGTGCAACCCTATCTCGATGATTTGCCTGCTCATTCTTTACAACGAGCTGATCACCTTGTCCACCTACGAGCAATCTTTATGAGGTGTAGGCATTATCGAATTCGGTTGAATCCCCACAAGTGTGTTTTCTGTATAGAAACAGGTCGATTGCTGGGATTTGTTGTTTCAAAAGCCGGCATTCGCGTCGATCCCTCGAAAGTCGAGGCTATCATCAAATTGCCTCCTCCTTCGAGTTTGCGCCAACTCCAAAGTTTGCAAGGGAAAGCGAACTTTTTACGCCGATTCATCCCAAACTACGCCGAGGTCACTAAAGGTTTTACACGGTTGTTGAAACAGAACGCACAATTCTTTTGGGACGAGATTGCCCAACAATCTTTTGATGCACTAAAACACGCGTTGACCCATGCACCGTTATTGCATCCTCCCAACTACAACCAGGACTACTTCTTATACCTCGCAGCTTCGCATTCCACCATTGGAATGGTGTTAGTTCAAGAAGATGAATTCAAAGCAGAGCATGTGATATATTATCTTAGTAGAACCTTAAATCCCACTGAGTTAAAATATTCGCATGTGGAGAAATTGGCCCTGGCAGCCGTTCAAGCTGTCCAGCGTTTTCGTCACTACATTCTTCTCCGCAAGACTACAGTTATTTCGGATTGCAACCCTATGATTTATATTTTGACAAAACAACTGCTAGGGGGCAAGTACTCTAAATGGATTGTTATCCTGCAAGAGTTCGACTTGGAGTTCGAGAAGTCCAAGTCTAAGAAATCTTTAGTTTTTGCGGAATTGATGTGTGATTTCCCGAGTGCTGACACAGAGACTGTGGCAGAGGAGTCCATTGCGGACGAATCTTTGTTTCTTATTAGCACTTTAGATCCGTGGTATGGGGATATAATCATCTATCTCCAAACCCAAACCTTTCGGCCTGAAGCTTCCAAGGAAGACCGTCGAAAAATTCGGTTTCGATCCCAGCAATACAGAATTATTGGAGATACACTTTATCGCCGGGGGGCAGACTTAGTTTTTCGACGTTGTTTAACTCACGAAGAGGCTGAGAGAGTTTTGAATGATTGTCACTCTGGAGCATGTGGCGGTCATATGTCTGGGTATGCCACAGCTCAGAAGGTGTTGCGCGCTGGCTATTTCTGGCCGTCTATGTTTAAAGATTGTATCCTTGCTGTCAGAACATGCCACAACTGTCAAGTGTTTGATCGAAAGATGCGCGCTCCACCTGCTCCTCTCCACCCTATAATTGCCGCTGGTCCATTCGCCAAATGGGGCATTGACTTTATTACTTGTAACCCTCACTCGGCCGGGGGGCATGCGTATATCATCCTCGCGGTTGATTATTTTACAAAATGGGCCGAGGCGATGCCTACATTCGACGCAAGCGGCAAGACAGCTGCAGTTTTCGTATTCAATCATATCATAACTAGGTTTGGTGTCCCACAAGCAATCATTACTGACCATGGGAGCCATTTTCGAAACGTCATGATGACTGAGCTTACAAGCCAGCTTGGTTTGCGCCACGATAGCTCTACTCCTTATTATCCGCAAGCCAACGGTTTGGTTGAGTCAATCAACAAAGTTCTAGTCATCATGATTCGACGGATCATTGGTATCCATCGAACGAATTGGCATAACATGTTATTTTCGGCGCTATGGGCATATCGAACTTCAGTGAAAAATTCAACAGGTTTCACCCCTTTCCAGCTAGTTTATGGCTTAGAAGCTGTGTTACCTATTGAATGCGAAATCCCATCACTTCAAATGGCTGTCGAATTACTTCCAGCTACTTCCGAAGAGGAGAAACGGTTATTATACTTGGCTAAATTAGATGAGACTCGACGTGACGCTACTTTAGCTATCGAGACTCACGCGAAACGAATGAAAGCTCAGTACGATAAAAATGTAACCCCTCGAAGTTTTTCGGAAGGAGACCTAGTACTATTATATGATCAAGCTAACGATAAGCTAGGTGCCGGAAAATTCGTTCCCATGTGGCATGGGCCCTACATTGTAAAGCGAAAGCTAGCAAAAGGGGCTTATGAGTTAGTTGATTTTGATGGGGACTCTTTGGGTAAACCCAGAAATGGACTTTACCTAAAGAGGTATTATGCTTAAAATGATGGGTATGGAGAAATTTTTAGATAGGTTAGATTTTCTTTCTAGCTAGCAAGTGTGTTAGTTTAGTCAGTGTGCTTAGCTTAGCGAGTGTGGTTTTTCGTCATTATTCTGGCTTATCTTGGTTTTACTCTTGATATTGTAGATGTCGACGCCTCTCCAAACATACATTGGATTTGCTGATGGTGCTTGTCGTAATACACGGAATATCTCTTCCGCAGCTTGGGTTATCTATTCGCCCTCTGACGAGTTAGTTTCTATGCATGGGGTAAGCCTCGGTCAAACAACGAATAACATTGCAGAATACAGTGCAGTGGTTGAATTATTATCCGAATCTATTTCATTTGGAATTCGACGTTTGATAGTGAGGTTAGATTCTGAACTTGTTGTATTACAGCTTAATAGAGTTTATGCCATTAGAAATCCTGTGTTATTAAGGTTGTTTTTGAGAGTGCGTCTCTTGGAACGTGAATTTGATTACATTGAATATCAACATATTCCAAGGTCTTTGAATACATTAGCAGATGCAATTGCTTCTCGAATGTTGGACAGACATTTACGATAATCATGCAAGTAAATTTAAAAACATTTCATCACATATGTTAAACAAGATAAGCCGGTAATAGTGATATATATAGATAGAAGTGTGTCAAAAAATATATACATCGTCTTCGATCATAGGTTTAAAACACCTTATGATCGGCAAAATGATAGTACAAAAAGTCAAAAATGTCACATGTGACTACAAAAGTGACTAGTCAATCACTGGTGGTGCTCTCTGTACGACACCACTGCGCGGGCTACCTTACGCAAAAATCTCCTAAACGGTCCAGGGACCGCGACTACGAAGCGCTGAAGCCTGATAGGAATGTCGTCCATAGTAGTCTCAGGTATATCTGCCGTGAGACGCTCTAGATCATGCTCCAACTCAGCTAGTACTTCTGCTGTCGCATCCTGTGGGGCCGGTACCGGTGCAGCTGGATGTAGTCTATCATAAGGCCGGAGGTTGGCTGGACGCTGTGGACCAACATCTGCATTTTGAAAAAGTTTACTATTAGTTTTGAGACGATATATATAAAAAATACAAAAAATACATAACTAGAAAACTTGTGAAAATAAAAAGTACCTCTGTCGTCCCATTGTTCTCCCTGTGGAAGAACCATGTCCGGATCACCTCTGAAATCCATTCCGGCATACGGAAAGTCCTGTATCACAAAAAGCTGGCCCTCTAACCAGTCAAAATAACTATCTGAGAATCGAACTACTGTCGCGCCCTCGTCAGGATGCCGGGCCATCACCGCAACCCATCGTATCAGCTTTGGCTGCTGGGGACCCAAGATATCAACAGTGAGTTGCTGAGGGATCAGCATTGGAATTCTCTCCAAGGCAAAGCTCACGACTATAGGCCCATATCCAAAAGTCTTTAGTCGTCCGTTCTTTGCCTTGGTCAGTTGGCTCTTCATATGAGCCGACACAGCTTCACACCAGTTGAAAATGGTGCCTTGGTAACAGTCAATTGCCATCCGCATTTGGGATCCGGAAGCAATGTGTAAAGCGGCCGCGCCGCAAATTCTGGTAACCGTGAACGCTATGACTTTGAGTTCCGGTAGAGTGATGTGTTTTATCTCTATGCCTTTTGAATGGTGAGCCCCACGTGTGCACCAATCCTCGCGGAGACTATCAAGGGATTGGCCACCCGGCCTAGTCCCCGCAAGACTGAGTTGCTCACCTCTGTTTGGCAAGCCAGTGAGAAAGTATACATCCGAGGGCTCTATCTCGAGCTGGTGCCCTCCTATGTAAAAGCATTGTTCTTGTACGTTCCATCGCTCAACCAGCCATTCCAAGAATCTTACCTGGCCCCTCATGCCCGGTATGGTCCAATATTTGTATAATCCGCATGCTCTTAGGGCATCCAGGGAAGGTTGATGATTTATTGCAGCTTCATCTTCCTCTACATGCTCTCTTTCTCTCCAGTCTAACATGATTAATGCCCTGCATATCAAAAATAGCAATTAGAAATTGATTTGGGAATTTTTGGTGGTTTTTTGAGAGAGTTGGGGTTTTGAAATGCGCGTTTCTCGGAGGACGCACCCCGGCTTTGTAGCACAGGGCGCCCGGACGCAGCTGGCCTGAAGGCGGGCTGCGTCTTCCGACCGTTTTCCCGTATGAGAAAAAGTCGGGGGACGCAGGTCACCCGAAGGGCACCTGCGTCCGCCGAGAGGCGCATTCCAAAACCAAAACCCCCCCAAAAAATGAAACTAAAACCTAAAAATTGATTCTAAACGGATAGAAATGCAGAGTAGGATGTGTAAAATACCTGGATGAGACGGCGTTCGATTCCGACGGTCAGATTTTCCGCAGCGACCACGGGAAGTTTCTTGTCAAAAGCTCCTTTTTCAACCTCAACAGTGAAACGGTAAAAATGACATGGTAAAAGGTCTTTTTATAGGTTTTTTGGATGAATTAGTTCATTTTTTACCATGAAAAGATGTTTTTGAATGTATTTTTGCCTATTTTAAACAGGTATGAGTAATGTGTTGCTTTTGTGCAGGACAAAGGGATTTCGAGGGAAATTGTAATTTTTCACAAACAAAAATATCAGAGTCATCTTTTAAGCCCTTTTCTGACTCCTAAAACATGAAAAGATCGCCGAGTGTTTCTTTTTCACTCGTTAAAACGGAATTAAAAGACGGTCCCCTTTTAGCTCTTTTCTGACCGCAAAATCAGGAAAAGATTGCCGGGTTTTTGTCGTTTCGAACTCGATAAGGAAATAAAACGACGTGTCCTTGATCGCTTTTTACTTTTCAGGTTAACGACACTATTATGAAAGTACTCCTTGGTCGCAAGATCAAGCGGTTCCCCCAGGTATTATTTTATACTTTTTCGGGCTTGAGGGACACAAATATACGAAAAAGTTCAACGTGGAGTCTCCTTTAGTTTTTTCAGACTCTCTAAAATTGAAAAACGCCGAGTTTCTCCTATACTGGGCTCGTTAAACTTTTACAGTAGAGGACCTGTTCAATTACAAACAGGAACGAACCACTCCTTCCTAGGGTTCGAATTTAAACTAGGTTGGACTCGTCCGAAGGATGAGCTTATAATCAAGCATATGTTATCCTCCTCAAGCTTGTTAAAAATAAAGAGGTACTTGCCAGAAATGGTGGGGGAAAAGAGAGAAGAATGAACCTGTTTGTCACCTTTTGTCTCAGAAGAAACTTTATTACCACTCTTGAACACGACACTTTTCATTCACCTGGGTTGGGAAATCTTTTACCTCACAGTTGACCAAATCACTTTGAAAGTCTTTAACCGGGTTTCGGGGATTAACTTTGAGTTATTCGTCACCAAGCCATCTGTTGTGTCGTTATGTGTTCAAGAGGTCTGCAAGCAAAAACTTTCATCTGCAAAATACTTGTCATCCATTTGACCATCCCTGAGTCAGTCCTTACAGCAACATTTCTTCAACTTGAACAATGATTTCGTGTTGCGGGCTTGCCTGCAACGGGTCGCTTTCTATCGACATCGACACATTATCTAGAAAGATGACTTAGGAATCGACAGTACCTTGAAGTCTGCATGCATCAATGGCAGGTTTCTCGCCTTTGACGTCAGTTTACATCATTGACTTTCGATCAAAGGATTCCGTGAAGTGTTCGACATCAAAACATCTATTCACATTTCACGGGTTGTGCTTGGTACTTTGAGAACCATTGACATTACTGGTGGTTTCTCTCACGCTTGTTAACAGTTTACATCATTGACTGGTAATCAAGTGGTTTCTAACATGTTCGACATCGAATCATTTAATCACATGCTAGAATCGTACCAATTCGGGAAGTAGAAGTGAAGACCCTGGATCTAGTTTCTACCATCCAGGCTGCGAGGAGTTTTGTATTCATTATCTATGTAGACTAATCATAAACAGATGGCTGCGTCCATACTGTGTCTACAAAAGTCTATAAAAATGATGTACTGCAAGATCATTCCTGTATCAGAATAGTTAGTCCATTAGTTAAAGTTTTGAATCTGAGTATGGGAATGCCTACCTCAGTGATGATATAATCTTATCCATGTATTTTGTGTTGAAAATTGCAGGTTCCAACCAGGCCATCCACAAGGCAATCCTTGAAATGATAAAGCGCTTCACCCTTCCTAGAATTACAAAACCCTATTCTATTCCAGGCTTCGCACTTTAGGGGGCAATCTGTTACACTAAAAAATGTCACCTTGACTACTTACAGTTAGTATGGCTCAAATCAACAGTCATGCTACCCTCTTAGGCAAGTCTCATGCCTCTGTTATCCATCTCAAACTCAAAGAAGAGAGAAAGTCTTGTAAAAACTATGTTTATCTCTGGGGTCGCAGGTTCTCTCTAGCCTTACCTGCGGGGACGCTGACCATGTTCACAAAATCTGCGTCCATGGACGCTCTGTATGTTAAGGGACAGGTGCGTCCCTCTGTAAAAGGCAAAATGCGCGAGTTTTATCTTGAAAAAGTTACTTGTGGTTACTTCTAGAACATTCTAGAGGTCGGTTTGATGAAATGGATGCGCCTCCAGTTGGTTCATGTATCTCTATTAAGGGGGAACTTATCCCATCAATAAGGGAGCTATCCCACCCAAAGAGGGGGATGATCCCATTGATAGTGGACCTGAATAACCTCTTTACAGCACTATAAATAAAGGCATTGAGCCAGAAGGAGAGGAGGTTGGAGCTATACATTTTCTTTGGGTAAATGCTGCAGGATTTAGGTCTTCCATTAGAGCCTTTGTGAGGAGAGATTGTCTTCACTTGATTCTACTTGGGAGAGGGTGAGCTTTGTCAAAGTAGAGGAAAACCTTTGATGGACCCTGGGAGGAACTTGCACAACACCAAGGCCAGGTTGTAAGAGTTTCTTTGTTTCGTTATTAATACAAACTGGTTTATTTTTCTCAATAGCTTGTGTTAATGAGTTATTTCATGTGTTCCTTGGTCTGCATGTTGAATATATGTTTTATTATATGAAATGCAAGTGCTTGGTAATTGTTTGATTGTTTGTGGTTGCAGGAATTGACTTGAAGGAGGAGCTCATCCGGATCGTCAAGAACGGACTTCAACAACAGCGTTTTGGAATAAGGTAAGCCTAAACACTTGTAGTTTTCATGTTGTAAAAGGTGTATTTAGAGAAAGATCACTCCATTTTGTCTTGTTTGTCATTAGAATGTCTTAGACTTCTAGGAAGGTCAGTCGTGTCCGCACCCTTGACAAATTCCGTGTGACAATAGTGGGTGTTCATGAACAATCCAAAAATGTGATGATAGAAATCCACGCAGGTCTCTCCCTAAAAAAATTATTGAAATAAATTTTATTCTCACAGCTAAGAATTTGGCAACATTTTGTAAGCCACCATCAAAATGATTACTATACATAGGATTATCACTCATAAGGATCAATTTAATGCCCTCGTGATTAAATCATAGAACCTAAGTGTCAACGTGGAGGTCTTCATTGTAAACTCTTATAAGAGCAGGGTTAGTGACGTCCCAAGTAGTTTATAAAATTCACAACCTAGCCCGCATTCAATCATGGGGCCTTGCCATCTCCCATGCTACAAAGAACAAGTCTTGAGCTCTTCCCAGGAAAGGCTAAGATCACAACAATTTAGATCACTGCAGGAGAGGGTCATTAGGACCACTAGTATTTTTAATCAAAACAATGGGGTGTATTGAGTTACAAGTTAAGTTGTTTTCAAAAAATTCATCAAGATTCTCTTTGTGGCTTTATTAGACTACCTACATTAATTTTTAGGGATATTTTTTGCCTTAAGTTTTTGCAAAAAAAAATAAAAAATTAGTGGATCTACCCCCGTTTAACCCATTGGATATTAAAGCCAATCTCAACGCGTTTCTATCTTCCAAAACCTCAAGGACATGCTTGCCTGCAAAAATTGTAATGGTAGCTCAAAGCTGAATGGATCTGCTGCCAACCTCTATACTAGCAGCTATACTATTTATTCCTAAGCCTTTATTCTAGCAACCTCTTTGCCATAACCTCTGATAAATTTCTCCCTCAAATTATACCATCATTGGTCATCTTTTTGAAATGGACCATATTAGTAATAACTCTAATGCTACCAAGTTCCAACAAAGAAAGGTCTGTTACGATGGAAGCATAAAACTAGATGATATCAAAGCAACTACTCCATTACTATAACTGAAACAAAACTTGGTAACATTGTAACTGGAGAAGGAAGCATAGCCTAAAACTCAAAAAGGCAGATGATTTTCCAAGTAATACTTCAACTATGTTATGTACAGTAGAGTTTTGCCCAATCTCTTCAAATTTCTATCCTTTCCCTGCCCAAAATTGATCAAGTGGGGCATTTCTGAGAGCACTCCCTTTTGTTATAGCAGGTTATAGCAGGGAATGACAAATTAAAGCTAGAGTCTAATCCAAGTTAACTTTCTTTAGTTGATACCATCTGAACAACAAGCCTTGACACTTTTCTTCTAAATTATCAATCATATTGAAATACCCGGAAGAGTAATCATGAAGAATATAGCCAAAAATCCCCTTATTAAAATTTCTAGAGCACACTCTCAAAATTTGTTGAAAGATAGGAAATCTACACTGTAATGGTGAGGACCATCGACCATCTTGTCAAACAAATGAAGCAGGCATCATAAAGCTTACAATTGGACTACTCATTCACATCATGACTTAAATATTTTAGGAACAAATAATTCACCACATTCTTCATTGAAATGAATTGATAGTTTTTGCAAAGATGAGGTCGTTCCTGAGACGACAAGTCTGCCTTTAGAGGTGATCAGAACTCTCTTAACTAAAATAGCAGGTTGGCTAACTATATGCAAGAGTTTACGACAGACAATAGGGGGGCGAAGATACTGTGTTTATAACAAATTGACATCTATTATATGTTTTTGCAATTTTTGGGTGAGTTTTAGCTTGAATTCAAATGAATAAAACAGTACCATCCAATCTGCTTTTCAAAGAAGTTAACTGGCAACTATATGCCATCATAGTTACAATAACTGCTTTCGGACTCTCCTTGTGCCAAGGAAACCATATAATTGTTTCTTTCCGAATTGTCCTGGAGTTCTTTGGTGGAAAAAGAAAAACTATTGATAGGAAAAATCATATTAAAAGAACTAACTCTCACAATCTTTGCAAATGTCTTTACTGACAAATTTAATGCATGTCTCATTTTTTGCCAAGAATAGGGATTTTGTTCAGATCACATATAGCTTACAATGATGAGCTTTCCATCTATCCCCAATTTTCCTCATGAATTTCAGAAACCAAGAATAGCAGAATCTGGCAGTTCTCTGCCGAACTATTCCCACAATCTCATACTAAACATAATATTCTCCGGCTGCAATATCATCTGTTAAAAAAGCAAAAAGAAAAAAAAAATCCATTAAACCTAACAACAAGCTTGGTTCTGAAACACTTAAGACGTATATTACAAATTTTGCCTCTCTCCAATAGAGATTATCTGTAACCACAAGTCCTCTGCTCGCTAATGGATAGCCACATTATCTCCATGTTGCTGATGTTCCATTGAATCTGAAGAAAATGTGAGTGATCTCATCATGCGTTCGCTGAAACAGCCTGACACAGATTTTAAATTCTTCTCATTCCGGATTGACTTTCTACATGACCTAGGCTTATCCCTACACCTGATTCAGTGCGCGTTTCCTTCTCCACGCTCAACTTTCCAGCTTTCATGCCTTGGCGTATGGCCTATAGCCTTGGCCCTACATCTGAATCACTGGATTGTTAGATTATCATAAACTTAAACAGCGATTCTGCATGCGGAAAGAACTGAAAAGAATCGTTGAAACTTAATGCCCAGGGATACGAATTACCTCCAGCCATTGGTGATGTTTTGATGCAGGCCACAGTCCACTTGCTTCTTCTTCAACACTCCAGCTTCAATCCAAGCAAAAGAAAAAAACACACAAAATTCTGAAGGCACTTCCAAGCTCTGCTATCTCAGCTAGATGGTGTAAAACTGAAGGGGATTGAGATATGAGCTTGGGGACCAAACAAATGAAGATGTAGCTAAGCTTCCATCAAGCTTCTAATAGCTATGTGTTAGATGTCCCACAAATCAAGGCAGAGAACTCGAATCAAAGTGATGGACCACTTTAGTAGCTCCCAATTATAAATTTAGTAATTGCAGTTGATTTTCTTAAGGAAACTACTGCACTTGGTTTCCATAAGTTAAGGAAAGACTGCAATTCCATAATTGTAGGCAGCAATTGTGTAAAATTAATGGAGCTAACATTCTCCCACTTGGTCCATACTTCCAAACTTAATGTCTCAACTTAAAAACCATTGATAATCTGTATTAAGTAATAGATACATGAATCATGGCGATAAGTCCTCTAATGACAAGTATTATCTTCCATGTATTACTATGCATTTATTCTTATTATAATTTATGTGGCAACAATATCTTAATGAATAAACCTTATGTTTATTCTTGGTCCTTCTTAAATGAATTTTCTCAAATCAACTTAAAGTGCACATAAATATGAGAAAAAACATCACAATAATTAAGAATTTCATTAAAATAACATTGTCCATACAATGAAAAACTACATAATGGAACCAAGTCCCATATTCAATACATGATCCTTGAATTTAAACGGTGGCATGCCCTTAGTCAAAGGATCAGCGATCATTAACTCAGTGCTGACGTGCTCAATGACCACTTTCTTTTCTTTAACACGTTCCCTTATAGCTAAATACTTAATGTCGATGTGTTTATTTCGACTCCCACTTTTATTGTTTTTAGCCATAAAAACAACAGCTGAATTATCACAATATATTCTCAATGGCTTAGAGATAGAATCCATAATTCTAAGCCCAGAAATGAAACTCCTAAGCCATACACCATGTAAAGTAGCCTCAAAACAGGAGACGAACTCAGCTTCCATAGTGGAAAAGGCAATCAAGGTCTGCTTGGCACTCCTCCATGATACAGCTCCACCGACCATCATTAAAAAGTAACCTGATGTTGATTTGCGTGAATCAACACATCCAGCAAAGTCAGAATCTGAGTAGCCAATTACTTCCAAGTTGTCCGTCCGTCTACATAAGCATGTAGTCTTAGGTTCCTTGAAGGTACCTCATTACTTTCTTTGCAGCTCTCCAGTGGTCTAAACCTGGATCACTCTGATATCATCCCAACATTCCCACAACAAATGCAATGTCAGGTCTTGTGCAGACTTGAGCATACATTAGGCTTCCGACAACAGAAGCATATGGAATGTTCTTCATTTGTTCCCTTTCAAAGTCGTTCTTCGGGCATTGGTTCAAATTGAACCTATCACCCTTCACAATGGGAGCTACACTTGGTGAACAATCCTTCATCCGAAATCTCTCTAAAATTTTATTAATATAGGTTTCCTGTGACAGACCCAAGATGCCTCGAAATCTGTCTCTATGGATCTTAATGCCAATGACATAAGATGCCTCACCCATATCCTTCATATCAAAATTTTTAGAGAGGAATTGTTTCACCTCATGTAGCAAACCCTTATCATTGGTTGCTAGCAAAAGGTCATCCACATATAAAACAAGAAAACAAATTTTACTCCCACTAACTTTCAGGTATATACATTGATCCATAATGTTTTCTACAAAACCAAAAGAAGAAATTACATTATGGAATTTCAAATACCATTGGCGGGATGCTTGTTTTAAACCATATAATGACTTTTTGAGCTTGCAAACCAATTGCTCACCATCACTAGAGGGGAATCCTTCAGGTTGTTTCATGTAAACCTCCTCCTCTAGATCTCCATTAAGAAAAGCCGTTTTCACATCCATTTGATGCAACTCCAAGTCAAAATGGGTTACTAATGCCATAATAACGCGCAGGGAATCTTTCTTAGATACAGGAGAAAAAGTCACCGTGTAGTCGATTCCTTCTTTCTGAGTGAATCCCTTAGCAACAAGTCTTGCCTTGTATCTCTCAATGTTGCCCAATGAGTCTTTCTTTGTCTTAAAGACCCATTTACATCCAAGGGCTTTTGCACCATTAGGCAACTCAACAAGATCCCAGACTTCGTTACTCTTCATGGAATTCATCTCTTCCTTCATGGAATTGTACCATAGTTCTGATTCTTTGCAACTCATGGCTTGTGAAAATGACTCAGGATCATTTTCGGCTCAATGTTGTAGTCAGATTCTTGTAGATACACAACATAATCATTAGGAATTGCTGATCTCTTAGGTCTAGTAGATCTTCTTAATGTTGTACCATCATCTTCCTGAGAAGTATGTGGTTCAACTTGTTGTTCAAAAGTTCCTTGCAACTCTTGAACTCCTTGATCTACTGGAATATCGTTAGCAGCTTGTGGAACTTCAACAATTGGTTGTTCAAAACCAGTTTGTACTTGAGGGGTGCTATGAACAATAACCAATCTATCACTTGAAGTGGAAGGTTGAGATTCTGAATGATCCTTCTCAGAAACTATGTTTCTGGTTTGATCGCTCCCACTGATCAAGTCATTTTCAAGAAACTTTGCATTTCTTGATTCCACAATCCTAGTGTTGTGAGATGGACAATAAAATCTGTAACCTTTAGACCTTTCAACATATCCAATGAAATACCCACTAATGGTCCTTGGGTCTAGCTTTTTCTCTTGTGGATTATAAATTCTCACTTCAGACGGGCATCCCCAAACGTGCATATGTCGCAAACTTGGTTTCCAACCTTTCCATAATTCAAAAGGCGTTTTAGGAACCGCCTTGGTTGGAACTCGGTTTAATATATACACTGCCGTCTTAAGTGCTTCAATCCACAAGGATTTAGGAATATTGGAGCTGCTAAGCATACTCCGCACCATGTCCAATAATGTTCGATTTCTTCTTTCTGCTACACCATTCTGGTCGGGTGAACCAGGCATGGTGTATTGGGCAACAATCCCATGCTCTTGAAGAAACTTAGCAAATGGCCCAGGTGCTTGTCCATCTTCTGTGTATCTACCATAATATTCTCCACCTCTATCTGATCTCACGATCTTAATTTGCTTGCCGCATTGTTTCTCTACTTCAGCCTTAAAGATCTTAAAGGCATCTAATGCTTCGCTCTTTTTATGAAGCATGTAGAGATACATATATCGTGAGTAATCATCTATAAAGGAGATGAAGTATCTCTGACCATGTGAGTCCATGTCTGGACTACATATATCAGTATGTATGATTTCTAATATGTCTGAACTCCTATTGGCACCTTTCTTTGACTTGTTGGTCTGCTTTCCCTTTATGCAGTCCACACAAGTCTCAAAATCAGTAAAATCTAGAGTATTAAGTATTCCTTCATTTACCAATCTTTTAATTCTATCTATGGAGATATGACCTAGTCTCCGGTGCCATAATTTAGAGGAATCTTCATTAATAACACATCTTTTAGTGCCAGTGTGAACATGCATTGAATCATATGTGACATTGTTTTGTAAATTAATGCAGTAAAGACCATTAGACAAAATACCATTCCCAACATAATCAGATTTATAGAATAGACTGAAAGATTTTTCTGAAAAGTTTAAGGAATATCCAAAAGGTACAAGCCTTGAAACTGAAATCAAGTTTCTAGAAAAACTTGGAACATAAAAGGTCTTTTCTAATTCCAAAACAAAACCATTACTTAAAGTTAAATAACATGTTCCTATGGCTTCCACATGCGAGCCCATCTTGTTTCCTGATAAGATGCTTTGCTCACTTCCCACTGGCTTCCTTAGGTTTTGCAAACCTTGCAAGGAATTCGAAATGTGAATTGTTGATCCAGAATCAATCCACCATGTGTTAATATTAACGTTAACCATATTAGATTCATAACAAACAAATGAGATTATTTCCTTAAGTTCGGGAATGTCACAACGAATTTCAGAGAAATTTGCAGGTTGTACTGCTGCATCAAAATAAAGAATCACATGCTTATGTTAAAATTGAGGCTTAATTACTTTCATGTTTTACTAATGTAAATCATGCTAAAAAGAACTGAATCAAATGACATAAAAATTGCCTGTGGGCTAAATTTTTAATTCAAACAGATTCAATAAAACTTTATGATAAAACTTATTAATTCATAACTCCTGTGGGTAGGTTATGAAATTTTATCCTAATTAATTACATAAATATAATAAAAATTCCCGTGGGATAAAATTTATTATATTCAATGTAAATCATGCTAAAAAGAATTGAATC
The DNA here is from genome assembly GCA_031772625.1 of Pinus tabuliformis. NCBI lineage: Eukaryota > Viridiplantae > Streptophyta > Pinopsida > Pinales > Pinaceae > Pinus > Pinus tabuliformis. Next base: position 689,885,276 of record CM062819.1, read on the forward strand.
AAATGACATAAAAATTGCCTATGGGCTAAATTTTCAATTCAAACAGATTCAATAAAACTTTATGATAAAACTTATTAATTCATAACTCCTGTGGGTAGGTTATGAAATTTTATCCTAATTAATTACATAAATATAATAAAGATTCCTGTGGGATAAAATTTATTATATTCAGTGTAATTAATTACAATTTAATGTCTAAATAATCTTTATGTGATCTAACCAAACAAAATATATAATTTTATTTAATTAAAGATGCTATGGCTATTCTCTAATTAATTAAAATTATATGGATCACTAGACATTATTTTGCTGCATAAACAAAACTTAACCAGAGAGAAAAATAATGTTTACTGAAAGGAGTAAGTCAAAATGACATTTTAATAAACTCCATATAACTGTAATAATTTTCCAGCAAAATCAAAATCAAGGTTAAAGTAGTCAGCATTACCGAAAATGACAACAAATTGATTGTTCAATTTATAAACTTAACCTGGAGATTGACTGAAGCAGCGTTGATCTACTTTGCACTTGCATAGCAAATGCAGTTCGAAGGCTAGCTGGCTTGACTTCAGGCTTCGTCCTTAAGTTTATAAAACAACAAAAATTGACTAGCAAACAAGCTATTTTTCTCACAAGATAAATAAAATTTAAAATCAAATTTACATTCCTTAGTCCAACTGTCCCATAATTTATTTAAGACTAATTCTTAAATTAATTACAAAATGGGCTCTAAACAATTTGCAAATTATTTCTTTAAATAATTTGCAAACAAAATTGCAATTTTGAAATATTCAAAACAAAAGACTAAACCATTTCAAATATTGAGTCCTATCATAAATTTACTTGCAATTAAGTGCTCTAAAAATGTTGAACAATAATTAGAGATCACAAATCTGTTACTCCCTTTTTCAGTCCTTTTTGGAGAGAAGACAGTACACATCTATTCGGCTCTGAATGTTATCGAAAAGAGACATGTCTATGTATATTCTGATATCAACTATAAAATATCAAATATAAATACTTGCATGGATTAAATATAGAGACTTTCGTGGATTACAAATATTGCGCTATCAATATCCAGATTCCAGATTGAAGAGAGAGAAATTTTTCAAGTTCTGTTAACGTCTACGTTCAGATGGCAATTAATTCAAATAACCTTAAAATGTCAATCAGGAGATTTACAGGCCATGGAATAGAAGAATGAATATCCCATTTGCGTAGACACATTAATTACATACAAGGGCATCGATTGGCATCTTTAACATTGCATGAACGCCCTAATTTTGGTCAGCGCGGATCTGAAAGCACATTTCGATTTTGCATATTCCCAAACCCCTACAAAATAGGAGCGCAAGGATTACTCTTGTTCACCACCCGCTAAGGCTATGTTTTCCGAGGTTTAGAGTTTCATAATCAGATTTGGGATATAATCAGATTTGCAAAACTGAAACAGCAGAGAAGTTCCAACCCCGGGATCTTCTGATAAACTAGTGAAAAATCGGCCGTCATTCCACCTTGAAGCGTTAATGCTACGAAGCGTTAATGAAAGAGAACAGAAAATGCATCATAATGTATCCTCAGTTTCTTCCAAACGGAGATCCAAATTATTTTACAGAAATTGTAAATACTTCATGGTTGTTTTAGAGGCGTTGGAGTGTTGTTTGAGACTCTGAAGTTCTGCTCACTTTGAGGTTTTGTTCCCCACAAAATTTGAAGCGTTAATGCTACGAACATTACTCACTCGAAGCCAAAAGCATGAACCATAAAATACGTCCATCAAAAAATACAATAGAGCAAAGATTGATAGGCGAAGTTAATGAAATTTAAGTAGAAGAAATAGAATTGACGAGATCTGAGGCTTATTATGCTGCTCCGCTCCAGCCATATTAACATTATAAAATCTGTTTACAATTTGACTTTTTAGAAAGACTAATTGCTGAGATATAATCCAATACACCTGTTAATGAAATCATCTATTAAGGGAGCAGAATACTGTGTATCTAAGACCAGCAATATCAGCAATATCGGCCGTCATTCTCAGCAACGGATGTGCCAACACATTCTCACGAAGAGCAGCCAAAGCATATTTCTAGGGCTTTATGTCATTTCTGACTACACTCAAGTTTTGAATGAGAAAAAGAGGTGCACAGAAAGACAAAGGGCGGCGAGAGCACACCAAGGTAGAGATAAAAGAGGCTCTGATACCAAATGTTAGATTATCATAAACTTAAACAGCGATTCTGCATGCGGAAAGAACTGAAAAGAATCGTTGAAACTTAATGCCCAGGGATACGAATTACCTCTAGCCATTGGTGATGTTTTGATGCAGGCCACAGTCCACTTGCTTCTTCTTCAGCACTCCAGCTTCAATCCAAGCAAAAGAAAAAAACACACAAAATTCTGAAGGCACTTCCAAGCTCTGCTATCTCAGCTAGATGGTGTAAAACTGAAGGGGATTGAGATATGAGCTTGGGGACCAAATAGATGAACATGTAGCTAAGCTTCCATCAAGCTTCTAATAGCTATGTGTTAGATGTCCCACAAATCAAGGCAGAGAACTCGAATCAAAGTGATGGACCACTTTAGTAGCTCCCAATTATAAATTTAGTAATTGCAGTTGATTTTCTTAACTTAAGGAAACTACTGCACTTGGTTTCCATAAGTTAAGGAAAGACTGCAATTCCATAATTGTAGGCAGCAATTGTGTAAAATTAATGGAGCTAACATGGATGTCTCCTTGTCAATGTTCAACATTCCAGCCTTCACATGGTGGTAAATATCTCGCAAAACTGCGGATTCTGCATTCGAATCCACATATATCTCTAGGAAACGTTTCTCTGACAAATGAAGAATCGATATAAAATGCGTCTTTGTTTTCAACGCTTGCATAGACTTCAATGCTTCCATTACTCTATGCCGAGGAATTACCCTCTTCTCCAAACTGAATCCAAGCATAATTGGATACTTAACAAGATCAGACAGTGTAAGCCCTGCAGTATTGACCAGAAAATCTACATGACGCTTCAAATTTTCTTCTGAAATCCCCAGAATACCCGGTTTCCGATTTGAAATTTCTGAAATTTGTTTATTTGAGAAGCCTAAACTGTTCAAACACTGCAATCTTTGTTCCAAGGCTTCATTCCCCATTCCAAACATTCCACGTATAGCAAGTGCAAACTTCTTTGATCCCAGCTTGAACCCCAAATGCTCGGCCTGTTTAGATGACTCCATTACCTTTTCCTCTGGAGCCGTGAGCAGACGAGGCTGTTTAGCCACTAACTCTGATAATGCTCGACCCTCAACACCCACTCTTTTCAAAAGTGAAATTGCAGATTTCAGCTTCTTCTCACTGGCATCTAATGTCTTCGCACCCGTAATAACTAGTTTATAGATATCCTCTTCCTCCATGAAAGACCTAAGGAAAGTCAGCTTAGACTTTAGGTTTATTTCGGATCTCAAAAAAAAATCTTAGGGTTGCAACGAACCACTCTTCGAAACTGAGCAGGGCTGGTCAACCCACAGCCCTTTAACAAGTCCAAAACTTCTTCCAAATTTCAACTCGATTTTGCACGTAGAAATTTGTTGAAATTTCTGAAGTATTTTGCAAATTCTTCCTGCGTTAAACAACATTTGTTGATAAAAAATTCCATGACAACATTCCTGGGTGGAGTTGACGATGGGATTACTATTTGAGTGCAGAAATTGTCGAAATTCTGGGGTTTTACAGTAAATGCAAAAGGTAGAGAAGAAAGCACAGGCATTGACCTTAATATTGGGAGTTGGTTATTTAACAGTCGTTTTCTCAGCATCATCATCATATTTGTTAAAAAAGCGATTACCTAACAGATGCAGGGAGCCGAAATCTGCTCGGACAATGTTGAAAAGCGGATCCAAAATATTTTGAGGCAGGGTGAGTAGGGTTTTATTAGGGTTTGGGAAAAACCATGGCATACACAAAGTATGGTCACATGGGTAGCCCTCCTAGTACAGTCATGTGGATAGGACTGAGCATAAATGCATGGTTACAAAAACATATTTCCCGTTCATCGGTTTAGAAAAGATTTTCCCATCAAAGTTGAATGAATGGATAAAGAAAGTGGGCGGTTTTTATCGATCTAGATGATTCATGAATTAATTTAGTAGCATATTTTTAAAATGGTAAAGAAACATTTATGTGAATTGGGATAATGTGGTGTTCGAAGAGAGGAAAATTAATAAAACATTTATGTGAATTGGTATAATGTGTTGGTCGACGAGAAGAGAAATGTATGGAAGAGGAAAATTAATAAAACATTTATTGATACAGTTTTGAATAATGTATTAAAATATTTTTTAGATGGTTAAGTATTGTTTTTTTTTTTTAAGATGTATATGGAAGAATTTTGGAGGAAAAATGTTTTCATTCATTAATAAATTAAGGGTTAAATATAGATGTTATTAGTTTTAGTAAGAGAATATGATTAAGACTTTCGTGTGGGACTTTCAAATGTATATAGGATTATAAAGGAAATTATACATGTTGATCATTTATTAAAACATGATTCACTCAGATAATAATGATGCATTGATTGTCATTGGATTACTTGATATAATAATATACGATTATTTTCAAAAATTATTTGAGCAACCTTGTCAAATTTCCATTTATTTTTTCTACATTCTAGTGGTTTGAGGAGATGTGGCCATGGATTATTATATTAAGAAGAAAGATGCATAATGATACTTTGTTAAGAACATCAATACATATTTGTGATTGTAACACCCTCCTCCCACATCCACCCAAATAACCATGCCAACTGGGGTAAACATGAGACGAGAGGCTACTATGATTAGATTTGACCTCTTATGTGACCTTAAGGAAGTGGAATCGATAGAACATCACACACAATTATCCAACATTAGCTTCAGAATCCTCAGGAGACATGTCAGTCACTCAGATTGCATGTCCTCGAGTCCTAATGTTGATCTGGATCTCTTAGGCCATAGTCGCTCTCATGTTATAGGCAAGGGAGCGACCAACAACCCAAAATCACTCTCACAGGCTTACCTGCCAGTGACCAGAGACCAAAGTTACCAATTTTGTGCCAGCGACTCTGGGATTTAAGCCACTTTTTCAAGCCCAGAGCCTAGGTCACTGCCCATAATAGAGTGATAGCCTGGAATCAGTAAAAATATAGGGAAACAATGATGCAAAAACAAGAAGTTGAACAAGACCATAACCATGCCTCAACTAGCCATGACAGGCATTTCATCGAACATATCATCAACATGTAACCTACAGGTGTAAACAATAGAGTTAAGTGTAGGGATCTAATACTTATCTGATAATCTCTATGAGCCATTGTTCCCTCGTGTCATTTGTTGCATTATCATCTATTAGGTCATAGACACATTATCCATTCATATACAAGTAAAAACATGCTGAGAGCCATACATAGTTGTTGTCATAAAATATACATATAACCAACATAATAGGAACATAAATACCATAAGCATATTAGTCATCAAAATCCACATATTCATCAGTACATTTACACATGAAAATCAAGGGAATGAATTTCTCATTAATCAATGTAATGATCCAACCGGAGATGGGACTACCACGTTCCACCCGACCATAGATTGGTTGAGCTAAGTCTCTCTTTAGCCAATCACCCTCGTGCCATATTCCAAGCATGAATGTGGGACCCATAGAACACACAAAAAAACACCAATCAACATAGATGCCACCAGAGTTCTCCACCTACACCGTGAAGAATTTGAGTGTCTCCTAGTCTCTCAGCCTTTATTTCAATCCACAGTGCGATCCAGGGATCACTAGGCCCTACACCGAGACACACTCTCCAGGCTTTACCTTACATCCCATCCCAAGACTACTAGGCTCAACGGAGAGAAAATTCACCTCTTGGATTTACCCTATATCCCGCCATTCAGCAGCAAGGATTCCTAGGCCCACCAAGGCACACAATTTGGCTTTACCGCAACCTACAGTCATGTTTAGGGGTCACTAGGCCAGTGGCTTCGTGATCCATAGTTCGATTTAGGGGCCACTTAGACCATGTGTTTGTCAATTAGCAGATCCACCCCACTTAGCTTCGAACCCAATCTGATCATCCCACATAAACCAAATGAGAGAACCCATCTCATCAAAGCTATTAGGAAATGGCAAGGTTAGACTGAAAATACTGTCACACCTGGTAAAACCCATGCCATGGTAGAAAAGAAACACATGCAATCCCATGCATGCCAAATCTAGCAAGGAAAATACACAAGGAAGTCGATATCTGCAATGAAGCCAGTTGTAGTTGCTTGATCCTGCCTTTCCCTGCGTGATTTTTTCTTCCTTTTGCCTTCTTTTCCTTTCTTGCTCCAATGCCAAAGTCTTCCAAGAAACTTTAAGTGTCCAAGAGTATGAGAGAAAGAGAGAGAATAATGAGAGAGCTCCAACACTAAACTGACCAAGCCTTGCCCATTGATCCTTAGAAGCCTTTTTGTCAATGAGGCCTCTATTTTCTTCATTTTCCATTATTTTCCTTGATTTTCCTCCTCACATGCAACCTGTGACCTTTCACCTTACTTTTCTCCTAATTTCCTTTATTTTCATAAATAAAATGCCAGTAAATGCCTCCTACCTTTCCAAAGCCTTAGCCATTTCCTTTGCCAATTTCCTTAGCCAAAATAACCAAATAAACACCCCCCAAGATGTCTTGCCCAACATTTAGCTTGGAATACATGTCCCATCAACCGTGATCTTATATATTTTTACATGGAATTTTCACCAAGGCTATTACAGTGTTCGCTAAACATGTGATATCTATGTTGTTTCCATGTGGGTATACCACGTGAAGTCCATGTCACCTCATAGTCTATAGTAAAGACAAAATAAATGTAGATGAAATGTGTGTGGGCCAAAAGGAACCCATCTACCTGAATTTTTCTCAAATGGGGAAAATGAATTGTTTCGTCTCGATGCATAAATGGTAGATTTGAAATATAGGATGGGAATTCTTAATTGTTTCCCACATCGATAGTATTACTACTCCAATAATATTTCTTTCTTATGTGGGAAATTACTATGCTACTTAACCTATAACCAATAGAAACAAAATTGGAAAAGTCTTGAGGGGTTTATGTTAATCATTGACATAATATTGAGCGTAGATTCAACATTTAATGGTGTAACTAAACTTTTATTAGATCCCTATGTGGGGTGATATTGACGCATAAAGTATATGATCCTAGGTGTACCTCCCTTAACGACTAAGTAATATGTATAGCTCTGGTAGGTCTTCCAGTGGTGATCCCATGCAACCAAGGTATAATGGGGAGAGCAAGTCAATGGCACTTGAACTCAAGAATTCAAGACTATTATTACAACATGATTTTTGGGAGGATGAGGGAAATAATTATGCAAGGAGGGAAGCTTTATTCCAACATGCAAAATCTTCTTCTTCTCTTACAACTTCCCTTACCGAGTAACTCATCTCTTCTATTTGTCTCCTTCTCATGGAAAAGCATCATTTTGCTACTTTTCTTGCTCTGGCTTCTATAGCTTGGAATGTCCTCTTTGCTTCTATCCAATATGCAAAATCTTATCCTTCGCTTGTGGATTCTCTACATAGTAACACATCTCTCTCATGTGTTTCCTTCTCATGGAAAAATGTAATTCTTGTAATTCCCTTGTGTAATAGTTCTAGTTAAAAATCCATGTAAAAATATATGAGGCCACGGTCATGGGACACATATTCTAATATGAATGGTGGAAAAAAAATCCTAGTGGGTGTTCATTTAGTTTATTATGGCCAAGGAAATTGGGAAAGGAAATGGCAAAGGCTTTGGAAAGGCATGAGGCAATTATTGGCATTTTATTTATGAAAATAATGGAAATTAGGAGAAAAGTAACGTGAAAGGTCACAGGTTTCATGTGAGGAGGAAATTGAAGGAAAATAATGGAAAATGAAGAAAATAGAGGACTCATTAATAAAAAGGCTTTTGAGGATCAGTGGGTAAGCTTTTGAAAGGTTTTGGTGGAGCTCTCTTCACTCTCTCTCATACTCTTGGACACTTAGAGTTTCTTGGAGCACTCTTGGAGTTTTGGAGCAAGAAGGCAAAGGAAGAGTAGGGAGGTGTAAGAGGACATCAGGATCAACAACTACAATGGATTTTGCTTCTAGGTACTGAGTTGCATGTATGTTTTCCTCGCTAGTTTTGGCATGCATGGCATATGTGTGTGGTTTGTTGATTTTGATATGTCATGTACATGTAGGATGGTCGGGATTAACAATGGATTGCCTAGCCTTGCCATTTCCTAAATAACCATGATGATTGTGGATTTGTTTTCCTTGTTTTTTTTTTGTTGGTTCTCATGTTTCCTTAGCTTGGGTTGAGTTATTAGTCCTGGAAGCCTTGGTTGGAAGAACGCTCTAGAAGCCCTGTAACAACTTGGGTTGAGTTACTATTCCTGGAAGCCTTGGTTGGACAAACGCTCTAGAAGCCCTATAACAACTTGGGTTGAGTTGCTATTCCTAGAAGCCTTGGTTGGAAAAATGCTATGGAATCCCTTGGTGGGTTGAGTTATTAGTTCTGGAAGTCCTGGTTGCACAAACACTCTGGAAACCCGGTAAAGGATGTGGGTTGAGTTACTAGTCCTGGAAGCCTTGGTTGGACAAATGATCTGGAAGCCCTGAAAGGCTCAGATAAAGACCAATTTGAAGTTGGTTTTTTTTTTTAATGCTCAACCATGAGGTGGAATCATTGTTTGATGGGTTGAGGTTGGTGGCCTCTAGAATCCCTGGATAGTTTTGGATTGATGTGTTCTATGAGATCCCACATTCATGCTTGGAATATGGCATAGGGGTGAATGGTTGAAGAGATATTTGGCTCAACCATTCTACAGTCGGGTGGAACGTGGAAGTCTCATCCTAGGTTTGGATTTGCATCATTAATATGAAGTTATTTCTCCTTGTATTTATATGAGTATTATATTGGATTATAGGTGTTTTATATGGCTGTAATTTCATTGGTATTTCTGTTGCTACTATGCTATTTATATATGTGTTTTATGACAGTAGCTATGTATGGATCTCATCATGTTTTTACTTGTAAATGAATGATCAATGTATCTATGACCTAATGGATGAAATGGAAGTTAATATGTTGAGGCATCAATGTCTCTTAGCGATTCTCAGCTAAGTATGAGACCCCTATGCTCAGATATGTTATTTACACCTGTATATTACATATTCGTGATGTGTTTGACGAAATGCATGTCATGGCTAATGGGGTTCCAGTCAAGGTCTCATTCATGTGATTTCATTTATACTGTCATTTCCTTGTTATTTTATTGTTCTGGAGATGTGATTCAATTCTGGGCAGTGACCTGGTCTCTGGGCCTAAAAAAGTGGCTCAAATCTTGGGGATGTTGGCATAGCACTATGCAAAAGAGTCTCTGGATGCTAGCTTGTAGGCCTGTGAGTGCGTCCAGAAGTCCGTAGACATTGGCATGCCCATAGCATGAGAGCCTCTAGAGATCAAGTGGTCTAAAAGCTCAGTGGGACCTAGGGGTTGGTTGGCAGAAAGGTTGGATTGGTTCCTGAGGGTCATAAGGTTGATGTTGAATGCCTGTATGGTGTGTTTCATTTGGTTCCACTTCCTTAACATGACTTAGGAGGTCAAATCATATCATAGTGGCCTCTTGTTGCATGTTTACCCCAGTTAGTTGGTTGCTTGGGTAGATGTGAGTGGAGGGTGTTACAGATGGGTATTAGAGCATGGTTCACCCCTTGGACTGGATGGGTTGTGTGTTGGTCATGCATTCATGTCAGTTGCATGTGTTTTCCTTATGCTTGTTGATGAGCCCCAAAAATGTACAATTATTTGGGCTCATTCAACCTCCTAATTTGGCTTAGTCCACCATTCTCATTTGTTTATTGCATGTTTTTGATTATTTTTATGTTAATAGAGTGAATTTGGTTAGTCATTATGCCAACAAGTCTAATGGGTGCTTTGTGTAGCCTTGTTGGTCAACTTGGAGACAAAATGGAAGGTCTTAATGTGCACTTGGCATCCAAATTCGTGGGAGAACAAGCTAGAGGATTTGTAGGAAGGTGTCCCCCTCATTTATGGACCCTTACCTCGAATTCTCCACCATCAGCTCGGAGTTCAAAGGCCACCAGATTAATGAGCACAAGGGCAGCCAAGCAAGTCAAGTTGGACTGCTGTTAACTCCAAGTCTTGGGCAGCCAAGTCCCTAACTTTTAGGAGGACTGTTGGGTCCTCAAATTGTATAAATAAGAGGGCTTGGGGCCTCATTTTGGTTAGCTAGTTAGTATGCATTTTGTAGCTAGTAGTTGGTCATTTTTGGTAGCTAGTTAGTAGACATTTTGTAGCTAGTGGTTGGTCATTTTTGTTAGCTAGTTGGTAGTCATTTTTGGTAGCTAGTAGTTAGTCATTTCGTAGCAGCTAGTTAGTCAATGTGGTTTTAGCTCTTTGTAAGCCAGTTTTGGCATGACATTAGACTTTTGATTATGAATAAAAGCAAGCAGTTTTGGATCAGATTTTGAGTTTTTAAAGGAGCCTAAAGCTCTCGGGGTTGGGCCCAACCTGAGAGCTCAGGCCTCCTTCCTTTGTATCAATATTGTTCCTTTAGCATTTCGTTTCCATTTTCCTTTACATGCATGTGAGTATAGCTGCTGATTTAGATTTCCTGTAGAAGTCAAACAGATTGGTTTTATTAGTTAGAACTGCTGTAGTTGTTTGGAAGTAGGCTGAGGCATTACTTAGATCCATTCATGCACTTTCATATTTAGCATTGCTTCTTCATTCCACTGCCATGCATGAGTTTCCTTCACAATTTATATTGCTGTTCATTGATTTTATGTCACAGGTAGCTCAGGTTGAAGCATTCTCGTTTTGGTGACACTCACAAGCCTTTGTTTCATCTACACTACTTTCTCTTGCTCCATCACTTCGTCCTCCACCTTGATCACACCTGCAAACACATCTTTGATCCCTGCTCCACTCTGTCATCTCCCAAATTCTTTCACTCCTCACGTACTTCCATTCTCTAGCTTTTTCGTTGACATAGCCCTTTGCCTTCCATCCACCTCCCTACACTCACTTCCCATCCTATTCTTCCACTTCTAAAGCCATCACCAGCCTTATTCCTACCTTACACATCTCCCCCTATCATTCCATCACTCCTCCATCACTTCAAACACCCACGGTAGGTCATCCTGTAGCCATTTGTAAACATCCTGTAGAAAACAGAGTATCCTGTAGGATCCTCCACAGCCATCCTGTAGGAGGCCACTCTCTCGGTTGCTGAGCATCTGAATGCGAGGAACCTCTGTGGATGGATGCCAAGGATCCCTAGGGACCTCTCCTAGCCTCCCCAACCTATCCCACGCTTTCCTTCCTTCTCCATCCCATCTGCACAACCAAACCCTAGTTAGCACAAGATCACCATCATTCCACACACTTAAAGGAAAAATACAAAAACATAACTTTCATGATGCAAGTAGTTTAGATCCATGCATTTTCACTTATTAGAGGTAATGACAGCATTGGTAGAAGTTGCATTTACATTCTTTGCATTGTAGAGGTTAGACTAGTCAAATTAGGGTTTCCTAGGTTTACATGCTTTGATTTGCTTTCAATTCATTTTTGTCAAGTAAAGTAGCTTTCCTTTGAGATTAGCTTTCGTCCATCAATTAGCAAGCTTCTTTTGAGAGCCTATAGAAGTTGGCTTGAGCCCTAGCGGACTTGTGCCAGCTGACCAAGTGACAGCTGCGACAAGAGCTAGTACTTGTGCATATAGCACCGCCGCTTCCAAGTTTGTACGAACTACCGGGTTGATAAAATTAAGAGACAGGAAGCCCCAGGAGTTGTAGCATTATTGCTACAATACTGGAGCTCACCATCTTTTTGGCGCCGTTGCCGGGGAAGCGGCAGAGTATTGGTGATTGTTGCTATTCTTCTATTTTCTACTACAACCTTCTGCTAAGTAGTTTATTTCATTTCCATTATGCAATTTCATTTATGCAAAAGTAGATTAGCATTTCTTGCTTTCATAGATTAGCATTTCCCGCTTTCATAGATTAGCATTTCCTGCTTTCCTAGAATAGCCTTTCAATTCCGCATTTCAATTCTGCAAGCGTAGATTAGCATTTCAATTCCGCAAGCGTAGACTAGCATTTCATTCTTGCAATTTCATTTGAGCAAAATAGATTAGTCCTTTCAATTTCGCAAGATAGTTAGTTGCAGTTCAATCTATTTCATGCTTTGTAGGAGTAGAGATAAGTTAGAAAAATGATTGCACAACACCCCCACTGCTTCACACAACCAACGTTCTTCTTCGATGGCTGTGATGAAAGGACCCCTGGGTGGACATCAAGACATATCTGAAGAACCTCTAGGGGAGAAGAAGAAGAAACATTCCTCTGAAGCAAATGGCTACAAGCAGAAATGTTGGGAGCAGTCCCTTATCCAAAGATGAATTTGCAAATCAGATCGAAGATTTCAAGAGTGACATGAGGCAGTTTCTTGCCATGCAACTGGATACCTTGCGGATCCAAAAGAAGCAAGAAGAAGCCAAGAGGGCTTTGGTCATTTTTTGTCCTAGGTGCCTTAAAAAGCATCCTAGGAATGAATGTCCAATGCACTCCCTAGAAGTGTGTTTTGTATGTGAAGAATACCATCCTACAGACCAGTGCCCTTCCTTGCCCAGAATCAAAGCTGCATATCAAAGAGCCAAAGGAGCCACTGAATCACTCTATTATATGAACCAAAGGAGGCCACATGGACCTAGATCTTACCAACAGGAGATGCAAGGGATACCCGAGACCTATTATGACCCTTATCAAGCCACTTTCATGCCTTCTTGGGATCCCCCTGCTCATCCTTCCTGGTCTACACCTCCTCCTTGGTCATATTCTCCTTGTTCCTTCACAGATCCATACTATGCCCAACCAGTTGCTCATTCATTTCACTCTTATGCTCAGCCACAACCTCAGTGGAATGCACCTTATCAGGAGTGGAGGCCCCAGTATAACTCTCATCCCGCTCATTTTCCTCCACCACCTGCTCATCCACAACCATCGCCTCCTCCTCCACCAAGGCAACCCCAAATGCCTACCCAACCACAATGCCATCCATCTCCATCTCAAACTCACACCTCCACTCATCTACCCGTACCTCCATTTCCAAAACCATGCACTGGAGCAGCTCAACCCAATTGCAAATCTGAGGCACAACATGTGCAAATGATTCCTCGTGAGCCCAATGATCTTCACCACAGCTCAGGAAAAGCATTGCACAAAAGAGATCATCATGAAAGCATTGAAGAATCACATCCAGCAAAAGAAGATTCAAGAGATGAGATCAAAGAACTATGGGCTGCACTTAATGAAGAAAAGAGATCAGAATCAGAGATAAAGAAAGATCCCTCATGGTTACAATCAAATCTTCCATGTACTCAAGAAAAAGATCAACAAAAAGAGGAAGATCAGAAGGTCATGATAGAAGGTGACATGAAGAATGATCCAGATCAGCAAAAGAACCAAGGATATCAAAGCTATATTGAGATATGGTTTCAGAAGGTCACTAAGTTGCAGTGGTACTTTCTCCCTCAATTTTGTTTGATCCCTTCAAAGTCAGATCATTTGGTCTCTGAGATCTGGATACTTGTCCAAACATGCATTTCGAGCCTTCACATCATTTTGTCTATGATCTCGATGTGCACATGGCTCCATTGGAAGTATTCTTATACTTGAAAATGATTTTGTTTTTTTCAAGTAGGGTAGGGTAAAAAAAAAGAAAAAAAAGAAAAAAAATGAAAAAAGAAAAAGAAAAAATGAAAAAAAGGAAAATAGAAATCTAAGGTGAAAACCTCCTTGGAGGCGCCTTAGGTTGGCTCATCGATTGAAAACCTCCATGAGGCGGTCAATGGGTTGAAAAAAAAAGGAAAAGAGAAAAAGATCTTTGGGTGAAAACCTCCCTTGGAGGCGCCCAAGGCAGGCAATTAGGGTGAAAACCTCCATGAGGCGCCCTAGTTGTTTTTCAAAAAAAAAAAAAAAAAAAAAGAGAAAAAGAAAAAGAAAAATAAAGCTAATCTCCATTGAATAAGTTCATGTTGCATCAATGACATTGCAGGTTAAAGGAGGACGTTTCATGATAGGTGGATCACTCAAAATCAAGGTCAAAGGAGTTTTTGTGCCTTCTACAGGAAGCTTACAAAAAAAGCCAAATTGATCTCCAAAGAGGACCTGAAGGCTTGGAATATGTCCATGAGGCCTACACTCATCTATGTTTCCACTCCTCACCCCTTTTCCATCATTCTTTTCATGTCATTATGCTTCTTTCCTCAAAACTGTGTTTTCTACAGGATGCTCTGAATTTCTACAGGAAACATCCTGTAGAACCTTTGGACGAGCCAAATTCAATCTCAAAAGTGAATCTAATGGTGGGGATCTGTTGATTAGGCCTACAAGCACTGGTGTGTCCATCCCTTGCCTTCATCCATCATTTTTTCCACCTCCTTGTGCCTCTCATTGTGCTTCTACAGGATCTTCCTGTAGAAATTGTGGGAAACTAGGCATGCATTTCAAAAAGTGGTTTTGCAAGCATGGTAGCTTCCTCAAAGGTTCAAGAGTCCTCCTGCCGTCTTCCAACTCATCCTCCATCATCTCCATACCTGCATCACAAACAAAATCCATTTTGTCATCCCATGCAAGCACATGCAAAAAGCCTTGAAGCAAAAACACCTAGAGCCAAATTTGTTTTTGCCATAACTTGAAAACCATGCATCCATTTGACAAACCGTTTTATGGGGGATTGTACAAGGTCGATGACAACATGCCTGAGCAGTTTCATGCAATTCCGGTGCACGGTTTCCAAGGAATCAGCCTCCATCACCATCAGCCATTTTTGAATTTTCTCCCTAACCGTGCATCCGTTTCAAAACTTGTTTCATGGGGAGATGCACATGGATGATAGTAGCCTCCCCAAGCAGTTTCAGCCAATTCCGATGCACGGTTTCCGAGAAATTGAGCTCTGAAATCTTCAGCCATTTTCCAATTTTCTCGAAATCCGTGCATCCATTGATCACGAATTTTCTATGGGAGATGCATCATGATGGTAGGAACATGCCCACCAAGTTTCAGCTCAATCCGATCGACCGTTTGGGAGAAATGGCAAAAAGAAGTTCTGGTCTTGAGAAAATTCAATGGCAGCAGCTTGAACGGGCAGAGTTGAACGTGGAATTGATTGCATGCACTCAGATCCGGCCAGAGGACACCTGCACATGAAAAAAAACAATCAAAGATTAGCAGCCAAGCCACATGCAAGCAGGAATCCAAGCATGCATCAGCAAAGAGCTTCACAGCAGCCGGTCGACTTGAAGGTACGTGACTAAACTAATTCCTCTGTTGCATGAATGCAATTCGAAATCTGCGTGAACAATGAGATGTTTGGATTTAGACAAATCGGTGGCCAGCTAACTGGCCACCCTCATCCAGTTCAACAGCACTTGGTGGGTGAATGGCACACGTGCGCTCAGCCATCTCAGAAAGAAAATTGAAAACGGGTAGTGATGGACAGTTAGACTTCAGCGTGCTTGATGGATGAGATTAACAGCAGAAAACAACTAGTTAAACAATGCAATGGAGACAACAGTTGCATGGGGCCAACGTGCACTTGGCCACTTCACTCCCTCGCCAAAAACCACGGTGAAATTAAATGATGCTTGGCTGACTCTCACCACTCTTTGTTTAACTGCAGTCAACTGAAGCGCATGTCTACCACTTCCAGATCAATTAACCAATGATGCTCTACAAGATTTCTGTCGTTTCATAAAAAAAATAAAAATAAAAATTCTCACCTGTTTCTACAGGATGTCGTCTACAGGAAAGGCAGAGAACAGCTATGCGGAAGGAAAACCAAGAATTCTTGTTGAATTTGGAGCTCCAGACGAGATACTGTGATTGTCTGCATGAAAGCTTGGGTTGCAGAACCTTGATATCAATTGGAGGATGACCTTGAGAAAGGGGTCTATCACCATATTGCTGGCTTGTTTTAGATGTTGTGACTAATTTCAGCAGGACCAACAAATACAAATGGCCTATTAACATTTTGGGAACTTTATCACTTCCTTTTCAAGAGAAATATCACAAGTTCAAATTCCTTTACTTCCTATTTCATAAGAAGGCATTCTTGCACCTTTGATGCTGAAAATTCAAGGATGTCCAGTGTTTGATCTTCTTTAAGTTCTTCGATGTTTCAAGTTTAAAGTGAAAAACCGGTTATCAAGCATCCAAAGTATTAGAAAGATGACGGTTGATGATGAAGATTCAGTATATGTTCGTGGCCTTCCATATGATTCTACTGAAGATTCCATTCATAAGGGCCTTTGAGATTTATGGCACTATTATTGCAGTAAAGGCTCTATCCAGATATTCATCTTCCAGGTTTGCCTCATCATGCATCCTTATCCGAGATAGTTGGGCTTCTACACATGTGAATTTGACATCAATACACATCTCTTCTCAAAACGGTTATTGCTTATCAACGTGAGTTTTTTTTTTTTTTGCTCTAATATCGCTGTTAGTCCGGCAACATATGGCTTTTATTTGAAGCAGATATTGGTCAGGTCCACTGGTGGTCCCTGGTGCCAGACCTAATATCAGAGGCATCATACACTGCATTATAAGAAATTATCAAGATGCCAATGTTTCAGGAAAACTTGGGCAGCAGTCCTAATTGCCAAGCTTTACTGTTTATGACCATTATTGTCTGATTGTGATAAATTCTATGTGGAGAGCCTGATGATTGTGAATGACCGAGAGTTGGGGGTAAATGCTATGGCTTTGTCACTTTTACTAATCCCAGAGCTGCAGTTAATGCACTCGATGACATGGATGGAAGGGCAATTGGTGGGAGGACTGTAAGAGTGAATGAAGTAAAGAGTAAATCATCAAGGGCCACATTTGCTAGAGAAAATCACTTTGGGGACAGGATCAGAGATAGAGACAGAGACAGAATACATGAGGAGAATGAGCTGCTAAAACAGTAGTTACAGCTATAGGGAAGTCAGAACGAAGATAGGCCCTCCATTTTGGGAGAACAACAGCAGTAAGAAGGGCCTCTAGCAGACAAGGAAACATCTGATGAACAGCAGAGCACACCCAAGGCAACCACAGCACAGGTCAAGGAGAAGGAACCCCCAACCAAGCAGACCAAAACAGTTGAAACGATTTCTACAGGAAGACAGAGTCTGTTTCTACAGGAAGACAGAACAGTTTCTACAGGAAAGTTTGAAAAGAGGGAAGCCAAAGGAGAAATCGGCCAAGATGCTAGCCAAGGACGTCACCAGGGCCATCAAAGACAAGGGGAGAGATTTGGTTGCTCAGAGGATGAGCAACACTTTCAGTAGGGGGGTGATGATGAGCCCCAAAAATGTACAATTATTTGGGCTCATTCAACCTCCTAATTTGGCTTAGTCCACCATTCTCATTTGTTTATTGCATGTTTTTGATTATTTTTATGTTAATAGAGTGAATTTGGTTAGTCATTATGCCAACAAGTCTAATGGGTGGTTTGTGTAGCCTTGTTGGTCAACTTGGAGACAAAATGGAAGGTCTTAATGTGCACTTGGCATCCAAATTCGTGGGAGAACAAGCTAGAGGATTTGTAGGAAGGTGTCCCCCTCATTTATGGACCCTTACCTCGAATTCTCCACCATCAGCTCGGAGTTCAAAGGCCACCAAATTAATGAGCACAAGGGCAGCCAAGCAAGTCAAGTTGGACTATTGTTAACTCCAAGTCTTGGGCAGCCAAGTCCCTAACTTTTAGGAGGACTGTTGGGTCCTCAAATTGTATAAATAAGAGGGCTTGGGGCCTCATTTTGGTTAGCTAGTTAGTATGCATTTTGTAGCTAGTAGTTGGTCATTTTTGGTAGCTAGTTAGTAGACATTTTGTAGCTAGTGGTTGGTCATTTTTGTTAGCTAGTTGGTAGTCATTTTTGGTAGCTAGTAGTTAGTCATTTCGTAGCAGCTAGTTAGTCAATGTGGTTTTAGCTCTTTGTAAGCCAGTTTTGGCATGACATTAGACTTTTGATTATGAATAAAAGCAAGCAGTTTTGGATCAGATTTTGAGTTTTTAAAGGAGCCTAAAGCTCTCGGGGTTGGGCCCAACCTAAGAGCTCAGGCCTCCTTCCTTTGTATCAATATTGTTCCTTTAGCATTTCGTTTCCATTTTCCTTTACATGCATGTGAGTATAGCTGCTGATTTAGATTTCCTGTAGAAGTCAAACAGATTGGTTTTATTAGTTAGAACTGCTGTAGTTGTTTGGAAGTAGGCTGATGCATTACTTAGATCCATTCATGCACTTTCATATTTAGCATTGCTTCTTCATTCCACTGCCATGCATGAGTTTCCTTCACAATTTATATTGCTGTTCATTGATTTTATGTCACAGGTAGCTCAGGTTGAAGCATTCTCGTTTTGGTGACACTCACAAGCCTTTGTTTCATCTACACTACTTTCTCTTGCTCCATCACTTCGTCCTCCACCTTGATCACACCTGCAAACACATCTTTGATCCCTGCTCCACTCTGTCATCTCCCAAATTCTTTCACTCCTCACGTACTTCCATTCTCTAGCTTTTTCGTTGACATAGCCCTTTGCCTTCCATCCACCTCCCTACACTCACTTCCCATCCTATTCTTCCACTTCTAAAGCCATCACCAGCCTTATTCCTACCTTACACATCTCCCCCTATCATTCCATCACTCCTCCATCACTTCAAACACCCACGGGAGGTCATCCTGTAGCCATTTGTAAACATCCTGTAGAAAACAGAGTATCCTGTAGGATCCTCCACAGCCATCCTGTAGGAGGCCACTCTCTCGGTTGCTGAGCATCTGAATGTGAAGAACCTCTGTGGATGGATGCCAAGGATCCCTAGGGACCTCTCCTAGCCTCCCCAACCTATCCCACGCTTTCCTTCCTTCTCCATCCCATCTGCACAACCAAACCCTAGTTAGCACAAGATCACCATCATTCCACACACTTAAAGGAAAAATACAAAAACATAACTTTCATGATGCAAGTAGTTTAGATCCATGCATTTTCACTTATTAGAGGTAATGACAGCATTTGTAGAAGTTGCATTTACATTCTTTGCATTGTAGAGGTTAGACTAGTCAAATTAGGGTTTCCTAGGTTTACATGCTTTGATTTGCTTTCAATTCATTTTTGTCAAGTAAAGTAGCTTTCCTTTGAGATTAGCTTTCGTCCATCAATTAGCAAGCTTCTTCTGAGAGCCTATAGAAGTTGGCTTGAGCCCTAGCGGACTTGTGCCAGCTGACCAAGTGACAGCTGCGACAAGAGCTAGTACTTGTGCATATAGCACCGCCGCTTCCAAGTTTGTACGAACTACCGGGTTGATAAAATTAAGAGACAGGAAGCCCCAGGAGTTGTAGCATTATTGCTACAATACTGGAGCTCACCACTTGTAGTCCAAGTGCTTATTGCATTTGCATGGTGTTGATCATAGTTGTAGTGATGTTTCCATGTGAAGGGTTATGATGTTGTTGTGGAATGTGTCATCATGAGTATATGTGTTATCACCTACTAAAAAATTGTTCAAATAGTGCCAAATAAAGTCAAAATAATGCAAAAGAGCATAGGATATTTTAGTCATATTCTAGGCCTCAAACAGACTCAAAGCCCACATTGGACCCTCTCCATTGGTAAATTCTCTGAACAAGCTTTCCAACAGTATGTGGAAGTCCAAAAATGGACTCCTAGATCAAAAGATATGGTCTTTTGAAGTTTCAAGGGTTCAATCCTTAGGAAAGAAGGAATATCGAGGGTTTAATATTGAAGATTAAAGTATCAGAGGTCTAGAGTATTGACAGTTTTAGCATCGAGGATCCATCGCATTGGAGCAGGCCGCATCAACGTATCAAAATATTGTAACAATCAATAATTGGAAACTTTTGAAAGTGAAGCCTTTTCAACGCTGTGACAAAGGAAATGTGTCGAGAGTGTAAAATTGTCGGGGGACTCAAATACAAGTTTACAAAAGATTTCCCCATAAAACCAAGGGCATACGGGCCCTTTTCTCTCTCCTCCAATAGGACGTGTGGCAACATCTAGTTGGTCTCGATAAGCTACACGTGGCAGCATCTGGTTGGTCCCGTTAAGTTACACATGGCGACACAGGATTGGCTCCACTAAGGGCACACGAAAACTAACGTCAGCATGACATGGTGGTATGATAGGACACGTGGCAGGTTGTTTTGGCATTTTGAGGGGCCTAAGAGGGGTGAATCTAGGTGACATGTGTCACCACTCAGGAAGTGCCACGTGGAGATGATGACCTCATAATCAGATATCGGCGATCAGAGGATGAGCATGTCACAACTCCCCTATTATGTCCCTGACTGGAAACCACTGATGAGAGGGGCTCTGATATTAGGTTGGTGCATGGTCAAGAGAAAGTTATAGAACCAAGGGCACAAAGCATTTTACAAAGGAAGGATAGCCCCCGGACAAGAATAAAAGGGCCTAGCGCCTTAAGGCTAAGCACTTGGTCACAACCCTCGGTCATATGATGAGAAATGCAGAAAGGGGCTAAACAAAGGGGGCCAAAGGATATCATGACTCTCTATATTCGTAACGTATTTTAAGTATAAAGTTACGATAATGTGAATCTCTGGTATAGCATTATGACAATGTTACCAGGCATATTAGGTGCCGATAGCATAATACATGAAGTTCAGAGAGTTGGATGAGTTGGCAACTACGATTCCCGAGAAACACAGAGGCCATCGCCATTGATCGCTCCCAACTCTAGAAAAGGGGAAATTCATTTAGATTAGGCGGATAACGATAGGGGAACCGACTGAGTAACGAAAGAGGCACATTGTGGCATATACGTGGCTTGATCAGAGGCCATCACAAGAAGTGGTGTGGAGATATTTAGCTAGAGTCATCATTCAATTCTTCCTATGATTTGTTATTCTGTTGTTTTTTTATTCTATTATATTATATTTTAAAGGAAGGAATCATTTTGTTGCAATGATTTGGGTGACAAAGCCTTAACACACCGTGGCAGCTAGTCGATCAGACAACTAGAGCTAAATCTAAGATATTTTTGTAACTTTTTTCAAATCTTCCCCTCTTATAAAAAGGGGGAAGAAACAATTAACAAAGGTTCCCAAATTTTGCATCCAAGAGGCTCAAATTGTAGGTTTTAACCCTGTACAGAAATTACCTGCATACGAATTCTTAAACAAAGAAAATAAACAATCGTGAGCATAACCCATAAAACACATATGCACAGAGATTTTTCCCTGGATCCCAAAATCGGGACTACCAGCTTGATTTTTCATTATGTTCCTTTCAATGTTACAATACATATTTATACATGCCGAAGCATCCAATACCATGGACCGAAAACCATCGCGTCCAATACCATGGACCGAAAGTCATCGCGTCCAAAAAACATGTGCGAAAATCATGCACAAAACCATAGGTGGGTCCGCCCAACCTAACATATGGTCCAAAACCAAAATTTTCCGGGGCGTTGCCCTGAACCCCATAAAGTGGGGTTACGGGTGCCCTTCAAACCCCCTATTAACTACGTGGAAAGAATATAACACAACCCAACAATCTCCCACTTGTTGTTTTCTTTCCACAGGGGGCCACAGGAGAGCTTAGTCATTTTTTCAGCCCTGAGATTCCCATTGCTTCTCTACACCAAGAGAACTTCTCAGAGCTCAAAGATTTTGTCAATGCATCTGCAGTATTCTTCAAAGTGTCCACCTTTACCAGCAACACCTTTCTGTCTTCTATCATATCCCTCACAAAGTGATATTGAACATCAATGTGCTTTGTCTTTGAATGATAAGCAGGGTTCTTTGCCAAGAAAATTGCACTTTGGCTGTCACAGTCTATTCTTATAGCTCCCTATACTAACCCCATACTTGAACACAATCTCTGCAACCAAACTGCTTCCTTGCTTGCATGAGTGGCTGCCATGTATTCTGCCTCTGTAGTTGATAGTGCCACTACAAATTGTTTCTTACTCATCCAACTGACAGCACCTCCAAATAGGTTAAACACATACCCACTTGTCGATCTTCTCTGATCCAGATCTCCAGCCCAGTTTGCATCAACGAAGCCATGAATATCCAACACTCTGTCCAATCCTGGTCTTCCTTGGTAGCACAAACCATAATCACTAGTGCCACGCAAATACCTGAAAACCCGCTTCACTGTTGTTTAGTGCTCCTTCCCAGGTTTTGACATAAACCTACTCAATACTCCCACTGCATGTGCAATGTCTGGTCTAGTACAGACCATTGCATACATCAGGCTACCCACTGCACTTGCATATGGAACACGGGACATGTCCTCTTCCTCTTCTTGTGTCTTGGGACACTGTTCAGCAGATAACCTCACACCTACAGGAATAGGAACCTTCACCGGTTTACTATCCTGCATATTAAACCTCTGGAGTATTGTCTTGACATACTTCCTCTGGTTTAACCAGAGCTTCCTCTTTGACCGATCTCTTTTAATTTCCATGCCCAAAATATAGTTTGCAGCACCAAGATCTTTCATGTCGAATTTGGAGGACAATTGGGTCTTCAAATCCTGGATAATTTCTGTCATTTCCAACTAGCAACATATCATCCACATACAAGACCAGATAAATAATACGGTCACCAATTAATTTAAAATACACACAATGATCTGCTTTGCTTCTGGTGAAGCCAAGTCCCCGTATAAATGTATCAAATTTCTGATACCACATCCTTGGTGACTGTTTTAACCCATACAGAGACTTCTTTAACTTGCATACCAGTTCTTTCTTACCCTTCACCGCAAAGCCTTCAAGTTGCTTCATGTAGATTTCCTCTTCCAAATCCCCGTGAAGAAATTCTGTCTTCACATCCATCTGTTCTACCTCAAAATCAAAAGCAGCAGCAACAGATAAAAGTAATCTAATAGAAGTTACCTTGGCAACAGGAGAAAAAAATATCACCAAAATCAATTCCCGGCACCTGGGAATAACCTTTTGCTACCAATCGAGCTTTGTATTTCTCCACCTTTCCTTCTGCATTTGTCTTCTTCTTGAACACCCATTTGCTACCAATGGGTTTCCTTCCAGCCGGCAACTCCACCAGATCCCAAGCCTCATTTTTGTGCAAAGATGCCATTTCATCGACCATGGCCTCTTTCCAGAGTTTTCCATCGTCTGAATCCACTGCTTCCTTCACAGTTCTGGGATCATTATCAGTAACAGACAAAGCAAAATTTGAACTGAAAGCAGATGGACTATACCTTTCTAGCTGCCTTCTTTCTCGAACTGATCTTCTCACAGCCGGAGTTTGTGGCTCTTCATCTTCTGATTCCTCCTCTGCTGCAGAGTCTGATTCTTCCTCCTTTGGCTCAAACTCTATCTTCTCAGGTTCCTTTGGTTGGACTTCATGTTGAATAACATCTTTTACCTCTCTGAACAACACATCTCAGCTGTACACAACCTTCCGTGTGACTGGGTTCCAAAGCTTATAACCCTTTAAACCATCCTTATACCCAATAAAGATGCACTTTTCAGATTTACTATCCAACTTGGTTCGTTTCTCCTTTGGAACATGTACATATGCATCACATCCAAATACCCTTAGATGTGAAAGAGAGGGTTTCTTACCAGTCCATACTTCTTGTGGAGTCTTATCCTCCAACGCTGATGAAGGTGATCTGTTGATCAGGTAACATGCAATATCCACCGCCTCTGCCCAGAATTCCTGTCCTAACCTGGCACCACTGAGCATGCTTCTTTCCCTTTCCATCAACGTCTTGTTCATTCTTTCTGCGACTCCATTTTGCTGAGGTGTATATGGAGTAGTCTTCTGTCGTGCTATACCACACTTCTTACAAAATTCTTCAAATTCCTTGCTGCAAAATTCTCCACCATTATTTGTCCTCAGCACCTTTATCTTCTTCTCTGTTTGATTTTCCACCAGAGCCTTAAATTCTTTAAACCTGTCAAAGACTTCAGATTTCTTCTTAAGAAAATATATCCATGTATTCCTTGAGAAGTCATCTATGAATGATACATAGTACACAGACTTACCCAGTGATGGAACCTTCACAGGTCCAAACACATCACTGTGCACAAGCTCTAATATTTGTTTCATCCTCTTACCACTAGAGGGGAAACTCACCCGATTTTGCTTCCCATATACACAATTTTCACAGAAATCAAAATCCAGAGAGCTATTATTCATACCTTCTACCATACCTTTACCATGAAGTATTCGAAGGCCCTTCTCTCCAATATGTCCAAGCCTTTGATGCCACAACATGGTCTTCTCTCCAGAGACCACTAGATTCTCTACTCCATTTTCAGGAACCATATAACTATTGCACCCATCAACAACAGTGCTACCTTGCAGCTTGTACAGAGTTCCAATCCGAACTCCCCGCATTAATATCAGTGCTCCTCGAACCATCTTGCAGGTATCTTTCTCAAACACCGTCTTTACACCTGCATCATCCAACTTGCTTACAGAAATCAGATTTCTGGCCAATGCAGGAATATGTAGAACACCCGGAAGTGTTCTAACGCTTCCACCTTGCAACTTCAACTTTACTTTTCCCCGACCAATGATTCTAGCCTTCCTATCATCTCCTAAGAAGACATCACCACCATCGTATTTCTCATACTCGCAGAACCACTCTCTATGGGGAGTGAAGTGAAAGGATGCACCTGAGTCAATCAACCATGCCTCATGATCTACATGTGTACTTGAAGAAGCTAAGTACACATCTCCACCTTCATCTGAGGTGGTTTTCGCCTTTGCAGAAGGAGCATCATCAGATCCCTTTCCTTTATCAGGAGTTTTAGATTTACAATCCCTTCTGAAGTGCCCTTCCTTTCCGCATTTCCAGCACACCACCTTTGTAGGTTTTCCTGGAGATTTAGATCTCCCTCTAGATTTAGATCTCCCACTCGATGACTTATTTTTGTTTCTGTTTTGGGACCGTCCTCGTACAGACAAGGCATCACCATTTTGGTTGTCCATATTTTTCCGTCTCATCTCCTCCGTCAGCAAGGCTGAGACTATTTCATCAAATTGCAAAGCAGTTGCATTGCTACCTATTGCAATAACCAGACTATCCCACGAATCTGGTAGAGAACAAAACAGACTGATGCACTTATCTTCATCTAAAATTTTAATATCAACAGATAATAACTGACTTACCGCAGTATTAAACGCATTCAGATGCTCTGTCACCGAGTCTCCATCTTTCATCCTCAGGTTATACAGCTTTTTCCGCAGGAACAGTTTATTCACTAGAGACTTAGATTGGTACAAAGTCCCTAACTTGACCCACAAAGCCTTTGCCGTAGCTTCCCCTGATACATTCAGCAATACTGAATCTGAGACACACAATCGTATTGTGCTCTTTGCCTTCCGATCCAACTTCTTCCATTCTTCATCGGTCACTCCCGATGGTTTAGTACCCGGATCTACCACGATCCACTGATCTTTATCCACCAACAGATCCTCCATCTTGAGTTTCCACAACTCAAAATTCTGACCATTGAACTTCTCAATCTCTATCTTTCCACTGCTCGCCACCTTCTTTCACCACCAGAATCGATCTCGCAGATCTCCCACTGAACAGGGTCTACCACAGGCCCGAGCGAAACCCCTCAGCAACAAAGGCATCCCCTTGAAGCCAAAACAACTCTGATACTAAATGTAGGTTTTAACCCTGTACAGAAATTACCTGCATACGAATTCTTAAACAAAGAAAATAAACAATCGAGAGCATAACCCATAAAACACATATGCACAGAGAATTTTCCCTGGATCCCAAAACCGGGACTACTAGCTTGATTTTTAATTATGTTCCTTTCAATGTTACAATACATATTTATACATGCCGAAGCATCCAATAGACCGAAAACCATCGCGTCCAATACCATGGACCGAAAATCATTGCGTCCAAAAAACATGTGCGAAAATCATGCACAAAACCATAGGTGGGTCCGCCCAACCTAACATATGGTCCAAAACCAAAAGTGGGGTTACAGGTGCCCTTCAAACCCCCTATTAACTACGTGGAAAGAATATAACACAACCCAACGCAAATTCTATGGTTTTGCATTGGTTCTATTTGCATGGTCATGAGGGACTTGAACAATATAATTTCTGAATGTAAATGGAATGGGGATTTGGACTTGATCTTCGAGGATTAATGAAACTATTTTGTTGATTCGTATCATAGCAATGCGCAGTATGTTTTCCTCATTGTATCTCACTTCATGTATGTTTTTCCTCTTCTAAAATTATGTAATGAAATTGTCGGTTTCACTCTTTCATGGTTATATGTATGATGATATGTAGTAATAGTCCCTGTGTTAATTGAATGTTTACATGTGTTATTTGATAGCTTACAATACCTTTATAAGCATAGATTTACTTATGTTGATTAGTGACAAGTGTGTCCATGAGGTATAGAGCATGAGACCTTAATTTTCACTCCATAATTTCTGCCATTTCACCTCCTCATTCTTTCATACTTCTGTTGGAGCTTGATGCTTAGGATTTTGCATTGTATCCAGCCCTCTGCATCGAATTTCCTTCTTTCTTTCCTCCTCTTCATTTTTACTACAACGCCAATATAAGGCTACCTATTGTTGTGTGTTAGCCACTAGAACTAGACATTTCTCTTTGAGATGAGCCAGATTTACCCCTTGTGTATTCAGATCTATGTATTTGCTTGAGTCTACCTTGATGAAGGACTATTGAACCAAGCCCCCTTTATTAACTTTTTCCAAATTCATGACATATGGAGTGTTGTAGAAATCCCTTTGATAATCTCCAAAAGCACTCCTTTCGGATGCCCTAGGCACTGCTCTTCTTTCAACCCAGAGGCTGTCTCTAGGAGGCTTCTATATCTTCTAAAGCACTTGTGCGACAGGTGATAGAAAAAGCTACAACATCTTTTTGGCATTGTTTCTAGGGAATGGATTAGAGAATTTTTCCCCTAGGTACGACAAATCTTTACATCCCCTCTGTCAGGTGAGCAAGGGAAGTGTGGGTTGAAGATCTCTCACCTTGGCGACTCCACTATCTGAATTTCTTTATAAACACCTTGGCGACTCCACTGTCCATATTTTTATCTAATCATCTTGGATTATAAGAGGCCCCATACCCACTCAAATACCTCTCAGAAAATAACACCATTTGTATCTGACCCAGAAAGAATAATATTCAGAAGGATTTGGAAGGAAAAAACCCCAAATACTGGTGCTACTGTCTCTTCGTTTCCTGAAACATCCTCATCTAGCTCACAGAATGCCATAACTCAATGCTCTGATTTTCCTCCTAGAGTTATGGTATATACTTCAGAAAATGGTTAGTTACTCAATACTGCCTCCCTAAAGGTCAAAGAAGAAGAAGTTGTAGTCAACACCCATTCTCTCTCATTTCCTCCCCTCCGTGAAGTTGAGGAGGTAAAAGATATACTCCAGAGCATCCCTACCCACAGTGTGAACAATTTCTCATTCCATGGTCAATCAACTATCTCACAATTGATCATACCTCATAGACCCCTAATAAATCAAGCACCACCACCTCTGATCCAAATGGTTATCCTAGGTTTCTTGTTAAATAAATATGCTCCCTTAGACCTGCCTCAACCTTTAAATGTTATGCCATAGGAATATCTCAAGCTCCTGCCCAAATTTAATGAAGAAGTTGACATATCAGCATAGAGACACATAGAATTTTTTTGTGCCTTTGCAGAAAATTTGAATGTCGAGCACCAAGATGTAGTGTTGAGGCTTTTTGTCCAATCTTTGGATGGGGAAGCCAGGAAATGGTTCAAATCCTTGCTGAATGCTTCCATTACCACTTGGGAAGAAATGGAAAATTATTTTATGCAGAAATGGGGAGAGAAGAGAGATCATGGATACATTCTTATTGAGTTCAATTCTATGAAGAAGAAACCTGATGAGGATATCTCGGATTTTATAAAAAGTTTTAATAAATTGTACAATAATCTACCTGTTGAGATTAAACCTCCACAGGCCGCTGCTTGAGTAGTTTTTTTTGGGGCCTTTGAATCAAAGTTCGACTTCACACTCAGAGAGAGGAAGTCTCGTACCTTGGACTAGATTGAAACTGATGCTCTTGAGTTAGAATCAAATTTTACCTCAATAGGGAAGTCAAGAGGCAAAACTGACCCAGGAGAGAAGAAAAATGGAAAAGAAGAGGCAACTTCCTCAAGTCAAGGAAGAGAATCACAAGAACAGAGGATAGAGGAGATGTATAAGATGATAAAGAACTTATCAAATAAACTGACAATAATGGAGCTTTTCCCTACACCTGATTCAGTGTGCGTTTCCTTCTCCATGCTCAACTCTCCAACTTTCATGCCTTGATGCATGGCATATAGCCTTGGCCCTACATCTGAATCATTGGATGTCTCCTTGTCAATGTTCAACATTCCAACCTTCACAAGTGGTAAATATCTCGCAAAACTGACGATTCTGCATTCGAATCCACATATATCTCTAGGAAACGTTTCTCTGACAAATGAAGAATCGATATAAAATGCATCTTTGTTTTCAACACTTGCATAGAATTCAATGCTTCCATTACTCTATGCCGAGGAATTACCCTCTTCTCCAAACTAAATCCAAGCATAATTGGATACTTAACAAGATCAGATAGTTTAAGCCTTGTAGTATTGACCAGAAAATCTACATGACTCTTCAAATTTTCATCTGAAAACCCTAGAATACCTGGTTGCTGATTTGTAATTCTGAAATTTGTTTATTTGAGAAGCCTAAACTGTTCAAACATTGCAATCTTTATTTCAAGACTTCATTCCCCATTCCAAACATTCCACATATAGCAAGTGCAAAATTCTTTGATCCCAGCTTGAACCCCAAATGCTCGCCCTATTTAAATGACTCCATTACCTTTTCCTCTGAAGCCATGAGTAGGCGAGGCTATTTAGCCACTAACTCTGATAATGCTCGACCCTCAACACCCACTCTTTTCCAAAGTGAAATTGAAGATTTGAGCTTCTTCTCACTGACATCTAATGTCTTCGTGTTCGTAATAACCAGTTTATAGATATCCTCTTCTTCCATGAAAGACCTAAGGAAAGTCATCTTAGACTTTAGGTTTGTTTCGGATCTCAAAAAATAAATCTTAGGGCTGCGATGGACCACTCTTCGAAACTGAGCAGGGGTGGTAAACCCACAACACTTTAACAAGTCCAAGACTTCTTCCAAATTTTGACTTGATTTTGCATGTAGAAATCTGTTGTAATTTTTGAAGTATTTTGCAAATTCTTCCTGTGTTTAACAACATTTGTTGATAAAAAATTCCATGACAACATTCCTGGGTGGAGTTGAGGATGGGCTTACTATTGGAGTGCAGAAATTGTCAAAATTCTGGGGTTTTACAGTAAATGCAAAAGGTAGAGAAGAAAGCACAGGCATTGACCTTAATATTGGGAGTTGGTTAGCTAACAGTCGTTTGCTCAACATCATCATCATATTTGTAAAAGAAGCAATTGCCTGACAGATGCAGGGAGCCGATATCTACTCGGACAATCTTGAAAAGCGAAGCCAAAATATTTTGAGGCAGGGCGAGTGGGGTTTTACAAGGGTTTGGGAAAAACCATGGCATACACAAAGTATGGTCACATGGGTAGCCCTCCTAATACATTCATATGGATAGGACTGAGTATAAATGCATGGTTACAACACATATTTCGCATTCCTCGGTTTAGAAAATATTTTCGCATCAAAGTTGAATGAGTGGATAAAGAAAGTGGACGGTTTTTATCGATCTAGCTGATTCATGAAATATATTAGTAGCATATTTTTAAAATGGTAAAGAAACATTTATGTGAATTGGGATAATGTGGTGTTCTAAGAGAGGAAAATTAATAAAACATTTATTGATAGATTTTTTGAATAATGTATTAAAATAATTTTGTTTAGATAGTAAAGTATTATTTTGTTTTGATTTTTTTTAAAAAGATATATATGGAAGAATTTTGAGTAATTTTTTTTTCATTTCCAAATAACATAAGTTAAGGGTTAAATATAGATGTTAATCGTTTTGGGTAAGCGAATATGATTAAGAGTTAAGAGTGAGATTTCAAATGTATATAGGACTATAAAGGAGATTATACGTGTTGATTATTTATTAAAATATGATTCACTAAAAGAATAATGATGCATTGATTGCCATTAGTTTACTTGAAATTAATAATATATGATCATTTTCAAAAATTGTTTGACCAACGTTACCAAATTTACATTTATTTTTTCTACATTCTTGTGTTTTGAGGAGATGTGGCCATGGATTATTATATTAAGAAGAAAGAGGCATAATGATACTTTGTTAAGAACATCAATAAATATTTGTGATTATAACACTCTTCTTCCACATCCACTCAAGCAACCATGCCAACTGGGGTAAACATGAGATGAGATGCTACTATGATCATATTTGACCTCTTTTGTGACCTTAAGGAAGTGGAATCAACAAAACGTCACACACAATCATCCAACATCAACTTCAAAATCTTCAGAAGACATGTTAGCCACTCAGACAGCATGTCCCTGAGTCCTACTATTGTTCTGGATCTCTTAGGCCATAGTCTCTCTCATGTTATGGGCAAGGGAGCGACCAACAACCTAAAGTCGTTCTCACAGGCTTGCCTGCCAGTGACCAGAGACCAAAGTTGCCAGTTTTGTGCTAATGACCCCGAGATTTAAGCCACTTTTTTAGGCCCATAGCTTAAAACATTGCCTAGAATAGAGTGATAGCTTGGAATCAATAAAAATATAGGGAAACAATGATGTAAAAGAAATAAGTTGAACAAGACCATAACCAGGCCCTAACTAGCCATGACAGGCATTTCGTCGAACATATCATCAACATGTAACCTACACGGTAAACAACTGAGTTAAGTGTAGGGATCTCATACTTATCTGAGAATCTCTATGAACCATTGTTCCCTCATGTCATTTTCTGCATTATCATATATTAGGTCATAGACACATTATCCATTCATATACAAGTAAAAACATGCTGAGAGCCATACATAGTTGTTGTCATAAAATATAGATATAACCAACATAATAGGAACATAAATACCATAAGCATATTATTCATCAAAATCCATATATTCATCAGTATATTTACACATGAAAATCAAGGGAATGAATTTCTCATTAATGAATGCAATGAACCACCAGAGATGGGACTACCACGTTCCACCCAACCATAGATTGGTTGAGCCAAGTCTCTCTTCAGCCAATCACCCCCATTCCATATTCAAACATGAATGTGGGACTCATGGAACACACCAAAAAACACCAATCAAAATGGATTCCACCGGAGTCCTTCACCTATACCGTGAGGAATTTGAGTGCCTCCTAGTCTCTCAGTCTTTATTGCAATCCATAGTCCGATTCAAGGATCACTAGGCCCTACATTGAGACACACTCTCCAGGATTTACTGTACATCCCATCCCGATAATACTAGGCTCAACGAAGAGAAATCCACCTCTTGGCTTTACCGTATATCCCACCATTCACCAACAAGGATTTATAGGCCCACCGAGGCACACAATCTGGCTTTACCGCAACCCACAATTTGGTTTAGGGGTTACTATGCTAGTGGCTTCGTGATCCATAGTTCGGTTCAGGGACCACTCAGACCATGTGTTTGTCAATTCGTAGATCCACCCCACTCAACTTCGAATCCAATCTGGTCATCCCACATAAACCGAATGAGAGAACCCATCTCATCAAAGCTATCAACAAATGGCAAGGCTAGATTGAAAATATTGTCACACCTGGAAAAACCCATGCCATGGTAGAAAAGCAACACATGCAATCCCATGCATGCCAAATCTAGAAAAGGAAAATACACAAGGAAGTCGATATCTGCAATGAAGTCAGTTGTAGCTTCTTGATCTTGCCTTTCCCTACGTGATCTTTGCTTCCTCTTGCCTTCTTTGCCTTTCTTGCTCCAATGCCAAAGTCCTCCAAGAAACTCTAAGTGTCCAAGAGTATGAGAGACAGAGAGAATAATGAGATAGCTCCAACACTGAACTAACCAAGTCTTGCCCACTGATCCTTAGAAGCCTTTTTATCAATGAGGCTTCTATTTTCTTCATTTTCCATTGTTTTCCTTCATTTTCCTCCTCACATGCAACCTGTGACCTTTCACCTTACTTTTTGGTGAGCCCCAGTATTGTAGCAATAATGCTACAACTCCTAGAACTCCCTTCTTTAATTTTATCAACCCGGTAGTTCGTAACAAACTTGGAAGCGACGGTGCAGTATGCACAAGTACTAGCTCTTGCCGCAACTGTCACTTGGTCAGCTGGCACAAGTCCGCTAGGAGCTTAAGCCAACTTCTATGAGCTCTTAGAAGAAGCTTTTTAATTGATGGATGAAAGCTAACTTGAAGGAAGCTAATCTAATTGGAAAAAGAAACCGAGAGCCAAAAAGAAACGCAAACCCTAGCAAACCCTAATTCTACCAGCTAGTCCTACTGACGCAAAGGAGAGCATGCAAACTACTAAAAGAGATTCCATTACTTCTATGAAGGTAAAATACATGTGTCTAGACTACCTCTATCTGAAGAAAACATCTTTTTGTAATTTTGTTTAAGTTGTTGGAATTATCATGCATGCGCTTCTAACTATTTTTGACTGTGCAGAGGTGGATCAAGGAGGAGAAATGCTTGGGAAAGGTTGGGAAGGTTCATAGAGGTCTAAGGGGTCCCTAACACCCTTCCAGAGAGTCTCAAAAAGTTTGGCTGCCAAGAAATCGTGTTTATGAGCTTCTACAGGAAGTCTGCAGGGGTTCTACAGGATGTTCAGGATTTCTATAGGATGTTCTGTAATTCTTTTACAGGATGTTTCGAAATGGGATTTTGGAGCATGGATGGAGGGAAAAAGAGGGAGGAATGAGTATGGGGGTGAAATAGGGTTGTGAAGAGGTCTAGAACTTGGTGGATGAGGCTAAGGAGCGATTGGATTTGTTCAAGGATGGAGGAAGCGATGATGCACAAGAATGTAGGAATTAGGGCAAGGTGGGGAAAGTATGGCAAATGAAGGGTACGAATCATGGACTAAGGGTTGGAGCAGATTATCTGATGGATTATGGGTAGATAGAGAAGGATAACAGGTGCTCTGCAAGTTATTTTTCGAATTTAACAAATGAAGACTTGGAAAATCAAGAACCTAATTACCTTGACCTAATCTGACCTAGATAGTAGCAAAAGAAATGGAACAAAAGTTTATTTGTACAAAATCAGATGAACTAACTATGCAACTAAGCAATCATAACCCTAAGCATGCAGTCAAAACCGATATCAAGTTTGACAACTAAGAATCCAACACTAATACTTGCATGGTGAAGCAAAACAACGTTTTTGTGGGCAGCAAGGTCACCTTTGTCCCAACTCACGATCCCACTGAGGGAGAGGTAAGATCAGAGGTGATTGAGCCCCTTTTTCCAAGGATCCTTTATGTTATTAATCTATCCAAATCAATCTGAACATGAAAACCTACTTTAATCATCAAAAGCAACCTAAATAACACAACAAGTTTTAAATCTAAATAGCAGATTTTACTCTAAGAATGCAGCAAAGACACATAAAGGTAAACAAAGGAGGTACTGGGCGCTTGAGATGGGCCCAACCCCAAGAGCTACAGCCTCCTAAGAGAGATTTAGAGCTGGTGCAAAGCTGGATTCATCTTTATTGATCAGGAAATGAAGAGTTACATCAAAACTGTCCACAAGGAGAACTTGAAAATGAGCTGACAACAAAACTAATCTATTGCCTAAAAATCGAACTACAAAATGACTACAACAAGACTATGAAATGACTAACTACTAGATAACCAAAATGAGGCCCTAAGCCTTCTTATTTATACAAATTGAGGACCCCAATAGTCCTCCTAAACTTTAGGGACTCGGCTACCCAAGACTTGTAGTTAACAACGGTCCTACTTGACTTGCTTGGCTGCCCTTGTGCTAATTGATTTGGTGGCCTTTGAACTCCGAGCTGATGGTGGAGAATTCGAGGTAAGGGCCCATAAATGAAGGGGACACCTTCCTACAAATCCTCTCCCTTGTTCTCCCACGAATTTGGCTGCCAAGTGCTCATTAAAACCTTCAATTTTGTCTCCAAGTTGACCAAAAAGGCTACACAAAGCACCCATTAGACTTGTTGGCATAATGACTAACCCAATTCACTCTATTAGCATAAATATAATAAAAACATGCAATAAACTAATGAGAATGGTGGATTAAGTTGAATTAGGAGGTTGAATGAGCCCAAATAACTATCCATTTTTGGGGCTCATCACTTTTCTCCTAATTTCCTTTATTTTCATAAATAAAATGCCAATAAATGCCTCTTCCCTTTCCAAATCCTAGCCATTTCCTTTGTCAATTTCCTTAGCCATAAACAACCAAATGAACACCCCCTAGGATGTCTTGCCCAGCATTTAGCTTGGAATACGTGTCCCGTCAACCCTGGTCTTATATATTTTTACATGGAATTTTCACCAGGGTTGTTACAGTGTTCGCTAAACATGTGATATCTAAGTTGTTTCCATGTGGGTATACCATGTGAACTCCATGTCACCTCCTAGCCTATAGTAAAGACAAAATAAATGCATATGAAATGTGTGTGGGCCAAAAGGAACCCATCTACTTGAATTTTTGTCCAATGGGGAAAATGAATTGTTTCCTCTCGATGCATAAATGGTAGATTTGAAATATAGGATGGGAATTCTCAATTGTCTCCCACATCGATAGTATTACTACTCCAATTGCTTATGTGGGCAATTACTATTCTACTTAACCTATAACCAATAGAAACAAAATTGGAAAAGTCTTAAGGGGTTTATGTTAATCATTGACATAATATTGAGCACATATTCAACATTTAATGGTGTAACTAAACTTTTATTAGATCCATATGCAGGGTGATATTGATGCATAAAGTAGATGATCCTAGGTGTACCTCCCTTAATGGCTAAGTAATATGTGTAGCTCTGGTAGGTCCTCGAGTGGTGATCCCATGCAACCAAGGAATAATGGGGAGAGCAAGTCGATGGTACTTGAACTCAAGCATTCAAGACTATTATTACAACATGATTTTTTGGAGGATGAGGGAAATAATTATGAAAGGAGGGAAGCTTTATTCCAACATACAAAATCTTCTCCTTCACTTACGACTTCCCTTGCAGAGTAACTCATCTCTTCTATTTTTCACCTTCTCATTGGAAAACATCATTCTCCTAATTTTCTTGCTCTGGCTTCTATAGCTTGGAATGTCCTCTTTGCTTCTATCCAATATGCAGAATCTTGTCCTTCACTTGTGGATTCCCTTCATTGTAACACATCTCTTCCATGTGTCGCCTTCTCATGGAAAAATGTAATTCTTGTAATTCCCTTGTGTAACAACCCTAATTAAAAATCCATGTAAAAATATATGAGGCCACAGTCATGGGACACGTATTCCAATATGAATGGTGGCAAAAACATCCTAGTGGGTGTTCATTTGGTTTCTTATGGCCAAGGAAATTGGCAAAGGCAATGGAAAGGCATGAGGCAATTATTGGAATTTTATTTATGAAAATAATGGAAATTAGGAGAAAAGGAAGGTGAAAGGTCACAGGTTGCATGTGAGGAGGAAATTGAAGGAAAATAATGGAAAATGAAAAAAATAGAGGCCTAATTAATAAAAAGGCTTTTGAGGATCAGTGGTTAAGATTTTGAAAGGTTTTGGTGGAGCTCTCTTCACTCTCTATCATACTCTTGGACACTTAGAGTTTCTTGGAGCACTCTTGGAGTTTTGGAGCAAGAAGGCAAAGGAAGAGTAGGGAGGCATAAGAAGACATCGGGATCAACAACTACAATGGATTTTGCTTCCAGGTACTGAGTTGCATGTATGTTTTCCTCACTAGTTTTGGCATGCATGGCATATGTGTGTGGTTTGTTGATTGTGATATGTCATAGGCATGTAGGATGGTCGGGATTAACAGTGGATTGCCTAGCCTTTCCATTTCCTGGATAACAATGATGATTGTGGATTTTTTTTCCCTATTTTGTTTTGGTTGGTTCTCATGTCTCCTTAGCTTGGGTTGAGTTATTAGTCCTGGAAGCCCTGTAACAACTTGGGTTGAGTTACTATTCCTAGAAGCATTGGTTGGAAAAATGCTCTAGAATCCCTTGGTGGGTTGACTTATTGGTCCTGGAAGCCCTGGTTGGACAAACACTCTAGAAGCCCGGTAAAGGATGTGGGTTGAGTTACTAGTCTTGGAAGCCTTGGTTGGACAAACGCTTTGGAAGCCCTGGAAGGCTTGGATAAAGATCATTTTGAAGATGATTTTTTTATGTTCAACCATGAGGTGGAATAATTGTTTGATGGGTTGAGGTGGGTGGCCTTTGGAAGCCACGGATGGTTTTGGATTGATTTTTTCTATGAGATCCCACATTCATGCTTGGAATATGGCACAAGGGTGAATGACTAAAGAGAGATTTGGCTCATCCATTCTACGGTCGGGTGGAACGTGGAAGTCTCATCCCGGGTTTGGATTTTGCATCATCAATATGAGGTTATTTCTCCTTGTATTTCTATGAGTATTATACTGGATTATAGGTGGTTTATATGACTGTGATTTCATTGGTATTTCTGCTGCTACTATGCTAGTTATATATGTGTTTTATGACAGTAGCTATGTATGGCTCTCATAATGTTTTTACTTGTAAATGAATGATCAATGTATTTATGACCTAATGGATGAAATGGTAGTTAATATGTTGAGGCATCAATGTCTCTTAGCGATTCTCAGCTAAGTATGAGACCCCTATGCTCAGATATGTTATTTACACCTGTAGATTACATATTCGTGATATGTTTGACGAAATGCATGTCATGGCTAATAGGGTTCCAGTTAAGGTCTCATTCATGTGATTGCATTTATATTTTCATTACATTGTTATTTTACTATTCTGAAGATGTGATTCAATTTTTGGCAGTGACCTGGTTTCTGGGCCTAAATTGGCTCAAATCCTGGGGATGCTGGCATAGCATTGTGCAAAAGAGTCTCTGGATGATGGCTTGCAGGCCTGTGAGTGCATACAGAAGTCCTTGGACATTGGCATGCCCATAGCATGAGAGCCTCTAGAGGTCAAGTGGTCCAAAAGCTCAGTGGGACCCAGGGACTAGTTGGCAGAAAGGTTGGATTGGTTCCTGAGGGTCATAAGGTTGATGTTGAATGCTTGTATGGTGTGTTTCCATCGGTTCCATTTCTTTAACGTGACTTAAGAAGTTGAATCATATCATAGTGGCCTCTCATTGCATGTTTACCTCGACTAGCCGGTTGCTTGGGTATGTAGGTTTTAACCTTGTACAGAAATTACCTGCATACGAATTCTAAAACACAGAAAATAAACAATGCGAGAGCATAACACATAAAACACATATACACAGAGATTTTCGCCTGGATCCCAAAACTGGGACTACTAGCTTGATTTTTCTTTATGTTCATTTCAATGTTATAATACATATTTATACATGCCAAAGCATCCAATACCATGGACCGAAAACCATCGCGTCCAAAAAACATGTGTGAAAATCATGCACAAAACCAAAGGTGGGTCTGCCCAACCTAACATAGGTTCCAAAACCAAAATTTTCAGGGGCGCTGCTCCGGACCCATAAAGTGGGGTTACCTGCACACCTCAAACCCCCTGTGACTCCCCTTGCTATGCAATTGGCACAACGAAGGGGGGGCTCCACCCTCCTCCTAACCCCTCGGTTAACTATGTGGGCTAGTCGTGGAAAGAATATAACACAACCCAACATTCTTCCACTTGTTGTTTTCTTTCCACAGGGGGCCACAAGAGAGATGAGTCATTTATCCAGCCCTGCAACGCCCATTGTTTCTCTACACCAAGGGAACTTCTCAGAGCTCACAGATTTTGTCAATGCATCTGCAGTATTCTTCAAAGTGTCCACCTTTACCAGCAACACCTTTTTGTCTTCTATCATATCCCTCACAAAGTGATATTAAACATCAATGTGCTTTGTCTTTGAATGATATGCAGGGTTCTTTGCCAAGAAAATTGCACTTTGGCTGTCACAGCCTATCCTTATAGCTCCTTGTACTAACCCCATACTTGAACACAATCTCTGCAACCAAACTGCTTCCTTGCTTGCATGAGTGGCTGCCATGTATTCTGCCTCTGTAGTTGATAGTGCCACTGCAGATTGTTTCTTACTCATCCAACTGACTGCACCTTCAAATAGGTTAAACACATACCCACTTGTAGATCTTCTCTGATCCAGATCTCTAGCCCAGTCTGCATCAACAAAGCCACAAATATCCAACACTCTGTCCAATCTTGGTCTTCCTTGGTAGCACAAACCATAATCACTAGTGCCACAAAAATACTTGAAAACCCGCTTCACTGTTGTCCAATGCTCCTTTCCTGGTTTTGACATAAATCTGCTCAATACTCCCACTGCATGTGCAATGTCTGGTCTAGTACAGACCATTGCATACATCAGGCTACCGACTACACTTGCATATGGAACATGGGACATGTCCTCTTCCTCTTCTTGTGTCTTGGGACACTGTTCAACAGATAACTTTACACCTACAGGAATAGGAACCTTCACCGGTTTACTATCCTGCATATTAAATCTCTGCAATATTGTCTCAACATACTTCCTCTGGTTTAACCAGAGCTTCCTCTTTGCCCGATATCTTTTAATTTCCATGCCCAAAATATAGTTTGCAGCACCAAGATCTTTCATGTTGAATTTGGAGGACAATTGGGTCTTCAAATCGTAGATAATTTCTTTGTCATTTCCAACCAGCAACATATCATCCACATACAAAACCAAATAAATAACACGGTCACCAATTAATTTAAAATACACACAATGATCTGCTTTTCTTCTGGTGAAGCCAAGTCCCCATATAAATGTATCAAATTTTTGACACCGCATCCTTGGTGATTGTTTTAACCCATACAAAGACTTCTTTAACTTGCATACCAATTCTTTCTTACCCTTCACCGCAAAGCCTTTA
Source organism: Pinus tabuliformis (assembly GCA_031772625.1). Classification (NCBI taxonomy): domain Eukaryota; kingdom Viridiplantae; phylum Streptophyta; class Pinopsida; order Pinales; family Pinaceae; genus Pinus; species Pinus tabuliformis. The sequence continues at coordinate 689,924,466 of CM062819.1, forward strand.
GGTTGTTGAAAAATGTGCAACAAGAAATGCTAATTTAGAATGTGCTAAAAATAGACCTGCTAAAAATAGCATGTTTAAAAATAGCAGTTTGGCCAGTGAGGTCATTGGCGGCATTGGGTGAGAGGTGAAACTACTAAAAATAGAAAGTTCTAACAATAGAATTTCTGGGTCCCTTCCTCTTTATAGCAGCCCCTAGTCTATCTATAGGAAGTAAAATTAATTTTGGTCTTAACAACAATTTAAAACATTAATTAATTAATCTCCATGAGTTAATTAATTATGGAAAATTAAACTTGAAGTCTTTGTGAGCATGCACATGAGTTTCGTCCATTGATTGAGGGAATAAGCATGAATTCTATAATGAGAGAATCAGTTGACTTAGTTCTAACTAGTCAAGTCCAGTTAGATTATTTTAACAAGTTGTTAAAATAATAAAATATAGTTTGTTAATGCTTGCACGCATGTGGCAACTATTATTTTAGATAATTGAGGATTCACTCATGGATAACTATTGCATGTCAGTTCTGTCAGAGACCTAGTTGAGATTAGATGTGGGACAGTGCACTATCAGATGCTTAACTATTTCTAGTAAGTAGTTTTTGCATGGTTGAGGAACTAGTGTTCTCAAGGAATACGTAGTTGGAACATTGGTTGTTTTTGGTATGTTGGAATTAATAGCATATGCTTTTGCTATAATTTCCTAAGAAAACTACGTAAGGACCATAGGGAAAGCCTATATAAATAGGGCTTGGGTGGTTCATGAGACATATTTTCATATCTTCATAGTTCATTGAGAACTGAATAGCTTGAGAGCTAGTTCTTTTTGTATTGTGAATAGGATTTCCACTTGATTGATAATAGATGGTTGGGGTTTTAGGCTGGTGCTTTCCCCTGGATATATCTTGTGTTATGTGTGATTATTTCTCTTGATCAGTTATGCATGTTTCTACTTGGTGTTGCTCATGAATTCAATTATGCTTCCGCTTAATGTTTTGTAGAAGTAGAACAAGTATTATGCTTTAGGACATTGCATATATCGGTTTGTTCTACAGGTGAAATTTCTACATGGTATCAAAGCTAGCTAATTTGTAGAGAAAATTCTACATGTTATTGGAGCACAGGTGATCAAGCAAGAACAATATACTAGCAGGAGAAATTTGAAGTTTATTATTCGGGATATAGATCTCAAGTTCTTATCACATCTATTTCATCGATGGCGTTCTATGGTTTGAGGCTTGAGTATGCCCTTGATGGCAGCTCAAACTATATAGCTTGGAAGGATCACATGGATGCAGTTTTGGAAGATAATGGCCTTAAGGATTTCATTGATCAAGAAATTCCTAAGCCTATTGAAAAGACTGAGTAGGTGGAATGAAGGAAGTGTTATAGACATTTTTGTGCCTTACAGCTATAAGCATGAAATGTCCATAATCTAAGGGATCCAAAGTCCCTAAACATGTTGTTCCTACCCCTAGAGGAACAAGGCTAACAAACCACAGCAATTCACAGAAGTTCTCCACCAGAAACTGCTAAAAAACAAGTCAATTGAGGATCAATTCAGAGGCTCCACTAGCTGTCTGCACTAAAATGCAGAGATTACACTGGCTAGGTGCACTGCAACGTAGGTAGAAGCACTACCAGGGTGCGCTGAGCGGGAAGTGACAAATGTCAAGTTCATTCAACGAGGTGGAAAGACCCTGGAAGCTTCCAGAATCTTCTCCAATGACACTTGCCTCAATGAATTCGACTAGTGATGAGTAAGAGGCTCTTAGTCTCCAAGTGGAAGCAAGAACTGACAGAGGGAGAGGACACTAGTCAGATCTCAAGCTGACTCATCCTCTCTCCAAACATCTATATATGGATCTCTCCTCCATGAGATCCAGGAGGCTGGAATTTTGTTATTGCAAAGAATTGCTGTTGGTTTGAGATTGGAATCATTGGGTGCTTAATGCTTTGAAGGGAGGTGAAGATAGGAATTTCATTTGCTGGGAAGGAGATGCTGGATTGAAACTCTCTTGGTTGTATCTCCTCCTGAACCTTGTTATTCATCAATAAAGCTATCTTGGTTTCTCCTATATACTGATGTATCTTTGATGTATGATTGCATTAGTATGTTTAGTTTATTTCTAATCCTGAACTAGTTATGAATATGAATCTATGTCTTTGTGTAGTGTTCTCTTCTTGTGATCTTGCAGGGACCTGTTGAAGCTGGGCGAGCGAGAAGGCAAGTAGCTGGGAACTCTCAAAGAGAAGAGAAACTGGATCGAAGGACAAACGGAAGACACCGGTTAGTCCATCCATCTCTCTTCATTCTTAATTCATAAAGGAAGAATACTAGAATAGCTGTTTCTGTTTGTTGCTAAGGCACTGTCACACCTTAGGTGGATAGGATCGTCCTGCATAGGCATTTTTCCCCACAACAAATTGGCGACTCCGCTGGGGAGATTTGTTTAGTCATTTTATTTGTGTCTCTATCATTGTTTGTTTCATAGACTCAACAACAACAATCGAATTGCATCTGCTATTCTCAGATGCAAAGTAGACAGCTGCTGCTTTGATCCAATCACTGGATTTGTCTATGATCTGAACAATGGACTCACAAATGATTTGATGATCCTTTGTGATAGATCTTAGTCCTCCCTCAAAGCATCCCTTTGATTGTACCTTGCTTGTTGCTTTTATTTGGCCTGAAACCGTAGATTAATCAGCAAACTGTGACCCAGAACCCAGTGAGGAACTCTCGTTTCTCCTTCAGCGCAGACTCTGTGAAGAGGTTCTGCATTTCAACGCAGGTCTCGTGAAGGCTACCTACGCTGAATGTCAAAACCTCTGTGTTGAGGGTGTGTTGATCCAGTTAGGCCTTGTGCAGCTGGGGTTCTCTGCTCTGTTTTGCCTTGTTTTGATCTCTGATTTTTGCAGCCTGTAACCAGCATAGGTACCTGTCTGATAACTCCTTTTCTCTGCTTAAATTCCGCCTCCTTTTGTACAAAAAGACTGTGAGTGTTTTTATGTGTTTGTGGTGTCATTTACAGTTTTCCTTTGCAAGAGTGAAATAATCATCCTGTAGCCCTTGATTCAGATCTGTTGATTGTGATCTTAGGAGAGAGTTCATTGGCTGTTTACAGTTGATTATACATTTACTTTTGCTTTTGGTTTGAGTTTGTCTCTTTTAAGTGTCGAAACAAGTGTTCATTTCGAAAGTCGTAAAGTGTTGTATTCTCTTCTACCCTTTTTGATTTCGAAAAAGTAAACTTGTTTGTATTTGTCATTTAAAAGAAAATTCAAAGTTGTACAAAAAGCTTTCTTTTTAGGCATCAATATTAAGAAAGCGGAAAACAAACACCTGCATTGTGCATTTGCATCTTGATAGTTTGCATGCTTGATTTAGGAAAAGTGCATTGGAGTGTGCTGATTGCTCTTTGAGAAAAGATGGTGTCTTTCTTTTCCCTTTGTAGCTAGGATTTTCATTGTTGAAAAGATATAAAAGCTTGCTTATCATCTTTAGATTGCATTTAGGAATTGTATCATACATCTCGTGGTGATCCAAAAAGGCAAACTTCTACAAAGATCAACCTAAAATAAACTGAATGAACTTAACAATGCTTTGTAACTTAACGCACAACATAGAGGTCTAGGCTAGAGACATGTTCCGGCGTCGTAAAGCCTGGTGACTGTCGATCTCGCTGATGGTGGGTGATTCCTTGTGAGGGACGATAGCGCCTGTACGGATTGTGCTCCCACGTACCGTCGAGTATATATTGGGAGACCCCTATAGGCATAAAACCTTTATCCTTAGGAAGCCGTGTCGGCCGCCCTACTGATCGCAATGCACTGAACACAGCATTCAAGAAGATTGACCGCCCGTACCTTAAAAAGTATTCTGCGGTTTTGCGAAAAGTTTGGCACACCCTCTACCTAGAACTCCAGAGCAGTTCCTTTTGGCCTTTTTCAGACTCTATAACAGAAAAAGTCCATCCGAGCATTTGTCACTTCGGGCTCGTTAAAACATCGAAGGAGACTAGAGTCATCTTTAGCTTTTTCTCGACTCTTTAAAATTGAAAAAGCAAGTTGTGTCTAAAGCGTCGTTAAAATTTATTTTAAACGGAACAATCACCCCTTCTTCCTGCGTTGATCTTTAGGTTGAGAAAATGGAGCACACCAACCAAGGAATTCCCCTTGGTGGAAATCCTAGTCCCTTCTCCTCTTGGGGAGATGTTGGTGCGCCCCATATGGCCACATTGTCGCTTCCAGGACTGACAATTGGCTTGCCGGTTTGGCTCTTTTCAACCAATGTCGTTCAGAACACCACTATTCTTGAACAGTCGAATCAACAGTTAGACCAGACCAGAGTTACCCACCAGCCTTCTACTTCATCTAATTTTTCCTCTCCTCCTTCCTCTTCGCTTGACGGAACTGGTAAAACAAAAAACCAAGTTCCTAAGGAGAAGAAGGAAAAGAAGAAGAAAGAGAAGAAGAAGAAGGAGCCAAAAGCGACTGGGGGCAAACAAGTGTCGTCTGACAAAAATCCACACACAGCACTGACTAGGGCTAAATCGCCATGTGTCATATGCAAGGGAGACCACTTCCACAGAGATTGTCCCTGCATCCCTCGGATACTAAGGGACTGGTCTCCCCGTTTGCACAATTCGGTGGCGTCAACCTCTGATAGCCATGTTGACAGCACACCGTCAACTAGTGAAAGTGAAGCCACAGGATAGAGAGGGAAAGCTAGATTTCCCTGCAAACTGTGTGAAGGCGACCATGCCATCCACCGTTGTCCCTTCTTAGACAAGGCTAAAAGAGTTTTGGAAGATCACCCGGTTTTACCAGCGCGACTTCCTCCTGGATATCAAAAACTCCTGCCAAGTCCTTCACCAGTTGAGAACCCGGCTGGCCCGCTCAGGTGGTCAGCCGAAGCACCTATCATTGAGGATGAACCATCCGAATCCATACCTGACGAAAGTCAAAAGGTCGAGGCGGCAGTTGACCCGGTCTTGCCTTCAGAGGTTCTATCTTCGAATGATACCATCACAGAAGAGAATAAAGACGACACCGTCCAAATTCTCTTCATCAACACAGACTCCAACGAACAAGGGGGCAATTTGCCCATTCCTTTATCGTAGGAAGGAACTTCGTCAGAGTCATACCTGGCCGTCTATTCGGTCCCACCACCAAGCAACCTAGTTGTATCCTTCGACTGGAACCAACTAGGCAGACCCTGGTTGCCAGCAAGCATACCATTCAGAATTATCGTTCAAATATACAGAATGGTAATGGCTGGCACCATCATTGATGAGGGGGCATCTGTCAGTATCCTTTCCTCTATTGCTTGGAAAGCGCTTGGTTCGCCAGCGCTTTTGCCTGAAATGAGAAATCTGACAGGCTTTGATAAAGGAACCAGTCGACCTTTAGGGATTCTTCCCAATGTGCCAATCACATTGAAAGGGAAGACCGTTCAAATGAACGTGATGGTCGTTCAAGGACCCTTGGATTATAACCTACTCCTTGGACAAGACTATATATATTGCATGGGAGCCATCGTCTCCTCACTCTTTAGAGTAATGTGTTTTCTGCACGAAGGAAGAGTGGTCAAGCTCGTGGACCAACTTTCATTTCCCGGATCACGCATCGCAAATAGTCATACACCATCCCTAAATGGTCTCTTCACGCAAGAAATGTCTCAACCCACGATCCGTCCTCCCGATGAGCGCGAGTGATTCAGAAGGATATGACTGGAACCCAGGGGCATGCGTCCTGGTCTGCTTCGGCAGGAAAACTTTGGGTATAGGGTAGGTTTCCGTGGGAGAATATGACTAGTCCATACCTCGTTCGACATGGAAGAGGGGTTGTTCTAGAATAAGATTCTTTTGTCAAAGTTATGTGAGTTGACAGACGGAGTCTCTCACCTTTGTCTATTTCGGTAGACATCGCTGAAGAAGTGTCTTGTTTGATGTGCAAATGAAACAATCTTTGGGTAACCTAAAAGAGGTAGGCCTTTCCTGGTAAAACAAATGTTTTATCTGCAAATTGAGGGGTAACCTTGAAATCGTACTTTATACCTGGGGGCATGCAAACCTTTTTGAGTGCAAGCAAGGGGCGGCTATTTATTTTTTAAATTTTTAGGTCCTCCCTTTAAACCTGTAGGTCTAACCCTTTAAACTCGTAGGATTAGTCGTTTCCGAACTTGCATAACGAAAGGATCCGGAGCAAAGCTTTGTAAGATCTAAGCTCCATAAAAAATAGCATCTTCAATGAGACATTCTTATCATATGACTGGATTAATCGAGCAGTTTTAGCACACAGTTCATGCTCGTTAAAAAATAAACGCAAGATCCGAGCAGTTTTAGCACATAGTTCATGCTCGTTAAAAAATAAACATAAGATTGAGCAGTGTTTTTCCGCGTTTAAGCTCGTTAAAAAATGAACTATCTTCCGGTAAATAACCATTGTGAATGTAACATTATCAGCCATTAAAGCCTTGGTCGTGTTTGCACCGTCACCTCCACTTTTCCATTGGCCGATCGTTCACCTCCATATGATTGTTTACCCATTTTGAGGAACAGCTGCGAAGAGTGATTTCACTAGCCATCCTTGTGACACTGCCGTGATTGGAAAATTCCAACCCGTACCTGGAATCAGCTGCTAACCCGTTTTATCACTCGTTCCTCAAAAGACGAGTCTTCTTTAAGCTCTTTTCATCTGACTCGTAAAATATGAAAAGATTGTCGAGTTTTGGCCTTCCAGCTCGTTAAAGTGACCGGAAGTGCTATCCCTCCTCTATATTTTAATCTTTTTGGACCTGAGGGATTATTGCACAAAAAGATCGAGCGCTTGTTTTGTTCGGCTCGTTAAAATTATCGAAAACTCATCCCTTCTGTATTGTTTTATACTTTTTCGGACTTAAGGGATTAGATGACGAAAAAGGACTTTCGGAGTTGACTTTACGTACCTTTTCAGACTCTCTAAAAATGAAAAGGACTGAGTTATCTTTGTTGTTAGACTCGTTAAAATCATTAAATAGCGACAAACTTGTCTTTAGACGAGAACGAGTTTCACTATCGCTAGGCTCGTTAAAACATAGTGATGGGCTTGCCCGAAGGGCAAGTTATAGAACAAGCATATGTTATCCTCCTCAAGCTTGACAAAAATAAAGAGGTACTGGTCAGCAATGACTGGGGAAAATTGGGAGAAACTCAAGAAAACTTTGATGGTAGCAAGTCGCTCTTGAACATGACACTTTTCCTCCGTACCACAATCGGGTTGGGTTGTTTCATTCACCGGTCACATCACCATGGTCTCACCATACCATCCATATTTGGGGTAATGCTACCGATCCATCGCATAAGTGTCGCCATATGTTCAAGAGAAGTCGTTCAGAGAAGTCAACCGTGTCCCATCCACTGCCGTACATTATCCTTCATCCTTTCATGACCGCCACCCTGAATCATATGTCATCAGATCGTTTTCACCTCCATAAAAATCATTTACTCCGTTCCGTGTCACTGATGTGGGATACATCAAGGCCCTCCTTTGACGGATCGCTTCTTGTCGACATCAGCTCATTATCCAAGAAGTTGATCTAGGAACACCCCCTTCAGTACTTTGAAGCTTGCATGCCTCAATGGCAAGTTTCTCACTTCTGGCGACAGGTATACATCAATGACCTTCGACCGAAAGATTTTGCGTGGTGTTCGATGCCAAGTCCTTTATTCACACCACGTGAATTGTACTGCAGTACCTTGAGGGTCATTATCATTATCGGTGATTCCTCTCGTGCTTGTTAACGGTTTACCTCATTGACCGGTAATCAAGCGATGTCTTTCCATGTTCGACTTCAGAACATTTCTCACATGGATCGACTTGTACTTAGAGTGAAGATCAAACGAGTTTGAAGACCCCGGATCTAGTTTCATCCATCCGGGCTGCGATATATATTCAGGAAAGATAAAGACATTGACATGTACATCATTGCAGCAGATAATCATCCTACCCAAAGGATGATAATTTCATAAAATTATCAGTCTACCATCAGACGATTGTTTGTTCTATGTACAGAAAAATGAATTTATAAAGCTGAGCATGGGAATGCCCGCCTCAGCTAGATCATGAAAGCAGTATGAAAAATAATGTATTTTATTGTATCTTATTACAGGTCTCCTCCCAGCATTGGATGAACTTCGGATCCTCCTAATAAAGCATTTCACCCGATAAATGACCTCATACTTTAGGGGGCAACTGTTATAGACATTTTTGTGCCTTACAGCTATAAGCATGAAATGTCCATAATCTAAGGGATCCAAAGTCCCTAAACATGTTGTTCCTACCCCTAGAGGAACAAGGCTAACAAACCACAGCAATTCACAGAAGTTCTCCACCAGAAACTGCTCAAAAACAAGTCAATTCAGGATCAATTCAGAGGCTCCACTAGCTGTCTGCGCTGAAATGCAGAGATTACACTGGCTAGGTGCACTGCAACGCAGGTAGAAGCACTACCAGGGTGCGCTGAGCGGGAAGTGACAAATGGCAAGTTCATTCAATGAGGTGGAGAGACCCTGGAAGCTTCCAGAATCTTCTCCAATGACACTTGCCTCAATGAATTCGACTAGTGATGAGTAAGAGGCTCTTAGTCTCCAAGTGGAAGCAAGAACTGACAGAGGGAGAGGACACTAGTCAGATCTCAAGCTGACTCATCCTCTCTCCAAACATCTATATATGGATCTCTCCTCCATGAGATCCAGGAGGCTGGAATTTTGTTATTGCAAAGAATTGCTGTTGGTTTGAGATTGGAATCATTGGGTGCTTAATGCTTTGAAGGGAGGTGAAGATAGGAATTTCATTTGCTGGGAAGGAAATGCTAGATTGGAACTCTCTTGGTTGTATCTCCTCTTGAACCTTGTTATTCATCAATAAAGCTATCTTGGTTTCTCCTATATACTGATGTATCTTTGATGTATGATTGCATTAGTATGTTTAGTTTATTTCTAATCCTGAACTAGTTATGAATATGAATCTATGTCTTTGTGTAGTGTTCTCTTCTTGTGATCTTGCAGGGACCTGTTGAAGCTGGGCGAGCGAGAAGGCAAGTAGCTGGGAACTCTCAAAGAGAAGAGAAATTGGATCGAAGGACAAACGGAAGACACCGGTTAGTCCATCCATCTCTCTTCATTCTTAATTCATAAAGGAAGAATACTAGAATAGCTGTTTCTGTTTGTTGCTAAGGCACTGTCACACCTTAGGTGGATAGGATCATCCTGCATAGGCATTTTTCCCCACAACAGGAAGTGTGTGGCTAGAGCTAGGAGAATTCTCTTGGAGGGAGTGCGGGATCACATTGTCTTGAGCCTCCATGGGAAGGAGACTCCGCATGCAATGTAGAAAACATTGAAAGATTTATATTAGAATAGCAGTGATCAGAGGAAGCTGGCATTGAAGGAAAAACTTCGAAAGATCAAGTGTGAAAGGGATGAGACGATCTCTATGTATCTAACCAAGCTCATCACATGCAGGGATGAGCTTGCAAGTGTAGGGGTCATGACATCGGATGAGGATATGGTGAGTCTAGCACTCCTTGGCCTTCCTAAGAGCTAGCATAGCTACCAGGACTTGGTGAATGGAAGGGAGAAACTACGAGATTAGGAATGACTATGGTCGGATTTGATGCAGCAGGAGATCAGACGGAGCACCAGAGACAGTGCTTCATCTATGCATGATGAGGAGAACTGTGCCTTAGCGAGTAAGGTAAAGAAGGGCAAGGAGAAGGTTTATCTTTCTGAATCCAATTCTTCCAATGATGAGAAGAAGGTTGACAAATCGAAAGTGCGATGCTTTCGTTGTCATGAGGTGGGCCATTATGCTGCAAATTGTCCACGGAGGAAATCCAAGAAGGGATCCGGGGAAGGATCTGAAGGTGAGGGACTTGCTTCAAAGTTTGAGTTGGATTTCACACTCTTCACATGCATGGTTTCATCCATGGTGGGAAGTGGTTGGTTTCTTGATAGTGGAGCTTCTTTCCACATGACCGGCGACAAGAGTTTGTTCAGTACTTTGGAGGAGAAAGATCTCTAGATACTCATAGCGATGGGTAATTATGAGAAGTATAGTGTCTCAGGTGTAGGCACGATTATTTTTCATAGGGAGCATGGAGCTCACCTTACCTTGACCGATGTCAACTATGTACCAGGACTGAAGAGAAACTTGGTGTCGATCGCGATGCTGGAAGACAGAGGCTATGATGTAGTCTTCAGTAAGGGAAAGGTTTTCCTTAGACACATCATCACTAGACAGGTGAAGCAGATTGGTTCATGGGTCAAGAACCTGTATGCTCTTGAGGTTCAAGATGAATGCAAAGCCTTGAGTAGCAAGGCAACTGATGGAGAGTTGGTGGTTGAGAGGGAGGGTATATTACCTCTCAACATGTAGCACCAGAAGAAGTCTCAGACAATTGTGGAGGAGCCACGATTGGTGTAGCAGCTTTAGGAGGTTGTGGAGCAGCCACAACAGGGGAAGTTGAGTGGATATCGAGTAGAGACATCTACTCATGTAGAGAACTCTAGTAGGGGGAAATTTCGAGCCAGGTGGGCTGAGGGATCACATGCAGCCATACCTTCAGGTAGGAGGTGGGGCGATATAGAGTGATCGTCCCATGGAGGAGGGGCAGGATCCTTGAGGTACCCAACCTCTTGGATGAGACCCCGCTACAGGAGCCCTAATGTGGAGTAGCAGGAACTGATTGATTGGGTAGAGATACATGTGGATGGAGCGGCAGAGAGAGCGACAGTGCAGGGAATCCCAGGACAGTGCATAGCTATCTGGCTGCATCAATGCGAGAGGCACAAGTGTTTTGCACAGTGCTACGTGGCACAGAGAGGTTTGAAATGGTGCGAGATGCATGGAGATGTTGCAGTAGCGTAGATTTCAGAGAGGGAGCACTTGTCAGCAGCAGGTAGAGCTTCAACATCAGAGTATGTTCCTAGCCCAACATAGTGGTTAGTTGGGAGTGTTTTTGTTCCAAGTGTTGTTGGAGCAAGTGGACCAGGTAGATGTGTTACATGCAAAACATTCCAAAGTTATAGGATTGGGTTTGAGAGAAAGCCTTTCTTGTTGAGAGGGAGTGTTGAAAAATGTGCAACAAGAAATGCTAAATTTAGAATGTGCTAAAAATAGACCTGCTAAAAATAGCATGTCTAAAAATAGTAGTTTGGCTAGTGAGGTCATTGGCCACATTGGGTGAGAGGTGAAACTACTAAAAATAGAAAGTTCTAAAAATAGCATTTCTAGGTCCCTTCCTATTTATAGCAATCCCTAGTCTATCTATAGGAAGTAAAATTAATTTTGGTCTTAACAGCAGTTTAAAATATTAATTAATTAATCTCCATGAGTTAATTAATTATGGAAAATTAAACTTGAAGTCTTTGTGAGCATGCACATGAGTTTCCTCCACTGATTGAGGGAATAAGTATGAGTTCTATAATGAGAGAATCAGTTGAATTAGTTCTAACTAGTCAAGTCCAGTTATATTATTTTAACAAGTTGTTAAAATAATAAAATATAGTTTGTTAATGCTTGCATGCATGTGACAACTATTGTTTTAGATAACTGAGGATTCACTCATGGATAACTGTTGCATGTCAGTTATGTTAGAGACCTAGTTGAGATTAGATGTGGGACAATGTACTATCAGATGCTTAACTATTTCTAGTAAGTAGCTTTTGCATGGTTGAGGAACTAGTGTTCTCAAGGAATACGTAGTTGGACCATTGGTCGTTTTTGGTATGTTGGAATTAATAGCATATGCTTTTGCTATTATTTCCTAAGAAAACTACGTAAGGACCATAGGGAAAGCCTATATAAATAAGGCTTGGGTGGTTCATAAGACATATCTTCATATATTCATAGTTCATTGAGAATTGAATAGCTTGAGAGCTAATTCTTTTTGTATTGTGAAGAGGATTTCCACTTGATTGATAATACATGGTTGGGGTTTTATGCTGGTGCTTTCCCCTGGATATATCTTGTGTTATGTGTGATAATTTCTCTTGATTAGTTATGCATGTTTCTACTTGATGTTGCTGATGAATTCGATTATGCTTCCACTTAATGTTTTGTAGAAGTAGAACAAGTATTATGATTTAGGACATTGCATATATCGGTTTGTTCTACAGGTGAAATTTCTACATAGGTTGCTTCATGTAGATTTCCTCTTCCAGATCCCCATGAAGAAATGTTGTCAAAAGCAGTGGCAACAGATAAAAGTAATTTAATAGAGGTTACCTTGGCAACTAGAGAAAAAATATCACCAAAATAAATTCCCGGCACCTGGGAATAACCTTTTGCTACCAACCGAGCTTTATATTTCTCCACCATTCCTTCTGCATTTGTCTTCTTCTTGAACACCCATTTGCTACCAATGGGTTTCCTTCCAGCCAGCTACTCCACCAGATACCAAGCCTCATTTTAGTGAAAAGATGCCATTTCATCAACCATGGCCTCTTTCTAGAGTTTTCCATCCTCTGAATCTACTGCTTCCTTCACATTTCTGGGATCATCATCAGTAATATATAAAGCAAAATTTGAACAAAAAGCAGATGGACTATACCTTTCTAGCTGCCTTCTTTCTCGAACTGATCTTCTCATACTCGGAGTTTGTGGCTCTCCATCTTCTGATTCCTCCTCTGCTGTAGAGTCTGATTCTTCCTCCTTTAGCTCAAATTCTATCTTCTCAGGTTCCTTTGGTTTAACTTCATGTTTAATAACATCTTTCACCTCTTTGAACGCCACATCTTGGTTGTACATAACCTTCCTTGTTACTGGGTTCTAAAGCTTATAACCCTTTAAACCATCCTTTAACCCAATAAAGATGCACTTTTCAGATTTACTATCCAACTTGGTTCGTTTCTCCTTTCGAACATGTACATATGCATCACATCCAAATACCCTTAGATGTGAAAGAGAGTTTTTCTTACCGGTCCATACCTCTTGTGGAGTTTTATCCTCCAACGCTGATGAAGGTGATCTGTTGACTAGGTAACATACTGTCTCCACTGCATCTGCCCAGAATTCTTGTCCTAACCCGGCACCATTGAGCATGCTTCTTGCCCTTTCCATCAATGTCTTGTTCATTCTTTCTGCAACTCCATTTTGCTGAGGTGTATATGGAGTAGTCTTTTGTCGTGCTATACCACACTTCTTACAGATTTCTTCAAATTCCTTACTGAAAAACTCTCCACCATTATCTGTCCTCAGCACCTTTATCTTCTTCTTTGTCTGGTTTTCCACCAGAGCCTTGAATTCTTTAAACGTGTCAAAGACTTCAGATTTCTTCTTAAGGAAATATATCCATGTATTTCTTGAGAAGTCATCTATAAATGATACATAGTACATAGACTTACCTAGTGATGGAACCTTCACAGGTCCAAACACATCACTATGCACAAGCTCTAATATATGTTTTTCACTCTTATCGCTAGAGGGGAAACTCAACCGATTCTGCTTCCCATATACACAATTTTCACAGAAATCAAAATCCAGAGAGCTATTACTCAAACCTTCTACCATACCTTTACCATGAAGTATTCAAAGTCCTTTCTCTCCAATATGTCCAAGCCTTTGATGCCACAACATGGTCTTCTCTCCAGAGACCACTAGATTTTCTGCTCCACTTTCAGGAACCACAGAACTGTTGCACCCATCAACAATAGTGCTACCTTGCAGCTTGTACAGAGTTCAAATCCGAAATCCCCGCATCAATACCAGTGCTCCCCGAACCATCTTGTAGGTATCCTTCTCAAACACTGTTTTTACACCTGCATCATCCAACTTGCTTACAAAAATCAGATTTCTGGCAAATGCAGGAATATGCAGAATACCCGGAAGTGTTCTAACCCTTCCACCTTGCAACTTCAACTTTACTTTTCCATGACCAACTATTCTAGCCTTCCTATCATCTCCTAAGAAGACATCACCACCATCGTATTTCTCATACTTGCAGAACCACTCTCTATGGGGAGTGAAGTGAAAGGATGCACCTGAGTCAATCAACCATGCCTCATGATCTACATGTGTACTTGAAGAAGCCAAGTACACATCCCCACCTTCATCTAAGGTGGTTTTCGCCTCTGCAGAAGGAGCATCATTAGGTCCATTTCCTTTATCAGGAGCTTTAGATTTACAGTCCCTTTTGTAGTGCCCTGCCTTTCTGCATTTCCCGCACACTACCTTTACAAGTTTTCCTGGAGATTTAGATCTCCCTCTAGATTTATATCTCCCACTCGATGACTTATTTTTGTTTCTATTCTAGGACCGTCCTCGTATAGGCAAGGCATCACCATTCTGGCTCTCCATATTTTTCCGTCTCATCTCCTCGGTCAGCAAGGATGAGTCTGTTTCATCAAACTACAAGGCAGTTGCATTGTTACCTATTTCAATAACCAGACTATCCCACGAATCTGGTAGAGAACACAACAAACTGATGCACTTATCTTCATCTGAAATTTTAATATCAACAGATGCTAACTGACTTACCACAGTATTAAATGTGTTCAGATGCTCTATCACCGAGTCTCCATCTTTCATCCTCAAGCTATACAGCTTTTTCCGCAGGAACAATTTATTCACTAGAGACTTAGATTTGTCCAAAGTCCCTAACCATTCCCACAAAGCCTTTGCCGTAGCTTCCCCTGATACATTCAACAATATTGAATCTGAGACACACAATCGTATTGTGCTCTTTGCCTTCCGATCCAACTTCTTCCATTCTTCATCGGACACTCCCATTGGTTTAGTACCCGGATCTACCACGATCCACTGATCTTTATCCACCAACATATCCTCCACCTTGAGTTTCCACAACTCAAAACTCTGACCATTAAATTTCTTGATCTCTATCTTTCCACTGCTCTCCATCTTCTTTCACCACTAGAATCGATCTCACAGATCTCCCATTAAACAAGGTCTACCACAGGCCTGAGTGAAACCCCTCAGCAAAAAAGGTGTCCCCTTGAAGCCAAAACAGCTCTGATACCAAATGTAGGTTTTAACGTTGTACATAAATTACCTGCATACGAATTCTAAAACATAGAAAATAAACAATGTGAGAGAATAACACATAAGACACATATACATAGAGATTTTCCCCTGGATGCCAAAACCGAGACTACCAGCGTGATTTTTCATTATGTTTCTTTCAATGTTATAATACATATTTATACATGTCGAAGCATCCAATACCATGGACCGAAAACCATCGCGTCCAAAAAACATGTGTGAAAATCATGCACAAAACCATAAGTGGGTCCGCCCAACCTAACATAGGTTCCAAAAGTGGGGTTACCTGCACCCCTCAAACCCCCTGTGACTCCCCCCACTACACAATTGGCGCAACGAAGGGGGGGCTCCACCTCCCTTCTAACCCCTCGGTTAACTATGTGAGCTAGTCGTGGAAAGAATATAACACAACCCAATAGGGTAGATGTGGGAGGAAGGTGTTACAGAGTGGTATCAAAGCATGGTTCACCCCTCAGAACTGGATGGGTTGTGTGTTGGTCATGCATTCATGTCAGTTGCATGTGTTTTCCTTATGCTTGTAGTCCATGTGCTTGTTGCATTTGCATGGTGTTGATCGTAGTTGTATGATGTTACTATGTGAAGGGTTATGTTGTTGTTGTGGAATGTGTTGTCATGAGTGTATGTGTTATCACCTACTAAAAAATTGTTCAAATAGTGCCAAATGAGATCAAAAGAATGCAAAATAGCAGAGGATATTTTAGTCATCTTCTAGGCCTTGGAAGGACTCAAATCCCACATCGAACCCTCTGCATTGGAAAATTCTCTGAACAAGCTTTCCAATGGTATGTGGAAGTCCAAAAATGGACTCCTGGATCAAAAGATATGGTCTTCTGAAGTTTCAAGGGTTCAATCCTTAGGAAAGAAAGAATATCGAGGGTCCGATATCGAAGATTGAAGTATCGAAGGTCTAGAGTATTGACAGTTGCAGCATCGAGGATACATCACATTAGAGCAAGCTACATCGATGTATCAAGATATTGCAACAATCAACAATTGGAAACTTCTGAAAGTGCAATGTTTTAAAAGGTGTGACAAAGGAAATGTGTCGAGAGTGTAAAATTGTCGGGGGACTCAAACACAGGTTTACAAAGGATTTCCCCATAAAACCAAGTGCGTACGGGCCCTTTTCTCTCTCCTCCAGTAGGATGCATGGCAACATCTGGCTGGTCCTGATAAGCTACACGTGGCAGCATCTGGTTGGTCCCGATAAGTTACACATAGCAACATAGGATTGGCTCCAATAAGGAAACACGACAGCTAATGTCAGCATGACGTGGTGGTACGATAGGACATGTGGTAGGTTGTTTTGGCATTTTGAGGGGCCTAAGAGGGGCGAATCTGGGTTAAACATGTCACCACTCTGGAAGTGCCACGTGGAGATGATGACGTCATAATCGAATATTGGTGATCAGAGGATGAGCATGTCAAAACTCCCATATTATGTCCCTGATTGGAAACCATTGATGAGAGGGGCTCCGATATCAGGCTGGCGCATGGTCAAGAGAAGGTTATAAAACCAAGGACGCAAAGCATTTTATAAAGGAAGGATAGCCCTCAGACAGGAAAAAAAGGCCCTAGCACCTTAAGGCTAAGCACCTAGTCGCAACCCCCAGTCATATGATGAGAAATGCAGAAAGGGGATAAACAAATGGGGCCAAAGGATATCGTGATTCTCTATATTTGTAACATCTTTTAAGTATAAAGTTATGATAATGTGAATCTCTGGTATAGGATTACAACAATGTTAATCAACATATTAGGCTCTAATAGCATAATACAAAAAGTTTAGAGATATGGATGAGTCGGCAATTATGATTCCCAAGAAACACAGAGGCCATCACCATTGATCACTCCCAACTCTAGAAAAGGGGAAATTCATTTAGTTTAGGCGGAAAGCGATAGGGGAACCAACTGAGTAATGGAAGAGGCACATTGTGGCAGATACATGGCTTCATCAGAGGCCATCATAGGAAGTGGTGTGGAGATATTTAGCTAGAATCATCATTTAATTTTTCCTATGATTTGTTATTTTGTTGTTTTTTTATTATGTTATGTTGTATTTTAAAGAAAGGAATCATTTTGTTGCAATGATTTGGGTGATAGAGCCTTAACACGTTGTGGTAGCGAGTTGATCAGACAGCTAGAGCTAAATCTAAGATATTTTTGTAACTTTTTTCAAATCTTCCCCTCTCCTTATAAAAAGGGGGAAGAAACAATTAACAAAGGTTCCCAAATTTTGCATCCAAGAGGCTTGAATTCTATGGTTCCGCATTGGTTCTATTTGCATGTTCATGAGGGACTTAAGTGATATAATTGCTGAATGTAAATGGACTGGGGATTTGGACATGATCTTCGAGGATTAATGAAACTATATTGTTGATTCCTATCATAGCAATGTGTAGTATGTTTTCCTCTTTGTATCTCACTTCATGTATGTTTTTCCTCTTCTAAAATTATGTAATGAAGTTGTCAGTTTCACCCTGAACATGAAAAATTCATAGTGGTCTACCTAGATGATATCAATTTTTTTTCTAAAACAGATGAGGAGCATATTGAACATTTGAAACTCACTTTTGAGAAATGTAGGAAGTATGGGTTGTCTCTAAATCCAAATAAATCCTAGTTCTCTCTGAGCGAAGGTAAGTTGTTGGGGCATATAGTAGCACAGGAGGGGGTGAAGATCGATCTTAAGTGTGTGGAAGCCATCAGCCACATTTCCCTACCAAGAAATAAAAAGGAGGTCTAGGTGTTCTTGGGAAGGATTAACTTCTTGAGAATATTTATACCTAATTATGCAGAGATAGTGAAAGGCATCACAGAGATTTTGAAGAAGGAGAACAAATTAAAGTGGAGCCTAGATTCCTGGGAACCCTTCTCTAGGATCAAGAGAGTTTTTGTAGAGGCTCTTGTGTTAGTCAACCCAGATTATTCAATGCCATTTTACATTTTTTATCTTTCCCACTGTGTTTTAACAGAAGAATAAGGAAGGCCATGAGAAGCCTATAGTCTTCTTCAGCTAGGTTCTACGAGAGGCTGAATTGAAATATAATATCTTGGAAGAACATTCTTATGCGTTGGTCAAAGCTTTGAAAACCTTCAGAGTTTATGTTTTACACTCTAACATTGTAGCTTATGTTCCTACAACAACTGTCAAGGATATCTTGGTGCAAGGGGACAATGATGGAAAAATAGGTAGGTGGATTGCCAAAATCCGAGAGTATGACATGGATATCAAGCCCAATAAACTCATCAAAGGAAAGGGATTGGCCAAAATTTACTAGAGTTTAATTGTCAGGCCTTGGGGATTAACCTATTAACAGAAGAAGATGAAGAGGGGACACAACAACATATGACCAAGACATCGATCCAAAAAATTCATATCAAATATGAAACATCTGTCTGGTATGAGGATGTCATCCACTTTCTGCTATTCTTTGTTGAAGTATCAAGGACTAGTATGTATATTAGGATTCTTCTCTACTTGATAACAATTTGTGACGCACTTATACAATTATCTTAGCTTGATCTTCTTATTATTATTATAGTGCGTGTTTCATCAAATTGCCATCAAATTAAAAAAGACAAGAAAACAAATGTTGGCTCTCTGCCAGCGCCAGAACCTCTCTCTCTTAGAGAGGAAAACCCTTCGGTAAGTTTCTTTTATTGAAGCTTCTTATTTATTAATTCCAAACCCTAGACCCTTAACTAGGATGTCCTCCAAGCACAAGTCAAGTCCTTCCTCTTTTCTACACTATGTTCCCCGACATATGGACTTCCTCCTTCCGACACTTTTCTCCCCAACACTTCGTCCTTTCCTTCACTGCTTTGTTTAGAGATAGACTTTGATTATGTTAGG
Source organism: Pinus tabuliformis (assembly GCA_031772625.1). Taxonomy (NCBI): domain Eukaryota; kingdom Viridiplantae; phylum Streptophyta; class Pinopsida; order Pinales; family Pinaceae; genus Pinus; species Pinus tabuliformis. The sequence goes on from CM062819.1 coordinate 689,943,385, forward strand.
TAAACAAACTTGATGTGACTAAACAACAGCACTAGATTTTCCACATTTGGTAGGAACGCTATAGAATTAGGGTCCTTTTCCTTCACTAGAGAGAGAGGCTTCTCACTTGTCTTGGGAGGCCTTATAGGGCTAGTTTCAAGTCCAGACAACACTAGTTCATGGACTGTTTCTTCCCTGCTATCATACTCATAGACTTGACCTCCTTTTCTTCACACTTGTGATTGTTTCTAGCCCTAGAAATAATCCTCTTCACTTCGGTTTTCCTCCTTCCTTCGCTGCACTAGGAGATCCTTTAGACAAGGTTTTCCCTTCTCTTTTTTGGCTACTTCACTTCGCTCATTTCAGAGATGTTTTTTTTTTCTTTTGAGGGAGTGGACAACCTTTATTTATGGAGGAATACCCCTCCTTTAAGTCAAATTGAGGCTGACTTTCTCACTGTAGGCCGACATACATTTTCTTCATCAATTTTCATCGTTTAGCCTCTTTTGAAGGACGTTGCTGCATGGATACTTGGCTTGGAGGTATTCCTTTGACCTTATACAATATGATACATAGTGTAACATGACCTCTAAGGGTCTTACATAAATACATTAACACTTTGACTTCCTAGAAGCACTTAAACATGTGCTTGACCTACTTCAATGAGAAAGAAACTCATTGACAAATAATATAAAAATAATTTCTCTTTTCTTTAATAAATACAAATATGAAAATCATATTTATGAATATTGAACCTAGTTACACTTTCTTCAACACTCCCTCTTAACTAGGGAGGTATTCATACAACATTGCAAGGTGTTTGGCTATGTTTCAATCTTGAAGAATTCACATAAGAGAAATCGGATTTTCAATCCATATGTTATAGCATCATAATAACCAACATTGTTTCCACAACAATCCATTTACTAACAGCTCTCTCTCTCTATAGATCAGAGCACAATTTTGGTGAGACCAATGACTTATAGACACCTTAGTAATTGTCTCTCAAGGTACATACCCACCCAGGTGTTCACTGAGTATGACCTTCTAGGACTATTCTTATCTTGGGTTCCCAACCCTCAAAGAATAATGGTCCTCTTGCCTACTCTTGTCTTGGATGCCCTACACATCCTCAAAGAGTATCAGATGCCAGATGATTACCCAATCCTCCCATTCTTTCTTCCCAAGTGAAGACAAGAATGTTGTGTCTATCTCTTCCTCTCAATTGAGGAAGACATGCCCAAGTATACTCTGGCAAGGTACTTGTTCAAGTTCCTTTGTAATTGGGAACTTGTTATAACTCCATCTTAGCTAGGGACTTGTCCATTCATCAGAAAATTCTTCTTCATGGGTCCTTCAATTGCTTGATATCCTTCCTTCCTTTGATGTCATGAAGTCTTTGGGCAAAATTCTTCTTGGTAGGGCACCATCCATCGATCACTTTCCTTCTTGATTTTTCATGTCATTCATTCCTTCGTGGAAAGTGTCCTTCTTGTCATATATCAGGTTCTCTTTTCATCTGGTCATTCTTTGTCATCTTCTCTATGCTTTGGACTACTCTTCACATGGATGATTCTTTGTACTTGCTTATTCCCATGCTTTGATCTAGTAGCCCTTCATGACTTCATCTTGGTATTTATTCAACATTAAACGATGTTTTTTTTGGATGGATTCTTCATCATGGCTATAGGTTTTAACCTTGTACAGAAGTTACCTGCATATGAATTCTAAAAAATAGAAAATAAACAATGGCAAGAGCATAGCACATAAAACAAATATACATAGAGATTTTCCCCTGGATTCCAAAACCGGGACTACCAGATTGATTTTTCATTATGTTCCTTTCAATGTTACAACACATATATATACATGTTGAAGCATCCATAAACCCCAATCCATTAACCCTGGATCAGAACATAACCGTAGTCCCCTTGACTGGATCTATAAAATACCATGGACCGAAAACCATTGCGCCCAAAACCATGTGCGAAATCCATGCAAAAAAGCATAGGTAGGTCCACCCACCTAATATAGGGTCCAAATTTTTTTTACCGGGGTGCTGCCCCATACCCTGTAGTGGGGGGATACCGCCCCCCTTGTGACCTGCCCACTGTGCCTAATGCAACGAAGGGAGGGCTCCACCCCCCCTCTATCCCCCCGATTTAGCTACTGGGGCTACTCATGGAAAGAATATAACACAACCCAATAATGGCATCTTTGTAGAGCATAATTAGTTATCTGCACCTTTCATATCTCCAAGGCCTTCATAGGTGTCAAGGGCCCTTTGATATTTTTCTTCCTTTGTCAGAGTTGTCATGCCTTCTTTCGGGAGATGTCTTCAAAGTATCTTTCCAGATAGTGATTCTGGGTGATCATGGTGTTCTTCACATACTTGATCTCTTTCTTCATTTGCTTGTTCTTGGATAGATTGGTCAACCACTTTCTGCTCCTTGTGAGAGCACTTCTTTATTGCTTGCTTCTAGGACTAGTCATCCTTTCTTCTTTACTTGCTTCTTAATCAACAATATTATACTCCTTATGTGAGTATTTTATTTTGTCGACCTTCATTGCATTGTAGTACATGCCTTCGAGCATGTCATTGATGAAAGAGATTCTTTCATACTTAATCATGTTATGGAACTATTCCCATGACTCAATAATATACAAATGATAACATGACTAAACTTGATGCACACATACGTAATCTTGATTCTCCTTTGATCATCTTAGCTTCATTTGGTTGTCATCCTTTTCTTGAATCCCATGAATGGGATTCTCAATGAGACATTTGATTTTGTTATGAATCTTCTTTTGAAGATTCCATCATAGGACCTTGAAGACCCTTACCCTCCAAATTTTTCTTTCCTTTTGATGGAGGTATTCTAAGATTCTTAATCATGATCAATTTTCTATCATTGTGGATGAGGTCCTATTCTAGGTATGCTCCTTCTACATGAATATCTTGAGCTATATCTACCATGCTCTTATATTCTAGAAGATATTTTTAACCATGCATTTTGTTCTCATTTATAAATGCTCTTTTTACATGAGTATCTAGAACTCTATGTACTTCATGCTTCTAGATTCTAGAAGGTGTCTAGCTATGCAATTTTATTCTATTCCTACATGCTCCTATCCTACTCAAAAATTTGAAAGAATACTTTAAGTAAAGAGTTTGACTTAGTCATAGTAGATATCCGAGGATCTTCCTTCTTTTGCTGCTTTTATTATTCTTTCACCTCTCGAGTCATGTGAGATTATTCCCTCTTTCTTTTTTTGTTGTTGTCCTTATTTAGTTTAGGACAATTCCTTTTGTGGTGTCCATATTATTGCATCCATAGCATTGAATTTTGTACATATCTTTGTTATTTGTTCTTCGTGGACCAAATTTGCCAAATTTTCCCTTTCTCTTAGCCATGGTAGCAAATGGTTGCTCCTTTGATCCCACCTCTTCCTTTGCTTTAAGTCTTGTTTCCTCTATCTTACATAGTACTTAGTGGGGTGGCTTCCTTCTTGGCATATATGCTTGATGTGAAGTTGCCCCAACCCTCAGGTAGAGCATTGAGTACTACACTTGTCATTTATCTGTCAGACATAAATTCCCCTAGCTCTTGAAGTTGAGCCCTCATCACAGAGATCTTCATGAAGTAGGGGTCTATTCCTTCATTTGATATATTCATCTTGCATCTTGTACAACTCATTACGAAGAGATATCACTTCTCCAACTGTGCTTACCGAGAATAGTTCTACTACTTTATCATATATTTCTTTTGATGTTTCAAGTTTGGAGACACAAGGAATGAGAGAGTCTTTGATGGATTCTATTAGAATCCTTTGAGCTATTGTCTCACCATTATTGTACTTGGCTAAGGCTTGATTTTGTTCCTTAGTAAGAATAGTAACATTCCTTTTGATGTGCTCTAGGAGTTCATTCTCCTTGAGAAGCAAATCATTCCTCTTCTTCCATGCAAGAAAGTTATTGGTACCTACCAATTATCAATTTCCTTGGAAAAAGACATTGATGTATATTCATAATGGGACATATACTTACTTGATAGATTTTGATATGTAGTAGACTTGCTTTCTCCTTGAATACTTGATGGTTTTCTTCCTTAGATATTGATGTTCTTCAAGTTTCTTTCTCCAAGTGGACTTGACTTGATGATGAGAGATACTTGATGACTTGTAGCTTGATGTAGGTCCTGCTTTGATTTGCTCTTCTTGTAGGTGCCTTTGTGCAAGGCTCTTCTTCTTGATTTGTAGTCTTTCTTGATGAATTCTAGATGGTATACCTTCTTTTCTTTTGATGTAATTGCGACTTCTTGGCTTGATGCTTCAAATTTTGTAGATGTCCTTCCTTGATGAGTGTTCTTGAGATGCCCTTTCCTTGATGTGTCACCTTAGCTCTGATACCATGTTGAAGAATCAAGGGCTAGTATGTATATTAGGATTCTTCTCTGCTTGATAACAATTTGTGATGCACTTATACAATTATCTTAGCTTGATATTCTTCTTATTATTATAGTGTGTGTTTCATCAAACTGCTATCAAAATAAAAAAGACAAGAACACAAATGTTGGCTCTCTGCCAGGGCCAAAACCTCTCTCTCTTAGAGAGGAAAACCCTTCGGTAAGTTTCTCTTATTGAAGCTTCTTATTGATCAATGCCAAACCCTAGACCCTTGACTAGGATTTCCTCCAAGCACATGTCAAGTCCTTCCTCTTTTCTGCACCATGTCCCCGGCACATGGAATTCCTCCTTCCGACACTTTGCTCCCCAACACTTCGTCCTTTTCTTCATTGCTTTGTCTAGAGATAGACTTTGTCTAGGTTATATTCTTGATGAGATATTATTCTTCCTTTCTTCAAGATTTTCTTCACTTAAGAAGACACCCTTCCCTTGATCCAACGAGATTCTTCTTGAGGTAGGTCTAAAAACTTGATGTGACTGAACAACAACCCTAGTTTTTCCACATATGGTAGGAACTGTAGAGAATTATGGTCCTTTTCCTTTGCTAGAGAGATAGGCTTCTTCGCTTGACTTGGGAGGCCTTGTAGGCATAGTTTCAAGCCCAAATAACACTAGTTCATGGAATGTTTTGTCTCTGTTATCATACCCACAGACTTGACCTCCTTTTCTTCGCATGTGTGACTGTCTCTAGCCCTAGAAACAATCCTATTCATTTCAGTTTTCCTCCTCCTTCCCTCAATGCACTAGGAGACCCTTTAGTCAAGGTTTTCCCTTCTATTTTTCGGCTACTTCACTTAGTTGATTTAAGAGATGTTTTTCATTGTCTTTTGAGGGAGTGTACAACCTCTATTTATAGAGGACTATCCCTCCTTTAGGCCGACTTGAGGCCGACTTGCTCACTTTAGGCCGACATACATTTTCTTCATCAATTTTCATCGTTTAGCCTCTTTTGAAGGACATTGCTACATGGAGAGGACATGTACCTGGATTGGAGGTTGTTTGGTCAATTTAGTGTGTCCTAAATTGCTACATTAATTATCAATCCGGAAGTCGTAAATTGATGAAGTGTGGCGCACTATATGTGCAAGATAGCCTCTTTCCTATATTTTTGTCTTTTTTCAATTTTTATTTTGTTTTGGGGGTTTTTATCTTCATTTATCTCCTATGTGAATGGCTATTTCTGGGTCTTTAGAAGGCAAGCATGGATATAGATTTTAGGCAATTATGTCCTCTATAATGGTTTCCAGCACTTAACACTTCAGAAGATCTTAGAATGTACTAATGATGACAGTAATGCTTGAACAAGAATGAAAGATGTGCTGCTATCTAAAACAAGTAAACAATGAACTACTGATCATGAAACTATCATCTCTGCTACTGTCTAAATACAGAAAAATGATTTAAGCTACTCCACTCAAAGAAATCAAAGATTGCAAGGAAAGTAAAACTAAAATCAAATTACATCATTCATAGTTCGATCTCTTGCCAGTTAGTCTAGCTATGGCTTTCGGAGATAATCATCAATAACATGAGCAATCTGATATCTAATTGTAGAAAAGTAAAACTAAAATCAAATCACAACATTCATAATCTGATCCCTCACCAGTTAGTCTAGCTATGGCTTTCAGAGGTAACCATCAATGATATGAGCAATTTAATATCTAATTGCAGAAAAGTAAAACTAAAATCAAATCACACATCCATAATTCGATCCCTCACCAGTTAGTCTAGCTATGGATTTCGGAGGTAACCATCAATGATATGAGCAATTTAATATCTACTTTCAAAAAAGTAAAACTAGAATCAAATCACACATTCATAATTCTATCCCTCGCCAGTTAGTCTAGCTATGGATTTCGAAGGTAACCATCAATGATATGAGCAATTTAATATCTAATTGTAGAAAAGTAAAACTAGAATCAAATCACACATTCATAATTCGATCCCTCGCCAGTTAGTCAAGCTATGGCTTTCGAAGGTAACCGCCAATGATATGAGCAATTTAATATTTAAGCTAGCTAACAAAGCAAGTAAACAAAACTAAAATCAATAAAACAGAACTGGAATTAAAAACTAGGAAAAACAAAGTCAGTAGAGAATTAATCCCATGTCTTTAGTCATTGTGAAAATTATATGCAGATGCCCGGGTTGCCCACTCTATCCTAAAACATACATGCACTGATCAATGTTATACAAAGCTGTAAAATCATGAATAGAAGTGGAATGTTAATACCATGACAATTGAAATATACACAGGTGGAATATATGCAATGGAAATAAGGGAACAATGCATGAAACTTTACAGAACAATGAAAACGAAACCTCAGCGTACAGGGGCCCTCTGCACAGCCTCGGTCAACAGGCTATCAATCCAAGATTATGTTCACGCAATCATGTAGAAACAAAGTCTTCTCATATATTTCAAAACACAGTTACAACAATAAAACTAGTGTCACGACACAGTGAACTTGAACAACAAAATTACATTAACAAAAGACTAAGACTATGCGTTATAGAAATGCGTTATTTATAACAAAGTTTACATAACTGTTTTCTTGTAGAACTGCGTGAACAGGGGACACGTAAAAGACAACGTCCATGGATTTAGCGTAATGGTTGCCGAAAATATTAAATCTATCAACTGTGGCTGTTAGATTCTCGTCATGGGTCAGTCTACGGGTGGCAACAGACCCCAGAGAGTTAGGAACGGCCACGCATCCTTCAGAATCTTTCACGTGTTGGAAAACAGAGGCTGGCTACCGTAGGACTCTTACGTTGGACCACCATTGACCACAACTTCCCTTGATGAATTTGGTTGAACCAATAGGACCTGATCCATGTCCAGGTCATTTCTAACTTGCCCATCTGTCTTGTTTTGCCTGGTGACACCTGCAACATAGAGTTTAACAAAAACAGCTGCGGAAAGTTGAATCAGTTGTGGAAAGTGACTGAATTCCGAAGCTAATGAGCAAAATCTAGTTCAAACTGCAAACACAAAAACATAGTCAGAAAACCACTTAAATTCTCTTTTAAAATCAATATGCAATGATATCTGATAGCTTATGGAGTGCTGGTGAGGGAAAAGGTTTGGGAAAAATGTGTAGGAGAGGTGTAATTTTAAAGCTCTACAGAGGTATTCCTTTGACCTTATACAATATTCTACATAGTGTAACATGCCCTCTAAGGATATTGCATAAATACATTGACACTTTGACTTCCTAGAAGCACTTAAACATGTGCTTGTCCTACTTCAATGAGCAAGAAACTCATTGACAAATAATATAAAAATAATTTCTCTTTTATTGAATAAATACAAATGTCAAAATTACATTTATGAAGACCAAACCTAGTTACACTTTCTTCAAATTTCTTTAGGTGCCGAGTGAAGATGGATAAATCCAAGTATAGATCATTAAGGTTACAATCCCATAAGTTTATTATATCCAATGGGTAACTATACTAGAAAGACCCAGTTGGAATTCTACTTCTGTGTTTGGTAGAAACAAAAACTCAAAGGGTAATGGATGATTTCCATAGTGGCATTTGTGGGGGACCTTATAACTACAAGACCACTGTGCATAAGATATTGAAAGCAAGATTTTTTTGACCTAAACTATTCAGAGAAGTTCACTCTTATGTGCAGGCCTGCCAATAGTGCCAAATGTTCTCCAAAAAGCATAAATTAGCCCCACTCCCCTTAATCCATGTTTGTATAGAAGAGCCTTTCAGGCAATGGGGACTAGACTTTATCAGAGAGATACACCCCCTTCTAGTGGCCAACGCAAGTGGATACTCACGGCCATAGACTATTTCACAAAATGGGTGGAAGTAATCCCAGCTCGAAATGAAACTGACATTGTGGTCATAAAATTTTTGGAGGAAAATATCCTGGATAGGTTTGGGTGTCCTGTGAAAATTGTGACTGATAACACTCAGGATTTTAAGTATACAAAATTTATCAACCTTTGTTAGAAATTCAACATTATAGCTGGCCACTCTACTACCTACTATCCTCAGGGAAACAAACTAATTGAATCTTCCAACAAATGGTAGTGAGGATCCTGAAGAAAACAATTGCAGAAAGCCAGAGAAATTGGGGCTCCCAGCTAAACATTTCCCTATGGGCTAACAAGGTCACTCCTAAAAGATCCATGGGGAAATCTCCTTTCGAATTGGTCTATGGGAAAGCAGCTTATTCCCTATACAACTCACTATGCTAGTTTCCAAGATATTATAGGATGTGGAAGAAGAACCAAACTCCCTAACCTGAAGGATAAATCAACTAGTGGAGCTCCATGGAAACAAAGAAATGGTAAACCACAGGTTAATCAACTACCAACAGAAAATGAAATCTTTGTTCAATAAGGAGGCTAAAGACAAAACTCTCCTTCCAGGAGATCTAATTTTGAGGTGGGATGTAAGAAGAGAAGACAAAGGGAAACATGGAAAATTTGATCCCTTATGGTTTGGACCCTTCAGTATTGATAAGGAAAAGGGAAACAATACTTTCTTACTGGAAACATTCAAGGGTGGAATGCTTGAGCTTCTTGTAAATTTGAATTTCCTTAAGATTTACTTCTAGCACTAAGAGGTCCATTTCTCACCCATTGTACATATTGGTGAGCCATTATAAAATATCAATAATACTTTTAGTTCTTTACGTTTCTATTTTTTTTTATATACTTGAATAAAATGAATCCATGCCCAGTGGATAGAAGGCTACTAGTCTGTAGGTTCTCAACACCTTACTAGAAAGGCATTGTCCCCAATTGGATCCAATGTTATCACCTACTACAAAATTGTTCAAATAGTGCCAAATAAGGTCAAAAGAATGCAAAATAGTAGATGATATTGCAGTCACCTTCAAGGCCTCAAAAGGACTCAAAGCCCACATCAGACCCTCTCCATTGGAAATTGCTCTAAACGATCTTTCCAATGGTATGTGGAAGTCCAAAACTGGACTCCTGGATCTAAATATATGGTCTTCTGAAGTTTCAATGGTTCAAGCCTTAGGAAAAAAGGAATATCGGGGGTATGATATCAGATATCGCAACATCAGAGGTCTAGAGTATCGACAATTGCAGCATAGGGGGTCCATCACATCTGAGCAAGCCACTTTGGTGTATCAAGATATCGCAACAATCAGCAATCGATAACTTCTAAAAGTGCAACCTTTTAAAAGGTGCGACAAAGGAAATGTGCTGATAGTGTAAAATCGTCGGGGGACTCAAATACAAGTTTACAAAGGATTTCCCCACAAAACTAAGGGCAGATGGGCCCTTTTATCTCTCATCCAACAAGGCACATGGCAACATTTGGTTGGTCTCGATAAGCTACATGTGGCAGCATCTGGTTGGTCCCGATAAACTACATGTGGTAGCATCTGGTTGGTCCTAATAAGTTACACGTGGTGACACAAGATTGGCTTCGATAAGGACATGCGACAACTAACGTCAGCATGACATGGTGATACGGAAGACCGTTTTGGAGTTTTGAGGGGCCTAAGAGGGGTGAATCTGGGTGACACATGTCACCACTCAGGAAGTGCCACGTGGAGATGATGACATCATAATCAGAGATCTATGATTGAAGGATGATCATGTCAAAACTCCCTTGTTATTTCCCTAATTGGAAACCATCGATGAGAGGGGCTCCGATATCGGGCTGGTGCATGGTCAAGAGAAAGTTATAGAACCAAGGGCCCAAGGCATTTTACAAAGGAAGGATAACCCCTAGATAGGAACAAAAGGCCCTAGCACCTTAAGGATAAGCATGTGGTCACAACCCCCTGTCATATGATGAGAAATGCAGAAAGGCGCTAAACAAATGGGGCCAAAAGATACCAAGACTCTCTATTTTCATAATTCCTTTTAAGTATAATGTTTCGATAATGTGAATCTTCGGTATATAATTACAACAATGTTACTGGGCATATCAGGCTTCGATAACGTAATACATGAAGTTTAGAGAGATGGATGAGTCAGCAACTATGATTCATGAGAAACATAGCGGCCATCACCATTGATCGCTCCCAACTCCAGAAGTGGGGAAATTCATTCAGTTCAGGTAGAAAGCGACAAGGGAACCGATCGAGTAATGGAAGCGGCACATTGTGGCAGATACATGGCTTGATCAGAGGCCATCATAGGAAGTGGCGTGGATATATTTAGCTAGAATCATCATTCAGTTTTTCCCATGATTTGTTATTCGGTTGTTTTTATGTTGTATTCTAAAGAAAGGAATCATTATGTTGTAATGATTTTGGTGACAGAGCCTTAACACACTGAGACAAACGAAGCTCAGGATAAGATATTTTTGTAACTGTTTTCAAAGCTTCCCCTCTCCTTATTAAAAGGGGGAAGAAATAATTAACAAAGGTTCCTGAATTTTGCATCCAAGAGGCTCGAATTCTGTGGTTCCACATTGGTTCTATTTGCCTGTTCATGAAGGACTTAAGTGATATAATTGCTGAATGTAAATGGAATGGGGATTTGGACTCAATATTCGAGGATTAATGAAACTATTCTATTGATTCCTATGAGATAAATGTGAAATATGTTTTCCTCTTTGTATCTCACTTCATGTATGTTTTTCCTCTTCTAAAATTGTGTAATGAAGCTGCCAGTTTCACTCTCTCATGGTTATATGTATGCTGCTAAGTAGTAATAGTCCCTGTGTTAATTGAAGATTTACATGTGTTATTTGATAACTTACAATACCTTTATGAGCATAGATTTACTTATGCTGATTAGTGACAAGTGTGTCCATGAGGTATAGAGTATGAGACCTTAATTTGCGCTCCACAATTTCTGCCATTTCACCTCCTCATTCTTTCATACTTCTGCTGGAGCTTGATGCTTAGGATTTTGCATTATATCCAACCCTCTGCATCAAATTCCCTTCTTTCTTTCCTCCTCTTCATTTTTACTACAACACCAATATAGGCTTCCTATTGTTGTGTGTCAGCCACTAGAACTAGACATTTCTCTTTGAGATGAGCCAAATTTACCCCCTGTACTGTATTCAAATCTACGCATTTTCTTGAGTCTACCTTTATGAAGGACCATTGAACCAAGCCCCCTTTATTATATTTTTCCAACTTCATGACATATGGGGTGCCGTAGAAATCCCTCATATAATCTCCAAAAGCATTCCTCTCGGATGCCCTAGGCACTAGTCTTCTTTCAACCCAGAGGTTGTCTCTAGGAGGCTTATATATCTTCTAAAGCACTTGTGCTACAGGTGATAGAAAAAGTTACAACATTATGGTTGTATATGCATTTGTTATGCATGCCAGTGTTTATATGTTGTTATGTATGCATTGCCATGGTTATGGTTATGCATGTATGGTAGGTCAAATATGCATTATGAAGTCATTGTATACAATTAGGTCATCATGATTATATTAGTTTGTTATGATGCTGATATGTTGGATGAGAGAGAGAAGGAGACGCAAATCATTAAAGTGAAGTTGCAACATTGGACCTCGAGGCAAGAGCATGTTGTCATATAGGTTTGTATGTTGGGCATGCAGGTATGTAGGTTAAGGATTGTTATGTGCATTATGGTTATGTGTATGCCTTAATTCTATTGATGTTATGGTTACATGTATGATAGATTCTAGTTGATTAGTGTAGTCATATGCACATGTGTCAGATAGTCATGAATGATAGTAACATGTGGTTGTATGCATTTCTATTGTTGTTTTATGTTAGATAACTTGATGATTATGTTATATGTTGTTGATGAGTATGTTATAGGTTAGCTTGTTGTTGTTATATGATAGTTAGCTTGATGATTAGGTTATGTTGTAGCGCTTTTATTTTTGAAAAGTTAGCCATTAGTTGAAAAAATAAAAAATGCCATAAAAAATGATAAGTTAGGATATGAACCAAAAACAAAATTGAAAATAAAAGATGTTAGGACTTATTATCATTTCAGGTCCATATCATAAAAAATTATAGGGTAGTTGCTCTAAAAAAGGAAGGCAAATGACCAAAATGTTAGATAAGCAATAAAAGAAAATATTTGCTTTAGAAAATAAATTAAGGCTGCTAGTTCAAACGCGCCTTTGAAATTTGTTGTTTAGTTTAAAATTAAACAATGCTTAAATTCCTTAATCAAGGTTTAATTATTGTTTAAAACTTGATTGCAAATAGTCATAACATATGATTTTGTCATATGGGTGGAAGCGACAAAACGTTAAATCATCACCAAATAACTGCCGAGCATTTCTCAACGGATAGGATTCACTCCGCTCGGATCAACGACGGAGGAAGCTTTTCAACCCCCCTTCGGTCATTTCCTGTTAACGCGGGGGGGGGGGGGGGGGGGGTGGTGGTTCCGAAAAACAATTTTAATGGCTACCCTCTTTTGCTACGTGGCACTCCCGTAGCGTTTCGGCCCCCCTAAGCATGAAACCATAAACCACCGCACCACCCCCCTGGAAATCCTGCCAGCGGTTTTTCTCCTTTCCAACTATTGACCTCGTTCCCGCGCCATGTCATAGACCTGTTATCCCCTTCTCCATACGGAATCCGCCACATCATTAATCCGTTATATCTCACCCATTCACCACCCGCCACGTCACAAAGCCGTTGTGCCATATGCTCCAAAGCCGTTGCCAACCTCATTTAAATATTTACCCTTCCGTTAGATATTAATCCCACTCCTCTGCAATAAATTGCCTACGGTTAGTTCTAAACAGAAAATTAAGCCCAATTTCACTTATAAATATCACATGGCTCTACTCTTTATCACTTTTATTCTTCCATCCATACACCAAAATCTTTATTCGCTCTGTGCCATTTTCCCCTATCGTCCATCTTCAGTAAAAACAGTTTCTGAATTCCCCCATGCAGCAAGATGGCTCCCAAAGCTAAAACACAGAAAACTGCTGAAGAAGGGAATCCCTCTACAGTCTTTCTTGACTTGGATCATATTCCCCTTGTAGACTCCCTGTTCAAAGTTACTGATTGTGAATGCGAATTTGATTTCAACGAATTGCATTTATGGTTAAATTTGAAATATGATGATAAAGAAGATCCCATTCGTTTATGGGAAACACTTTTGCCCTTGTACTCTTTTCCCAAGACTTATCACTTCCCTGATTTGATCACTTGATGTGAAGCCATGTATGATCCTACACAAAAAACAGTGATGACTCAGGATGGAAAAATCTTGATCACCATTACTTCTCAGAGTATAAAACAAATGCTAATGGTACCTTCATCTGACTCCCTCAGCTATTTTTCACTAGCAGCTCTCATGGACCTCTACAATAAACTCACCTTCCCATATAGAGCCCTTATCTTTGAACTTTTTATGATAGAAGATGCTGAATTACCCAAGATAAATCCACCTTATTCATCTTCTATGTTCCCTGAAGCCACTAGACATATCATCTCCCTGCTATCAGACCTCCTAGGTTATGAAAATGATCAACTTGTTGATGAATCCATCCTTGGATTCTTTTCCATTTTCAGCAAAGAATATCAACTAGATTTCATGTATAATTATAGCCAGTTGTTGGTTGATAATATAAATGAAAAATTTATGAATTTTACCACACAAGGAGTTTTTAGATATAGCTCAGTCATAATCCATTTGATTTTGTTTCAACATGGAGATTCATTGCACATTCAGCTTAATAGGTAAGATGAGAAGGGAGTGAATCAATCAGTGATTCACTGGACAGATTTAGTGAAAGCAGCATCATCAAAGTTTACATTCTCTCAGTTTATAGATTCTTTTTTACATCCAGTTCTTCAATTACTCAATAGCCAGGTAGAGCCCAGAATTGGAGAAGAGATTAAGAAGACATTGCACTTATCAGAATAGACCAAGATTGGTGACTGGTATCTGTACCAGAATTACACTGAAATTAGAATATATGGTAGTGAGTTAGCTCCATACAAACTGCCTAAGTATGTGCCAATGAGGATATTCTCACTGGAATACATCAGGCAGATGATAAACATGGAAGAAGTCCATTTTGTCTCAAGTAAGAAAAAAACTCAGTTCAAACTCAAAGCCAAAGTAGGAAAATTCATTTGTAATACTAGGTCTGTAGGTACAGAGGTAGATAAATTATTGAAGAGCATGAATCTCCAACCAAGCTTCACCTAGTCTTATGATCCTTTTAGGATCATTTTAGCCCTAAGAGTTCAGTTGAAGGCAACACCTTACAACCATACTCCCAGGCCAGAATTGGAGAAGTTTATGAACCAGGAGTAGTGGTTTGAAGGGTCTCTCTTAGAAGCATATGAACAGGTTATAATCACTCCATAGGAAAATACTCCATTCACTTAGAGTACTTAACACAAAAGAGCTAGAGAGGAAACTCAGTTAGCTACAAAATCAGTTAAAGAGTACTATATCTTACAAAAGAAATTGAACACCAGATTGTCATTGTCATCAAGGAGCAAGCCACCAGAAATAATTGATCTTGGAGATTTAGAAGATGTTTCATCAGTAGGGACCATTGATCCCAAACCTCCTTCCACTCCTTCAACTCCTTCTTCAACTGAACCTATGTAGATTATTCAGTCAACTGAGACTAGCTCAGTAGAAGATAATAATATCTTCTCAACATTTTTGGAAATCAAACAAAAGAATGAAAATCTTAAATCACAAGTGTACAATCAGTTTTGGAAACAGACATCCACTTCTCAGCACAAACTTCTCTTTGCCTTTGACAATGAAGGAGGAAGGATGCAAATGGCATTTTTGCAAGCTCAAATTCCATTTCCCAAATCCATAGCAGATTACAAGAAGACCATATTGTCATTTGATGTAAACCAGATACATCCTATTGATGAGATGGATTTGCATAGGAAATCATGGGAAATGTTATTTTCAACAATGACTACAACTTCCATGTCTCTTTCAAAGCTCAGAACTGCCTTGTCAAATGTGCAGTCACAACTTAAGATTGAAAAATTGTCATCTTTACCTAAAAACAACAAATTAAAGTATTTAGAAGATATTATTATCAAACTTGGATATGATCCCCAAGACTGTAAAGCAATTGAAGAAATACTCCAAAAGAAGAATATAGAGATAACAACCTTGAAGAAGCAGTTGAAACTACCTTCAACTGAGGATCCACAAACCAAAGAGATGGCAGAAAATGAACAACATAGAGAAGAGATCACTAGTACAAAATGATTAATTAGTTATTAAAAAACAACTAAAATTTGCATATAAACGACCATTTTTCAGTCGGTTACCAATAGTAGCTAATTTATAGTGTCTTATAACGGCCAACTTTTAGTCATTTTTAGCTTAGTCATTAATTGGTTTCCTCAATTTTACCATATAGTAGTATATTTAGCCATAAATTTGGTCATTAATTTTTCATTGGTTTAGTCATTAATTGTCGCAATTAATGACTAAATATACAACAAAATATATTACTATATGAATCCTCGAGAAAACCAATTAATGACCAAAGAAATATGACCAAAATGTTACTCGTGTTATAAGATACCGTAAATTAGCTACTAATAGTCATATATATGTAAATTTTAGTCATCATTTAAAACCAATTAATGACAAAGAAATATGACTAAATTTTAGTCATGTTATAAGATACTGTAAATTAGCTACTAATAGTCATATATATGCAAAATTTAGTCATCATTTTAATAAAAAACTATCATTTGCGGTAGTCATTTATCTTTTTTTGGTATTTTCATATTCATTATATAAACGACTAATTTAGTAGTTTCTATTCATTTCATTCATAATCATTATAAACAACTAATTTAGTCATATATTCATTTTGTTTGTGTTCATCATTAATTAATATAAATTACTAATTTAGTAGTTTTAGATTCATTTTATGTGTTTATTATTAGTCAACATAAATTAATTAGTATGATTTTGCTACTATATTAAAAAAAATGTCATACAATGTGCATGTTTATCTAATATGATAACGCAAAGTTACATATGTTAATTACAAGACTAAATAAAATCAAGTGCAAATAAAAATAATTTCAACCATATAAATTTTATTATATAAAATAGCAAGTATTACAATATGAGTTTCCAACTTAATATTGGTTGGACAACAATTTACACATGAGCTATTGTTTCATCATTTCAAAACATTATCACTGTGTTTCCAAAGCATTACAAGTGAATTCACCAATTCCGAAGGCTTGACCATCGGTCTCTATGAGTGTGTCTTATGCAAGATATTGGCTCTAAGGGTATCACTAGACAGATTCTCTTCTCTCTATCATTTTGCATTTGTCGCTCCAGTGTTATTGTTCACCTCTTTCTTTAATTGCTGCTTCTTATCATCAATATTGAGTTCCTCTCCTGAAAATGAAAGAAGATACATTGCAGAGTATAAGACATGAAAGATGATGAATACTTGAATATAAAATAAAGTAGACTATACAAGATTTATATGAGATATACCTCAACATTCGATAATGGCAAGTATGCAACTAGATGACCTATATCAACAAAGAAAATAAAATGTCACCATAGAAAATAACACCTTAGGAACTTAGTATTCAACCTTCAACAAAACCTTAGGCACAATAGTACCAACTAAGTTACATGTTAAAAATTTCAAGCAATAGATAACTTGTGAAAATAGATGGGAAAAAAAGATCAGTGTAAAAAATATCCTTATTGCTTGTTCTAAAAGAGTCATGTTCCTTAAATTTGGATATTCTTTTGCCCACAGTAAAAGTTCCTCACTATTATGACCTATGTTTTTAGGATCATGAGATTGATCCAACATCATATTGGATTGTGGAGAAAAAATGATTCAACTTTCCAAGATGAGTACCTCACTTGGTTGAATGAAGGTGCTAGCTGTGAGTAGTGTCAAAACCTTAGGGAAGCATAACACTAAGGCCTAAGAAAATATATCACCACTTGTCCACTGAAAGAAAAAATTTCAATCCCACAATGGCCTCTAGGAGTACATTTCGTTGGATGGATATCACACTCTAAGAGATGATTGTCTAATACAATGAGAAGTGTACATATATTGTCACAATGCCCCTCATAGCCAGACCCTATAGTCATGTCCTATAATATTAATCATATTATATTATTTAATTATAAATTATGACTATAAGATAATTATTAGTTTGAATAATTAGTCTGAAATTGCGTTTTTAGTATTTATGTATACATGAAAATATTCAGAAAAAGGTACTTTTTGTGACTAGTTAATTTTGAATGAATCTAAATACACAAGAAATTATGGTGCCTTGGTGTTTCTCTAGCGGTTATCCGTTCATTGTACCAATTCCTCCCATGTCCTGTACTGCTTTTGGTGAATTCCTCTTTGATGATGTCCAATTCCAATGAAGTGGACATTTATCCTTGATGTTTTTCTGAGCCAAAGGGAAGCTCCACAAGTAACAACCAAAAAGTAGCCTCAAATATATTATTTGAGGCCAAAATGCAGTAATTATATGCCAAGCCAAGAAACATTGCACATTAATCATCTTCCCTTTAATATTGATTAATAATTTCTTTGCATGGTTGTGTAATACTAAAGTGTCAAGTAGGGATATTTAAAGTCAGTCATCCATCAATATCACCTTTGAGAGTGCTTAGTAGTTAATACTTCCTATTACACACATAGTAGACCACTAGCTTCAAGGATAGAAATATAAACACGACAAAATGAAATTAAAAGAAATGCTAGGAAGTCAAATGCGACTAATCTTGCGTCAACAAAATACCAAGCCCTTCACATTAGCAAGGCATTCTTAGGCACTAAAATAGAAAATCCTTCCATTGCATCATTTTCACCTTTTATTTAATTTCTTTAATTGAGAACATAACTTTCATGAAAAGAAATTCATTGAAAAAGGTCTCAAAATCCTAGCAAATGCTCGAGTGATTGTCATATCAATTAAATATAAAGGAAATCGTTCGATATGCTTTTAACTTGTGAAATATATTGAAGAATATGAATATTTCTCATCCCTTGCTCCTAATCAAATTGTAATCCGTGGGTTCCAATCAAGTAACCAATTTCCCTCGAAGATAGTTAAGAGATCACATTGGAGAAGGACTTCTAGAAGCACTGGGATAGTAGAAATGGAATTAACTAGGAGGAAAATGAATCACTTTAGTGGGTGCTCCAAAATATTTGAACGCAACTGAAAATGATTTTATACTCCCTCCACACATTTTAAAATAGAAACCATTTAGCTACATCTCATTTATTTTCCACCTTTTTGTAATATGTAATTCTTTGAGCAAGAATAGAGCATTCATAAATATTTTCATGAAAGAGGACTCTTCATAATCCTAATAGGTTGAGCTATAACAAATAAAAAATTTCATGTAGTGAATAAATCTTACATGGTAGATTTTAGTGATTAAAATTACAACTTTATTCTTAATCTCATTACAACAAAAATAAATTCAACCCTAACTAGTTGGGATCTAACAAATCAAGAATTCCATGTAGTAAACTAAACTTACATGGTAGATCCTAATTATTTGGAATGGCAAATTTATTCTTTATCTTATTACAACATAGATAAATTCAAGAGTACATACATATTTCCTTATCTGACACAAACTTTGAACACATTCCGAGATTTCATAGAAATATAATGATACGATTTACCTGTAGGACATGAGAAAGCTATCTACATCTATCCCCCGTCACTGGACAATAGTGTTATTGAGACACCAGCTCATGGAATTAGAATCATGTAGATAGAGAGTGTTATAGAGATACCTTGCAACACCTATTCAACACTATCTTCGAGCTTCAAATTCATTAATTGAATTACTTTAGTAGCAAATTCTAGTGGGATTTCATTAAATACAACCCGACAAAAGCCATTTATGATAGTTGTCGGTACCTTCTCTGGATCTACCAGACAAAATCCATTTATGATAGCTGTCGTTGCCTTCTTTGGATATATCCCCCTATGGAAATAGAATAATTGATATTCCCCAACTTTTTAGGTACTTGCTTCATGTTCAACATGGGTTATTGAATTCTTCACGTGGAAAAGGTTGCAAATATTAGATGTATAATGAAAACAAGCATGCAATTCAAGGTTGCTCCTAAAGTCTCTTGGGTGAATTATAAAACACCATGTACTTAAAACATGATATATGGTAGTAACAAAAACTTACCCAAGATCCCACTTAATAATTCAAAATGTTGGAAATAGGAGATATATTAAACAATATCAACTATTTAATTGCATAATCAGACTAAAATAGACAAATCTTTAAAATGTTGAAAAGTGTGAAAAAAATGGAGTTGGAATATTATAGTTATTGCAAGGTAGATATAGCTATGTAAAATGTGACTTCTATCGTAAATTTAACTTCTATATGAAAAAAAGGAGTTTGAATATTATAGTTACCTCACGGTAGATATAGCTACGTGAAATGTAACTTCTATATAACATTTTAAATATCCTTTTTTAGCCATTTAAGAGATTAACATTTTTATTTTATTTTATTTTTATTTTTATTTTTTATTTTTATTTATTTATTTATTTATTTATCTTCCGTTAATATCTTAATACTCCAAAAAAAATAACATTGAATTGATTATTCACTAACCAAGGGGAAATTTTAAAACAGTGTGAAAATGCTTACTCATTCCCTTGCCATATTTATGATATTTTATTTGTGTGCGGATTTAAGCTAGTGTAATGTAACTTCTACATATTTGACAATTTAAATGTAAAAAATTACCAAGATTGAAGTTATACAATTAACATATGCACAAAAAGATACAATATGCATGCATTATAAGTAATATGACATTTACATATTTTTTTCCCATAGGAAAAATCGTAATTTCTATTAAAAGGAAATAAGCATATTCAAATAGAGAGGCACTGCCTATCTTCAACAAAATTATGTTCAAGGACATATGTGATCAAAACATTGATACCTTCTTCAACAAAATTATGTTTAGGGACATATGTGATCAAAACATTGATACCTTGTGTCCACGCAGGGAGGTATCAATAGTTGTAAATATACTGAATAGGAGTTCTATATATTAATCTGGCACTTTGTGAGTGTAGATAAAATGTCAAAAAAGAAACTATGAATATTTACAAATGACATATATATGAAGTTTGTTCTTCCTGTGAGATAAACAAAAATTTAAATGTATACAGCGATATCCATTGACGGTCGATGGTAAAATTGGTAATGTGCACCTTCACGCTATTCCCGGATCAACCAGTTGTTCAGATCCCTGTTCGCAGCCTCTTTGGATAGCCTGTTAGCAACTGTGTTCCACTCCCTGTAAATATGATGACATGTAAAAGAGTCAAATGATGGAATCAATATCAGTGCCTCGTCTAGAATATGACTCAAAGTTATGACATTTACATGTTATATCAAGACAAACTTTTTTTCATCTCATTAACTCTTATCTTATAGTTGGTGATGGATATAGCCTTTAAAATTATGAGCCATTCTTTTCATATTTTATATTTTATGACAGATATAACTTTTAAAAGCATCAACCTTGTTTGTTATTTTATGTATGGTCAATTTAAATGGAAGTGCTCATAATTTTATTCAATATTATCTTGTACAAATGGAAATAAAATGATGTAGGGACGGATATAACTTTTAAAAGCATCAACCTTGTTTGTTATTTTATGTATGGTCAATTTAAATGGAATTGCTCATAATTTTATTCAATATTATCTTGTACAACTGGAAATAAAATGATGAGGGGGTGGTGTTTCTATTGATTTTCAAACTTGTTTTAATTACCTAAACTTGTCCTATTTAAAATAAACAGGGGTGGTGTTTCTAGTGGTTTTCAAACTTGTTTAAATTACCTAAATTTAGCTTATTTAAAGTAAATAGTTGCACTGACCATCTTATCTTCAAGTCAGTAACTTTGCTTGAGGGCATCTTCATGACATCCACCATCTCTGAAAATTATGAAATATTAGTAGTATATTGCACTAAATAGGCAACGTTGGCATATATTCTCTTCGTGTCACAAATTTATTGATATTTTATGATTCTTGGCTTCGATTTCCATGCTAAGACTAGGTTTGTCATGCCTTCTAGGATTTTTAGTTGTGCACACATCATATTGTTCACTTCTAATTGTATAAAAAATAGAGATTATGCACAATAACATGTAGTGACATGAGGGTCTCTATTTTACTCAATGATATGCTTGATTTTTTAACCCATTCCAATCCTAGCACAATGAAATTAAGAGAGACAAGGACACAAGAAGGACTATCAATAAATGAAACTAGAGACTTTAGAATGCAACTCAATTGTACCTAAATGTAATGATAAGTATTTACAGCTTCCTTGTCCCTGATGAGCATCGAATCACACTGAAAAATTCCTTGCATTATGAGAATTTGGTTGCACTTGCAATAATCCTCTCTAGTAGTTCCTTGAATTGCCTATAGATATAATTTTAGAAACAATCCTACTCCTGTAATTCCTCCCTATATGAATCATCTTTGTCCCCCCTTATTGATAGTTATTTTTCAAGGCAACAGAATAGAACTATCCAATGGCATCATCACCTTCAAAATAATGCTTGAGTATTTCCAGGTGATTGTTGAACGAGTCTCTACTAAGGTCCATGAAATCCTTGATTTGTCTCCATTGTTGAAAAGTGTGCAACAAGAAATGCTTGTTGAGAATGCAACAAGATGATGGATCTTAGTGGAAAGGAGTCGCCTTCACTAAGTGGGCCCGTAGGCAAATTATGGCGCAAAGTCTATTTTTGGATCACATCAGGAGTGATCATAGCAGGAGTGATCACAGAAGGAGTGATCACAGCAGGAGCGATCACAGTAGGAGCGATCACAGCAGGAGTGATCACAGCAGGAGCGATCATAGCAGGAGTGATTAGAGTCTATTTTTAGACTGCTAGTCAAAAATAGAAAAGTCAAATATTATTGTCTCATAATAATATTTAGACTATAAACTTTATCTTATCCTCTTGGAACACTTCAGTTTGAGCTACAGATGTGGCACATGCAGCTGTCAGAAGGAAATACATTTTCTTATGTGTTAGTTGAGCTATTGCATGCAGGACATCAGTTAGAACTCATGTGGTTGAGTTCTGTGGAGTTGGATGAGCAGTTAATGGAGTTGTGTTCAGTTTCACTTGGTTCAACTAGTTGTATTTAGTCTAACTGATCAATAGACTAAGTGATGAGTTGTGTGAATTAGTTATTAATTAATTCACTAATTATTAACTCATAATGCAACTGAAGAATACATCAGTTAACTCAGTGCATGTACAGTTCAACAGGGACAGGTGTTAGAGGTTGAGATTGCTATCAGTTGTGCATGAGATTGTGCACATGCATGGGATTGAGTTATGCCAATGATCTCTAAATAGTGTGGGCCAATACCAAGTGAAATATAACTTGTGCTCACGTGATTTACAGTGTGGGTGATTTTCACAAGGTAAATATGAGTTTGGATCAGCCATTCTCATTCATTCTTAGCAGGATTGTGCACTGGAGGCATGCAAGCAGCGGAGGAGATTTGGAGATCAGATCTGAGCTGTATTGTGTGTAACAGGTGGAGATAGTACTAAGTACTTGTGAGGAGTATTGTACTATGTTTGTTACATGTTCTCAATCAATATAATGTACAGATAGTTGGGGTTTTTAGCGAGATGCTTTCCCTGGGAAAATACTGTGTTGATATGTGTGATTGATGCTTCTATGTGCGCATGTTATTGTTTCTGCTTCTGTAAATTGATGATCAACGTAGAGGAGGTTATGTATTATGCATGTATTCCATAATAGTGTATAATCGGGATAATCTTTATGAATATGTGTTTATTATTCAAAATTTCTACATGGTATCGGAGCCCTTTGATTTGTAGGAAAAGTTCTATAGGATATCAAAGTGAAGATTGATCATCAGATCTACTATTCAGAAAGTGTTTACAATTTATTTCTTTAGGCAGAGTCTGTAATCGGGCCAGGTAGCCTCTGGATTCATCCTTCTTTTGGAAGTTGAGATATCCGGTGAATGCCCATACAGTCGATCTCTGTACAATAAATACTTTGTTCTCACGAATTTTAGATCAGAAGCGGTTGAGTTTTGAGCTTGTGGAATGGCGCTCAAGGATAAACTCAGAAACATTAAGTGTGAGAATGGAGACAGTATGCCCCAGTATCTCACGAAGTTCACCCAATGCCGGGATGAGCTGGGAAGTGTGGGGGTAATTGTTGAGGATGAGGATATGGTGAGTCTAGCACTCCTTGGCCTTCCTAAGAGTTGGCATAGCTACCAGGACTCGGTGAATGGAAGGGAGAAATTTCCAGGATGGGAGAGACTTTGGTCGGATCTTGTGCAAGAGGAGATTAGATGGCGCACTAGAGACAGTTCTTCATCTATGCATGATGAGGAGAACTGTGCCTTAGCGAGTAAGGCAAAGAAGGGGAAGGGGAAGGTTTCTCTTTCCGAATCTGGTTCTTCCAATGATGGGAAGAAGGTTGACAAGTCGAAGGTGAGATGCTTTCGTTGTCATGAGTTGGGCCATTATGCTACTAATTGCCCAAAGAAGAAGTCCAAGAAGGTATCCGGGGAAGGATATGAAGGTGAGGCAACCTCACTTGCTTCACAGTTTGAGTTGGATTTCACACTCTTCGCATGCATGGTTTCATCCATGATGGGAAGTGGTTGGTTTCTTGACAGTGGAGCTTCTTTCCACATGACCGGTGACAAAAGTTTGTTCAGTACTTTGGAGGAGAAATATCTCCAGATACTCATAGCGATGGGTAATGATGAGAAGTATAGTGTCTCAGGTGTAGGCACAGTTATTTTTCAGAGGGAGCATGGAGCTCGCCTTACCTTGACCGATGTCAAGTATGTACCAGGACTGAAGAGAAACTTGGTGTCGATCGCGATGCTGGAAGACAGAGGCTATGATGTAGTCTTTAGTAAGGGAAAGGTTTTCCTTAGACACATCATCACTAGACAGGTGAAGCAGATTGGTTCACGGGTCAAGAACCTGTATGCTCTTGAGGTTCAAGATGCATGCAAAGCCTTGAGCAGTGAAGCAACTAATGGAGACTTGGTGGTTGAGAGGGAGCGTATATTACCTCTCAACATGCAAAGCCAGAAGAATTCTCAGACGATTGTGGAGGAGCCACAATTGGTGCAACAACTTCAGGAGGTTGTGGAGTAGCCACAACAAGGGAAGCTGAGAGGAGATCGAGTAGAGACATCTACTCATCCAGAGACCTCCGGTGGGGGGAAACTTCGAGCCAGGTGGGCTGAGGGATCACATGTAGCCATACCTCCAGGTAGGAGGTGGGGTGATGTGGATTGATCGTCCCAAGGAGGAGGGGTAGGATCCTTGAGGTACCCAACCTCTTGGACGAGACCTTGCTACGGGATCCCCAATGTGTAGTAGCAGGAACTGATTGATTGGGTAGAGACAGATGCGGATGGAGCGGCAAAGAGAGCGATAGTGCAGGGAATCCCAGGAAAACGCATAGCATGCAGGCTGCAGTAATGCGAGAGGCACAAGTGTTTTGCACAGTGCTAGGTGGCACCGAGAGGTGTGCAATGGTGCGAGATGCATGGAGATGTTGCAGTATCGCAGATGTCAGAGAGGGAGCACTTGTCAGCAGCAGGTAGAGCTTCAACATCAGAGTATGTTCCTAGCCCAACAGAGTGGTCAGTTGGGAGTGTTTTTGTTCCAAGTGTTGTTGGAGCAAAGTGGAGCGGGCAGATGTATTGCATGCAGAACATTCCAGAGTTACAGGATCAGGTTTGAGAGGAAGCCTTTCTTGTTGAGAGGGAGTGTTGAAAAGTGTGCAACAAGAAATTCTTGTCGAGAATGCAACAAGATGATGGAGCTTAGTGGAAAGGAGTTGCCTTCACTAAGAGGGCCCGCAGGAAAATTATGGCGCAAAGTCTATTTTTGGATCACATCAGGAGTGATCACAGCAGGAGTGATCACAGAAGGAGTGATCACAACAGGAGCGATCACAGCAGGAGTGATCACAACAGGAGTGATCACAACGGGAGTGATCACAGTAGGAGTGATTAGAGTCTATTTTTAGACTGCTAGTCAAAAATAGAAAAGTCAAATATTATTGTCTCATATTAATATTTAGACTATAAACTTTATCTTATCCTCTTGGAACACTTCAGTTTGAGCTACAGATGTGGCACATGCAACTGTCAGAAGGAAATATGTTTTATTATGTGTTAGTTGAGCTATTGCATGCAGGACATCAGTTAGAACTCATGTGGTTGAGTTCTGTGGAGTTGGATGAGCAGTTAATGGAGTTGTGTTCAGTTTCACTTAGTTGAACTAGTTGTATTTAGTCTAACTGATCAATAGACTAAGTGATGAGTTGTGTGAATTAGTTATTAATTAATTCACTAATTATTAACTCATAATGCAACTAAGGAATACATCAGTTAACTCAGTACATGTATAGTTCAACAGGGACAGGTGTTAGAGGTTGAGATTGCTATCAGTTGTGCATGAGATTGTGCACATGCATGGGATTGAGTTATGCCAATGATCTCTGTGTAGTGTGGGCCAATACCAAGTGAAATATAGCTTGTGCTCACGTGATTTACAGTGTGGGTGATTTTCACAAGGTAAATAGGAGTTTGGATCAGCCATTCTCATTCATTCTCAGCAGGATTGTGCAGTGGAGGCAGGCAAGCAGTAGAGGAGATTTGGAGATTAGATCTGAGCTGTATTGTGTGTAATAGGTGGAGATAGTACTGAGTACTTGTGAGGAGTATTGTACTATGTTTGTTACATGTTCTCAATCAATATAATATACAGATAGTTGGGGTTTTTAGCGAGATGCTTTCCCCGGGAAAATACTGTGTTGATATGTGTTATTGATGCTTCTATGTGCATATGTTATTGTTTCTGCTTCTGTAAATTGATGATCAACGTAGAGGAGGTTATGTATTATGCATGTATTCTGCAATAGTGTATGATCGGGATAATCTCTGTGAATATGTGTTTATTATTCAAAATTTCTACATCCATCACACAAACCTCTTTTTGTAATTAAATTATAAATCCCACGTCTGGATTCCTCATCCCCGACATGCCAATTCTTTATAGTGGAATATTTTATCGTTGCTCCCTCGGTTCAATAGAGATCCACTACTATGGCATGGAGATGATTGGTGTCATAAAATGGTGCAGTGCATCCATCAATATATGTCACATAACTCCTCTCACCTCACATAACTCCTCTAATCTACAACAATAAGAGTCCTCTCAAACTGTCTCGTCTCCATTTCATTCATCCTGAGATAAGTGGATATTTCCATGGGTGACAAACTGTGCTTGGAGATTTAATAGAAGGAGCTATCACTTAAAAAATAAATATAATGCAACATAATAGTTATCAGCAGGAGGAACAACCTTGCTAAGCTACTTCCTAACTAGATAAATATACTCCCGAATTACCTCTTATAACGAACAAAAGATAACATCAACTGCCTATAGAGTGTACCAATGCATGGTAGCAATGAAAACACTATAAAAAACAACATCTACAACAACGTTGGTCAATCTCTTCTTCTAGTCAAGGGCATGCCCATATTTTGAAAAATATCAAGCAGGTCAGGGTCCACCTCATCCAGGCTCCTCTTCTTCTTGTACTCTCTCTGTTTAGATTTAGAATAATACCATAGGTTTTGGAAATTGATGGGTGGGTAAAAGTTAGTGCACCATTTGGGTTCTTCCATTTTTAATCATTATCTGTAAGCATTGAATCTAAATTGGAAAAGCCATTAAAGTTCCTTCTTTTTAGTTGAAATTAACCTAAGATTTGGAGATTTCTAAAGTTTAATGGATCTAATTATAATCTACTTAAAATATAATAACATGGTTTAAAACTGTAGGCATTGATATTAGAATCTAAGGATGAAACAAAAAATATTTTATGTTCACAATTACAAGAAATTTTAATTTCATATAACAAAGTTTGAGGAAGGTCTAAATTTTTTATCCTACCAGAAAATTTGCTTGCATCACTCGAGCCCTTTGAATTTGGGCATGGTAGAGTCCATTACACAAAAAATCAACGACTAAAAAAGGTGAAAAGAAAAAATAAAATTTTATGCATTCTGACCCTAGAAAAGTTAGATTTGTACAATAAGGACATGCAAAATTCTTACTTGTTCATTGTCTTTTGATGAATTGTTGGATGCAATCAAGATCTACATTATCATAATCATTAAACCCTTTGTACAATAAGGACATGCAAAATGCTTACTTTTGCATTGTCTTTTGATGAATTGTTTGCCGCAACCAAGATATGCATTATCATAATCATTAAACCCTCAACTCTAAATAAAATTTATGCTTTGATCATATAAACCCTCAATTTTTTTTACCCATAAGAACAAAAATCATCTTTAGTAAAAAGGAAGAACTATCCATAGTCCAAATTCATACCCATGTACAAATAACCAAAATCTTCATGCCCATTGACCTTGTCCTTCCTCCATCTAATAGTTGATGCTCTCCTAAGGTGTTTCCCATGCAAAATCCATCTGGGGTTCGAATCCCATGAAATCCATAGATAGCGTTGATGATCTTCCTTCTTGCATTTCCACGCAGATATAGACAAGGCAGAGAAAAATGCACTACTACAACGTGATGCTGTAATCTGTTGATGCTCTCCTAAGGTGTTTCCCATGCAAAATCCATCCGGGGTTCGAATCCCATGAAATCCATAGATAGCGTTGATGATCTTCCTTCTTGCATTTCCACGCAGATATAGACAAGGCAGAGAAAAATGCACTACTACAACGTGATGCTGTAATCTGTGAATATTTTATTTGAATGGAGCGCTAAACTGGAAAGGAAAAAGAAAAGAAATATTTATAATGGAAAAAGTAAAAGAAATATTTATAATATAAAATAAAATATATAAATTTCAATTGGGTTAAATGATTTATTTTTAATAATAATTTATTATTTTTGGGTAAGATGCTAAATTAAAAGGAAGAAGAAGAAGTTTAAAATGATATTGGGATGAGTGTAAACATTTAAATATGACCTCAATTAATAATAAAAAGTTAAATTAATAAAAATAATAAAATTCAATTTGTTATATTTTGATTTTGTTATTAATTTGTGGATAGGCTTTTTGTTACAATACCATGGGCCAATACCATGGTTTATCAATACTACAAGTCCAAAAACCATAACTTATTTTACAACCAAAATATTTTATAACAATATGACAAGATTCTTAACCGTGGATATTCACCCCCACATTAGGGTATATTATTAACTTGTAAAAAATAGGCTTTGTTACAATACCATGGGTCAATATCATGGATTATCAATACCACATGCCCCCAAAACTAAATTATTTCACAATCAAAATATTTTATAACAATATGTCAATATTGTTAACCATGAATATTCACCCTCACTTTACCATGGATATTAACTTGTAAATAGTCTTTGTTACAATACCATGGGCCAAAAATATATAAATTTCAATTTGGTTAAACGAATTATTTTTAATAATAATTTGTTATTTTTGGGTAAGACACTAAATTAAAGAAGAAGAAGAAGTTAAAAATGATATTGGGATGAGTGTAAACATTTAAATATGACCTCAATTAATAATAAAAAGTTAAATTAATAAAAATAATAAAATTCAATTTGTTATATTTTGATTTTGTTATTAACTTGTGAATAGGCTTTGTTACAATACCATGGGCCAATACCATGGTTTATCAATACTACAAGTCCAAAAACCATAACTTATTTCACAACCAAAATATTTTATAACAATATGACAAGATTCTTAACCGTGGATATTCACCCCCACATTACGGTAGATATTATTAACTTGTAAAAAATAGCCTTTGTTACAATACCATGGGTCAATACCATGGATTATCAATACCACATGCCCAAAAAACATAAATTATTTCACAATCAAAATATTTTATAACAATATGACAATATTGTTAACCATGGATATTCACCCTCACTTTACCATGGATATTAACTTGTAAATAGGCTTTGTTACAATACCATGGGCCAATACCATGGCTTATCAATACCACATGCCAAAAAACCATAACTTATTTCATAGTAAAAATATTTTATTTTAATTTAATTTTACAACATTTTTTTAATTGAATCTAAAAGGGAAAATGTTACAATTTGAGATATATCTAAACCCTCTATCCTCAAGACTACTAAAAATATTCCCATAGAAATTAAATTAAGGATTTAATAAAATTAAACTAAGATGGATCTATACTGGTTATATATATATATAAAGAATTGCCATAGATCCATCTTAGCTAAGGATCCAAGGGACGAGAGCAAGCAAATTGACTAATTATAATAGATTAAATATAGTGCATGATATTTTAAAGTTTTCATTATTTTATTTTATTTGACATGATTGATCCAAAATATAGGTTTAATATTTTACAACCAATTAAGTTTTTTTTTAACTTAGATAATTTCTTAAACACAATACAATGTAAACAAATTTAAGAGAGAGTTGGAAGGGGGTAGATAGAGGGAGGGAGATAGTGAAAAAGTTAGAGGACAGAGAGAGAGAGAAAGAGAGAGTGATGGGGGGGAGAGAGTGAGGTGGGAGAGAGGGAGCGAGAGGTAGGAAGAGAGAGGAAAGAGAGAGAGAGGGATGGAGTTGGAGTGGGAGAGCGAGGGAGGAAAGAACAAATTCATAGAGAGATAGAGGTGGAGAGAGAGGGGAGTGAGAAGGGAGAGATGGAGAGAGAGTGAGGGAGAGAAGAGAGGAGGGAAGAGAAAGAAGAGGAGAGGATAGAGATAAGGAGAGAAGGAGAAGGGATAGATGTAGACGTAGAGATGGAGAAGGACAGGGATGGGGGGAGATAGTGATAGAGTTTGATGGAAGAGAGAGAGAGAGAGCGGGAGAGTGATTTTGGGGGGAGATATAGAGGGATGTGGGAGATAAGGGGTAGAGAGGAAGGAAGATAGAGATGAGGAGAGAGAGATGGAATTGGAGGGGGTAGGAGAGGGAGGGAACAAGAAAAACATAGAGGGAGAAAGGTGGAGAGAGAGGGGGTGACAAGGTAGTCATGGAGAGAGAGTGAGGGAGAGAGGAGAGCGGGAGGGAATAGAGAGAAGGATATAGATATAGAGGGAGAGAAGGGGAAGAGAGAGATAGACAGACAAGGGGAAGAGATGGAGAGAGAGTGTGTGTGTGTTTAGGGGGTGAGATAGAGAGAGGGAATAACAAAGAGACACAAATCCAAATATAGATATTATGTAGTATTATATAACTAACCTAGATCCATATTAACCCTATAACTATCAAGTGCCAAGTGGGATCCAGTCTCTCGAGGTGCAAACATTTCCTCAAGTTTCCACTTCGAGAGATTGGAACCCTCTCGGTGCTTGATAGATCTGGGGTTAAGATGGATCTAGGTCAGGTAATACAAAATTAAAGTAGTTTTTATTTGATATTATAGCCTTAAAAATTAAAATTTCCCTTCAAATTAATTTCAAATTGGAACTAGATCCAATTAGATTCAATGAATATATTTTTAAAAAATACATAAAATAAAGTTTTTTATTAAAAAATATATTTTTAAAATTACAAATTATTAGAGATAAATAATGCAAAGTTGGCTCACCTATACACCATGTGAGGATGAAGAAGTGTTTAAGGAAGGATAACCTTTCAACTAATCTTTAACAACCTTTCAATCCCCTATCACTTGTAAGTTTAGATTGCTTGACACAATTAAGATGACTAACATAAAAAAATTGATTCATATTATTGTAGTACTTGTTAGATAGTTGTAGCTTTGTTCTTAGACTAAATCAGTCATTCATGTTGGTCATTTTAGTTTTACTACTTATTAGCTAGTCACATATTTTAACCCACGACTAAATTAGTGATTTATGTTAGTCATTTTTTGGTCGGTCATTTAAGATTGCTCATTTTTGGTAGTATTTCACTTGGAAAAGTTGTGGTGACTAACTTTTTTAGTCACCTAGTCACTAATTTCTCATTTTCTACTAGTGGATGTTGAAGCTCATTATTGAGCAAAACATACAAATTAAGAAAATGGAAGAGCAAACAGAAAAACTGCTCAAGGAAAAAGAGGCAGCACAACTTATTGTGACCTCAGTGACAATAATTCCCATAGCAAGTACAGAGCCAAGCTCATATCCTACTGACATTGCTTCATCTTCAGTAACAGTTGAAACAAGAAGGTTATCTCAAGAGTTACAGGCATAGAAACAACATAATGAAAAGTTACTCTAGAAATTCCAAACCCTGGAGTCATAGAAGGTAAAGAATGATACCTTGTATGTAGAGGAAATGCAAAAGTCACATAGGTTATAACTCAAGGTCAAACAATTAGAAAGTAAGACTCTAATGGCAGACACTTTGGCCCAAGCCAAAGAGGACATCTGGTTAGATATCAACCACTCCATAACAGAGGCATGGCCATCCATACAAATTATTTTTGAGCAGCAAGAATTAATTTCTAGATGCAAAAAAAATATAGATAATCAGAAGGCAGCATTGGGCACAAAACCCAAAGAAGCAGCAGGGATGATCAAAGTACTAAATTCTAAGACTAGGCAACAGTTACAAGAGATAAATATTTTAGATAGGACAACTACTATTTTGGAGATTAAGAAAGTCCCAATTAAGAAGAATCTATTGACTCAACTTAAAAAAAAAGAGTGAAGCTTTGAACATTACAATCAAAAGGTTCCATTCTAAATTCAGTATGTTGAAAAAGAAAGGTTTACCAGAATTAGTAACATCAAATGATCAACTAGTAAAATTGGACGATTACTGTGAAAGATTATATACTATTGCAGTAGACATTAGTTAATTTGTAGGGATAAAAAGACAGATTACTGACAAAGAGTTTTTGGAAGCTTTGAGCCCTGACCTCACAACCAAATATGAAGTTGGACATCTTTTTCTCACTAAACCCAATTTTGAAATATATACCTAAGTTGATGAGATATTAAGAAGAATGGTAAATATGGAGATACCAAGTGAGCAGAGGTGGGATCAATTGTGTGAAACAATTGATTAACTTTCCATCACGAGAAGGGCCAATTCCAAATGAAGACTTCAACCATCTTCTTCTTCTTCAACCCTGTAGTCTGAAGATATATTATCATCAAATCCCTTAGGGAACATTCCATCCAATCCAGATTGGACACAATTATCACCTAGGGTTTCTGAACTTTTAGGTAAGGGAGTTGATTTTAAATCAGCTTTCCTTATTCACTCACTTGAAACATGTCAAGAACGCTCACTACCATTAGGATCACCTAAATCTGAGGTTGAATTGGGTGTTCATTTACCTGAATTAAAACCAACAGACTTCATATCCCCCACTACTTATTCATTCCCTTCTACTTCTAAACAACCTGAAGAAACCTTCTCTGTATACTCAAACCCACTCTTTGAAACAAAAGAGGACATTCACTCACAGGTTCAGAAGCTAGTTATTAGGACTCCCTTAAAATCATTTAGGATATCTCCTCCTTCATCTCCTCCTTCTTCACCTCCACACAGATATACACCTTCTTTATCACCATCTTCCTCTTTTTCTTCTTCATCATCTACACAAACACCTCATACACCATCTTCTACTATGGCATTCCAACCCATTGTACAGGCTAGATATGTAACTTTAGTTTTGCCTCAAAATCTTGATGCATTCCCTCCTGGATATTTAAAACACCTTCCTATGTATAATGGAGAAACTGGTTCTTTAGTTGAGGTTCATATTTAATCATTTTTTGATTTTGTAGATAATATGAACATAGAACAAGAAAATGTTTATATGAGGCTGTTTGTCTAATCTCTTGAGGGAAATGTTAGAACCTGGTTTAGCCAGTTACCTGTAAATTCCATTAGATCATGGGAGGAGTTAACAAATATATTCAAAAACCAATGGGGTGTGAAGAAAGACCCTCTTTACTTTTTGACTGAGTTTGAAGAACTAAAACGAAACTTTGGTGAACATGTAGCTAATTTTATTAAAAGGTACAACAAACGTTACCATAACATGCCCCCTATTTGCAAACCCCCTGTAGCAGCAGCCAAATTTAGGTTTTCAAAAACCTTTGAAGATTATTTTTCTGTAATGTTGAGAGAAAGAACTTCTAGGACTTTTGAAGACATGAAGATTAATGCTATAGAGGTGGAAGCAAATAGGGTTGCCTCAGCCACCTTGAAAGCTAAAGAGGAGAATTCCAAAAGAAAACTTAAATCTAGTCAAGAGGCCTCTACTACTTCAAAAACTAAAACTAAAGATTCCAAAATTGATGAGATCACTTCACTTCTTAGAAATCTATCCAATAGAATTTCCAAGATTGAAACTCAACCCAAAATAGTTCAACAGACGATCACTCGGCTTCAAAATTAGAATCAAGGTCAATACAAAAGAACTCCACAATTGCAGATTCTTCAAAGGCCTAGTAATGATCAGCATGTTCCAACTCCTTTATTAATCGATGATCAACAACCTGATGACAATACCATGATTATCATTGAAGAAATTAACAATATGGATACCTATTCTAGTCAGACCACTATTGTTCCTCTTTTACAGAATAAAAATTTCAAGAAGATCAAGAATCCTCACAAATTTCCAAGTACCATGCCTTCTTTGGATTTCTAATTGCTGAGCTAAATAAAAGATATGATCTCAGACCCAGACCTAACCCCGAAAGACCTCTTAAGGAACCTCCAATATCTCAACCTCATATCAAAGATGTTGAGACTCAGACAACTACTATTCAACCATTAAATTAGTCAACTGATACAGCTCAAATTGATAAAACTGCCTTAACTAAATTTAATGTTGAAAAGGATTTAGAAAGATTTAATATCCCTATAACACTTTCAGGGCTTTCAAAAAACCCTGGATATAAAAATCAAGTTTCTAAATGGATACAAATCACCTCTGTTGATGCTGAAAGTGATGTTATTAGCCTTCAGGATTAATCTCATGCCAAAAACCATCATGGACCATTTAAATCTTGACATAACTAGACCCTATCATGATTTATACACCTTTGATTCCAAGAGGGTACATTGTCTAGGATTAATTAAGGATTTAGTAGTCACTCTTTCCCAAATCCTAGTAAAAAGCATAGTATTAGATATAGTTGTCACTGACATCCCTCCCAAATTTGGAATGCTCCTTTTAAGGTCTTGTTGTGCCAAATTAGGGGGAACTCTTCAGATGGACATGTATTATGCCACTATTCCGGTTTATGGGGGAGAACAACTTAGATTGTATAGAGAAGTTAGATTTTTGCACACTGTATGCAAAACAGATCAACCAAGGAACCACCCCATCTATGCAATTGATCAAATTTTAGCTGCTTCCAACTCTCCTCAGATCAAATACATGAATCTCAAGTAAAAATTGAAGATGTAGTTGAAAGCCCTGTATCAAATAAAACTGATGTATGGAAGCTATTCTTTTATGGTTCTTGTAAAAAGGATGGAGCAGGGGCTGGGGTAGTATTAATCTCACCAGAAAAAGAAAACATTACGCGATCATGTAAACTTGATTTTGAAGTTACCAACAATGTAGTATAATATGAGGCATTCCTTCTATGACTACAGTTAGCCAAGAGTTTAAAGGTACACAACCTGAGTGTTTTCACTGACTCCGAACTCATTGTGAGACAAGTTAGAAATCTTTGTCAAACAAAGCATCCTAGGCTTAGGTCTTATCGAAATGAGATTTGGGATTCCATTGAAAATTCCTTTAATGCCTTCAACATAACTTATGTCCCTAGAAATGAAAACATACATGCAGATTCTTTGGCTGTCTCTGCAAGCTCATTTAAGATTCCTGATCAAACACAAGTGTTATACCAAATCCAGGTCAAATACAGGCCATCCATACCAGATAACCAAAAGCATTGGCAGGTGTTTGAGGATGATGAAAAACTAAAATCTTTCCTTCAAGTTGTAGGTGAATTTTCTCTTCTGCAAATTGATGAAGACAATATTGACATGATTAATCCTCAAGCTAATGATGATCCAGAACTAAACTCCAAGATTGCAGACCCTAACATCATATAATTATCAAATAACTTCATTCCTAAAGAAATAATTCCTTTAGAGAAATTATTCGATTATAATGATGTCCCTCGAAAACCTCCATCCATTTCTCCTAAAGATGACATTGAAGAAATCAATATTGGAACCCAAGAACAAGTGCAAAATATACAAATCTCTACATCTTTAACCCCAAAAGTTAAAAATGAATATCTTAAGTTACTTAAAAAATACAAAGATGTTTTTGCTTGGTCTTATGCTGATCTTAAAACCTATGATACATCCCTCATTGAACATAAGATCCCATTAAAAACAAAAGCTAAACCCTACTAGCAAAAACTCAAAAGAATAAACCCAATTCTTCTACCAACTATTGAGAAAGAGCTTAAGAAAATGTTATATGAACAAATTATTCTTCCACTAAGATATTATAATTGGATTTCCAACCTAGTACCTGTCAGGAAAAAGAATGGTGAAATTAGACTCTGTGTTGATTTTAGAAACTTAAATAAATCATCACTAAAAGATAACTATCCCTTACCTAAAATGGATTAGTTACTTCAACAAGTTTCTAGAGCTAAAAGACTTTCTATGTTAGATGGTTTTTTTGGTTATAATCATATTATGGTCGACAAGGAGGATAAGGAACACACTGCATTCACAACACCTTGGGGTACTTTCATGTATGCTAGGATGCCTTTCGGTTTGACAAATGTAGGAGCTACATTCCAAAGAGCTATGGATATAGCTTTTGTAGGCCAGGTAAATAAATTTCTTGTTATTTATATTGATGATCTTACAATCTTTTCTAATTCTGATAAAAAACATTTAAAGCACTTGATGAAGGTTTTTGAAAGATGTAGAAAATTCGGAATATCGTTGAATCCAAAGAAGTCTCTATTTTCTATCACAAAAGGGAAATAGCTCGATTTTATAATTTCTAAGAATGGAGTAGTCATTGATCCAAATAGAGTATCAACCATTTAGACATTATCATTATCAAGAAATAAAAAGGAAGTTTAGGCTTTTCATGGTAAAATCATCTTTTTAAGAAGATTCATATCCAATTATGCTGAAATTGTCGAAGATATAACTGATAAGCTTTAGAAGGGTCATGAAGTTAAATGGACTGTCTCTTCCAGACATGCATTTGATCAAATCAAGAAATCTATTTCTGAAGCCGCAACCTTGGCCAATCCTAATTATACCAAACCATTCAGTATCTTTTCCTTTTCCTCTAAAACCACCCTTGCTGCTATTTTACTACAAAAGAATGAAGATTCCCATGACAACCCTATAGCCTTTTTTAGCAAAGTCATGAGAGATGTTGAGCTCAAATATGACATAATTGAGAAGCAAGCTTATGCCCTAGTCCAGTCTTTGAAATCTTTTATGATGTATGTTTTACATTCAACCATCATAGCCTATGTCCCAAACGCTGCTGTTAAAACTGTTCTCACTCAACTAGATACTGATGGGAGAAGAGGTAGATGGATCACCCCCAAATTTTGGAGTATGAGCTAACTATCAAAGCCACAAAGCTAGTAAAGGGTCAAGGATTAGCTAAGCTTCTAGCTGAGTCCAACTATAAAGTGTTAGGCATTAACTCTGTTTTGGAAATACAAGGGGAGAATCCACAAGAACCTTTCCAAAATTCAAATGAGAAAAATCCACAAGCACCTTCTGTCTATGCAGAAGGGGAGAATCCACAAGAACCTTCCCAAAATTTGAAGGAGGAGAATCCACAAGAACCTTCCCAACATCCTGAAAAGAAGAATCCATAAGAAACTTTACCTTCAGATCAGACCATTTCTGTAAATATTGATGAGAAATTTCTTTTGTCAAATTGGTATCAAGATATTGTAATTTCTTGATTCATTTTGAATGTCATGCATCGTTTTCCAAAAGTCAATGTAAAACTCTCAAATTGAAAGCAGTCAAATACTGTATCATAAATGAAAATCTGTACTGGAAAGATCCACTCAATATTTTGATATTATGTTTAACAGAATTAGAGACCGAAGGGATCATTGATCAGTTTCATGCAGGATTTTATCTAGGACATTATGCTTGGAGGGCAACAACATATAAGATATTAAGAGCAGGATTTTATTGGCCCACATTGTTCTTACAAGTAGGAGAAAGGGTTAGAAGTTGTGTCCCTTGTCAGATGTTTGTTGGTAAGCAAAAAATGCCAGCTCTTCCACTAATCCCAACACTAGTCTCAACACCTTTTCTCCAATGGGGACTAGATTTTATTGGAGAGATTCATCCCAGTTCAAGCAATCAGCATAGATGGATCCTCACTGCAACAGACTACTTTACTAAATGGGTGGAAGCAATTCCCATAAGAAATGCTACTAATGTAGTAGTGATCAAATTCATTGAAGAGAACATTTTATCCAGGTTTGGTTGCCCAAGCTAGATTGTTACTAATAATGACACAACATTTTCTAGTGTTAAAATGATTGAGTTTTGCCAAAAATATTAGATTTTGTTACACCATTCAACTCCATATTATCCTCAAGATAATGGTCTTGTAGAATCATCTAATAAAACTCTGGTAAAGGTTATCAAGAAAACTTTAGTAGATCATAAAAAGAGCTGGGACACTCATCTAATTTATGCAGTCTGGGCAAATAGGATTACTCCAAAGAGATCTACTGGAAAATCTCCTTTTCAGTTAGTTTATGGGAAATATGTAATTTTCACTACCAAATTGGCTTTCCCTATTTTAAAGTTTCTATAGGAATCATCTGATGAACCTAATGATTTTTCAAGGAGGATAAATCAAATCATTGAACTAAATGAGAGCAAAGATGAAGTCCAATACAAATTGAAAAAAATATCAAAATAAAATGAAGATCATGTTTGATAGAAGAGCCAACGAAAGGGACTTCAAAGAGGGAGATTTAGTTCTAATATGGGATGCAATAAGAGAAGAGAAAGAAAAACATGGAAAGTTTGACAACCTATGGTTCGGACCTCTAGCTATTGCTGAAGTAAAAGGAAACAACACCTTTGTGTTACAAAATCTAGAGGGACAATATTCCACATTCCTTGTTGATGGAAGATTTCTGAAGCATTATATTAAGTATTGAGAAGTTGAAGTAGATTTTAATATCATCATTGTAATAAGTCCGTTTTATCTTCCTTTCCAATTGTTAGTATGATTTTTTACAACAAAGACTCCAGAGCCCGAGGAGAAGGCACATGGATTTGCAAGTTATCTGCATTCTATAGGAGAAAGCAGTCCCCAGTTGGAGCCGATGTTGTAGCTCTTTTATTTTTGATAAGTTAGCCATTAGTTGAAAAAATAAAAATTTCCATAAAAAATGATAAGTTAGGATATGACCCAAAAACAAAATTGAAAATAAAAAAATGTTAGGATTTATTTTCATTTCAGGTCTATATCATAAACAATGATAGGGTAGTTTCTCTAAAATAGGAAGGCAAATTACAAAAATGTTAGATAAGAAATAAAAGAAAATATTTGCTTTAGAAAATAAATTAAGGCTGCCAGTTCAAACGCGCATATGAAATTTGTTGTTTAGTTTAAAATTAAACATTGCTTAAATTCCTTAATGAGGGTTTAATTATTGTTTAAAACTTGATTGAAAATAGTCATAACATATGATTTTGTTGTATGGGTGGAAGTGACAAAACGTCAAATCATCGCCAAATAACCGCCGAGCATTTCTTAACGGATAGGATTCACTCCACCCAGATCAAAGACGGAGGAAGCATTTTGGCCCCCCTTCGATCGTTTCCAGTTAAAGCGGGGGGGGGGGGGGGGGGGGAGGGGGTCCGAAAAGCAGTTTTAATGGCTGCCCTCTTTTGCTACGTGGCACTCTTGTAGCGTTTCGATCCCCCTAAGCGTGAAACCATAAAGCACCGCACCCCCCAAAATCTCGCCAACGGTCTTTCTCCTATCCAACCGTTGACGTTGTTCTCATGCCATGTCATAGACCCGTTATCTGCTTCTCCATACAGAATCTACCACGTCACTAATCTGTTATATCTCACCCATTCATCAACAACTTCCTACCTAATAGGGACACATCATTCAACAGTTTTCTTTTCCTATTTTGTTTCAGGCTATTTTTGTAATCAGTTTAGGATATTTTTTTTACTATCCAAACTAGTATAAATAACTCTCTTCTACGAGTTATTAAAGGTGGTACCTTTCCATAAGCAATTTTGTAAAGCATTGATGTACAAGCTTTTTCTAGATCACTGATAATAAAGCAAAGGATTTTGAATTTGATATCATACAGTCTCGTTTTCTTCTGTAAGTTTTTCATGTGTTCCATTCATTTTGTTAATTCTGCACATGTTTAAGTTTTATAGAGATATCAAGAGAGAATAAATGTGTTACATTTATTCTTAAAATTCCTTCTGAAGTTATTATTATAAAGAGATTGAGATATTGGACTGTGTGTCTGAAAGGCTCCCTCTAAATCATTAAATTGTCAGTGTCTTGTGTAATTTTAAGCATATTTTGTTTAACTTCTGAACATTGGTCAATGGTTTTCCCACTTATGATGATTTAGCTTTCTATTTGAAATTTAAAGTAATCATATCTCCTTACTATTCTTTCTCCACATCTTATCAACTTAAATAACTCTGTGAAGTTAAATAGGAGCCCTTTGGTTATTTATTAGTACTATCTAAAAGGGTTAAATACATCATTCTTATAATTTTTTTCATGTATTGGTCCTCCATAAAAAGAAAAACCCAAAACCAAAAAAAATATATCTTAGATGCCCTAGCATGATCAATTGACCATTATCATCTCAGAGGTACAACATCAATCTAGCGCCATTGTCGGGGACTCGAATTTGATTAGTTTTCCTGGGACAATATAAATCCTATTCCTTTAAAGGTGACTAAAGGAATAGATAGGTCAAAATTCTTCACCCGGCGACTCCACTGTGCCAAATTGGCACCTTTTAAGCACACTGGATCCCATTTTGAATCTGACACGGTTAGTCTCTGTCAGACCCAAAAAAACTTGTGAGAAGGGCCAATTCCAAACGAAGATTTCAACCATCTTCTTCTTCTTCAGCCCTGCAGTCTGAAGATATATTATCATCAGATCCCTTAGGGAACATTCAACCTAATCCAGATTGGACACAATTATCACCTAGGGTTTCTGAACTTTTAGGTAAGGGAGTTGATTTTAAATCAGCTTTCCTTATTCACTCACTTGAAATATGCCATTAACCCTCACTAACATTAGGATCAACTAAATCTAAGGTTGAATTGGGTGTTCATTTACCTGAATTCAAACCAACAAAATTCATATCCCCCACTACTTATTCATTCCCTTCTACTTCTAAACAACTTGAAGAAACCTTCTCTATATACTCAAACCCACTCTTTGAAACAAAAGAGGACATTCACTCACAGGTTCAGAAGCAAGTTACTAGGAATCCCTTAAAATCATTTAGGAGATCTCCTCCTTCTTCACCTCCACACAGATATACACCTTCTTTATCACCATCTTCCTCTTTTTCTTCTTCATCATCTACAAAAACACCTCATACACCATCTTCTACTATGGCATTCCAACCCATTGTACATGCTAGATATGCAGATTTAGTTTTTCCTCAAAATCTTGATGCATTCCCTCCCGAATATTTAAAACACCTTCCTAGGTATAATGGAGAAATTGGTTCCTCAACTGAGGACGATCTTCAATCATTTCTTGATTTTGCAGATAATATGAACATAGAACAAGAAAATGTTTATATGAGGTTGTTTGTCCAATCTCTTGAGGGAAATGTTAGAACCTGGTTTAGGCAATTACCTGCAAATTCCATTAGATCATGGGAGGAGTTAACAAATATATTCAAAAACCAATGGGGTGTGAAGAAAGATCCTCTTTACTTTTTGAATGAGTTTGAAGAACTAAAATGAAACTTTGGTGAACCTGTAGCTGATTTTATTAAAAGGTTCAACAAACTTTACCATAAGATGCCCCTTGATTGCAAACCCCCTATAGCAGTAGCCAAATCTAGGTTTTCAAAAGTCTTTGAAGATGATTTTTCTATAATGTTGAGATAAAGAACTTCTAGGACTCTTGAAGACATGTAGATTAATTCTACAGAGCTGGAAGCAAATAGGGCTGCCTCAGCCACCTTGAATGATAAAGAGGAAAAGGCCCAAAGAAAACTTAAATCTAGTCAAGAGGCCTCTACTACTTCAAAAATTAAATTTGAAGATTTCAAAATTGATGAGATCACTTCACTTCTTAGAAATTTTTCCATTAGAATTTCCAAGATTGAAACTCAACCCAAAACAGTTCAACAGACGATCACTCAACCTCAAAACTAGAATCAAGGTCAATACAAAAGAACTCCACAATTGCAGATTCTTCAAAGGCCTAGTAATGATTAGCAGGTTCAAACTCCTTTATTGATCGATAATCAACAACCTGATGACAATACCATGACTATCATTGAAGACATTAACAATATGGATACCTATTCTAGTCAAACCACTATTTTTCCTCTTTCACAAAATAAACAAGTTCAAGAAGATCAAGAATCCTCACAAATTTCCAAGTACCATGCCTTCTCTGAATTTCTAATTGTTGAGCTAAATAAAAGATATGATCTCAGACCCAGACCTGGCCCTGGAAGACCTCTTAAGGAACCTCCAATAATTCAACCTCATACCAAAGCTGTTGAGACTCAGAAAACTACTATTCGACCATTAAATTAGTCAACTGATACAACTCAAATTGATAAAAATGCCTTAACTACATTTAATGTTGAAAAGGAGTTAGAAAGAGTGAATATCCTTATACCACTTTCAGAACTTTCAAAAAACCCTGGATATAAAAATCAAGTTTCTAAATGGATACAAATCACCTCTGTTGATGCTGAAAGCAATGTTAGTAGCCTTCATGATCCAGATTTAAGCAGGAACGCAACAAATTACAGAGATAACCATATACACAAAGATGCAGCGGAAATAATACTTCATTTCATTAATGGAAAATACTGACATATGCTTACAAACAGAAATGGCAATAAACTAGCTAGGGCGATGGTAGCTTATCTCTGAGAAGAGATGTGATGGCTACATGCCTCTGAACTGTTCTGAACTGTATTACAATGAGGCTCGAAGGCCTATTTATTGTTGAGAAACAATGGAAAACCCTTCACATACAGAAACCTAACCCTAGAAGATGAAACGCCAAATTGTGGGCCCCGTTTGGGTAAATTGGTACATCAATTTCCCGGGGTCGTAACTTTGGCATACGATCTCCGTTTGACGCGTACGATAGCTCATTAGAAAGATCTATCCGAGTACTACCACTTTGGGAGGCAACATAGGGCTCAGTCGCCCCAGAATTCCAAAAAAAACGTCGTTTAGGGCCTCAAAACGGCTCCGGAAGTTCAGGACCCGAAAAACTGCTAAAAATAGTAAACTGTGCTACAATTAAGGAAACTGAAAATGCTGAGAAAGACAATGGTGGGGGTCCAGGTGGACCTGGCAGGTGGCCACCAATATCCACCTGGATCACTTCAGGATGAAAAACCAGCAGTTATCTTTGGTCCTAGCTCAGATATGATAGATGAAATAGTACCCCCTTTCTATGTGACAGTAAAGACAAATGATTCCACGTTATACAACTGTATTCTTGATTCTAGAGCATCACACAATCTCATGCCAAAAACCATCATGGACCATTTAAATCTTGACATAACGACATCCTATCATCTAGGATTGATTAAGGATTTAGTAGTCACTCTTGCCCAAATCCCAGTAAAAAGCATAGTATTAGATATAGTTGTCACTGACATCCCTCCCAATTTGGAATTCTCCTTTCAAGGTCTTGTTGTGCCAAATTAGGGGGGAACTCTTCAGATGGACATGTCTTATGCCACTCTTCCGGTTTATGGGGGAGAACAACTTAGGTTGTATATAGAAGTTAGATTTGTGCACATTGTATGCAAAATAGATCAACCAAGGAACCACCCCATCTATGGAATTGATCAAGATTTTAGCTACTTCCAACTCTCCTCAGATCAAATACATGAATCTCAAGTAAAAATTGAAGATGTAGTTGAAAACCCTATATCAAATCAAATTGATGTAAGGAAGCTATTCTTTGATGGTTCTTGTACAAAGGATGGAGCAGGGGCTGGGGTAGTATTAATCTCACTAGAAAAAGGAAATATTACACAATCATGTAAATTTGATTTTGAAGTTACCAACAATGTTGCAGAATATAAGGCATTCCTTCTAAGACTACAATTAGCCAAGAGTTTAAAGGTACACAACCTGAGTGTTTTCACTGACTTCGAACTCATTGTGAGACAAGTTAGAAATCTTTGCCAAACAAACATCATAAGCTTAGGTCTTATCAAAATGAGATTTGGGACTCCATTGAAAATTCCTTTAATGCCTTCAACATAAATTATGTCCCTAGAAATGAAAACACACATGAAGATTCTTTGGTTGTCTCTGCAAGCTCATTTAATATTTTTGATCAAACACTAGTGCTATACCAAATCCAGGTCAAATACAGGCCATCCATACCAGATAACCAAAAACATTGGTAGGTGTTTGAGGACGATGAACAACTGAAATATTTCCTTCAAGTTTTAGGTGAATTTTCTCTTTTGCAAATTGATGAAGACAATCTTGACATAATTAATCCTCAAGCTAATGATGATCCAGAACTAAACTCAAAGATTGTAGACCGTGACATCATACAATTATCAAACAACTTCATTTCTAAAGGGTTAATTCCTTTAGAGAAATTATTCGATTATAATGATGTCCCTCGAAACCCTCCATCCATTTCTCCTTAAGATGACATCGAAGAAACCGATATTGGAACCCAAGAACATGTGTAAATATAAAAATCTCTACATATTTAACCCCAAAAGTTAAAAATAATATCTTAAGTTACTTAAAAAATACAAAGATGTTTTTTCTTGGTCTTATGCTGATCTTAAAACCTATGACACATCCCTCACTGAACATAAGATCCCATTAAAAACTGAAGCTAAAACCCACCAACGAAAACTTAGAAGAATTAGCCCAGTTCTTCTACCAACTCTTGAGAAAGAGCTTAAGAAAATGTTAGATGCACAAATTATTCTTCCACGAAGATATTCTAATTGGATTGCCAACCTAGTACCTGTCAGGAAAAAGAATGGTGAAATTAGACTTTGTG
This sequence comes from Pinus tabuliformis, assembly GCA_031772625.1. Taxonomy (NCBI): domain Eukaryota; kingdom Viridiplantae; phylum Streptophyta; class Pinopsida; order Pinales; family Pinaceae; genus Pinus; species Pinus tabuliformis. The sequence continues at coordinate 689,988,100 of CM062819.1, forward strand.
TTGATTTTAGAAACTTAAATAATGCATCACTAAAAAATAACTATCCCTTACCTAAAATGGATCAATTACTTCAATAAGTTTTTGGAGCTATCAAACTTTCTATGTTAGATGGTTTTTCTGGTTATAATCATATTATGGTCGACAATGAGGATAGGGAAAAGACTGCCTTCACAACACCTTGGGGTACTTTCATGTATGCTAGGATGCCTTTCGGTTTGACAAATGTAGGAGCTACATTCCAAAGAGCTATGGATATAGCTTTTGTAGGCCAAGTAAATAAATTTCTTGTTATTTATCTGGATGATCTTACAGTCTTTTCTAATTCTGATAAAAAACATCTAAAGCACTTGATGAAGGTTTTTGAAAGATGTAGGAAATTCGGAATATCGTCGAATCCAAAGAAGTCTCCATTTTCTATCACAAAAGGGAAATATCCCGACCATATAATTTCTAAGAATGGAGTAGTCATTGATCCAAACAGAGTATCAACCATTCAGACATTATCATTACCAAGAAATAAAAAGGAAGTTTAGGCTTTTCTTGGTAAAATCAACTTTTTAAGAAGATTCATACCCAATTATGCTGAAATTGTCAAAGATATAACTGATATGCTTAAGAAGGGTCATGAAGTTAAATGGCCCATCTCTTCCAGACATGCATTTGATCAAATCAAGAAAGCTATTTCTGAAGGCGCAACCTTGGCCAGTCCTGATTATACCAAACCATTCAGTATATTTTCCTTTTCCTCTGAAACCACCCTTGTTGTTGTTTTACTACAAAAGAACGAAGATTCCCATGAAAAACCTATAGCCTTTTTTAGAAAAGTCATGAGAGATGTTGAGCTCAAATCTGACATAATTGAGAAGTAGGCTTATGCCCTATTCCATTCTTTGAAATCTTTTAGGATGTATGTTTTACATTCAACCATCATATCCTATGTCCCAAACACTGCTGTTAAAACTGTTCTCACTCAACTAGATACTAATGGGAGAAAAGGTAGATGGATCACCCAGATTTTGGAGTATGACCTAACTATCAAAACCACAAAGCTAGTAAAGGGTCAAGGATTAGCTAAGCTTCTAGCTAAGTCCAACTATAAAGTGTTAGGCATTAACTCTGTTTTTGAAATACCAAGGGAGAATCCACAAGAACCTTCCCAAAATTCAAATGAGAAGAATCCACAAGAACCTTATCAAAATTTGAATGAGGAGAATCCACAAGAACCTTCCCAACATCCTGAAGAGAAGAATCCACAAGAACCTTTACCTTCATATTAGACCATTTCTGTACATATTGATGAGAAATTTCTTTTGTTAAATTGGTATCTAGATATTGTAAATTTATTGATTCATTTTGAATGTCATGCTTCCTTTTCCAAAAGTCAATGTAAAACTATCAAATTGAAAGAAGTCAAATACTGTATCATAAATTCAAATCTGTACTGGAAAGATCCACTCAATATCTTGTTATTATGAATTAGAGATCGAAGGGATCATTGATCAGTTTCATGCAGGATTTTGTGGAGGACATTATGCTTGGAGGGAAACAACATATAAGATATTAAGGGCATGATTTTATTGGCCCACATTGTTCTTACAAGTAGGAGCAAAGGTTAGAAGTTGTGTCCCTTGTCAGATGTTTGTTGGTAAGCAAAAACTACCAGCTTTTCTACTAATCCCAACACTGGTCTCAACACCTTTTCTCCAATGGGGATTAGATTTTATTGGAGAGATTCATCCTACTTCAAGCAATCAACATAGATGGATCCTCACTACAACAGACTACTTTACTAAATGGGTGGAATAAATTCCATTAGGAAATGCTACTGATACAGTAGTGATCAAATTCATTGAAGAGAACATTTTATCTAGGTTTGATTGCCTAATCTAGATTGTTACTGACAATGCCACAACATTTTCCAGTGTTAAAATGATTGAGTTTTGCAAAAAATATTAGATTTTGTTACACCGTTCAACTCCATATTATCCTTATGGTAATGGTATTGTAGAATCATCTAATAAAAGTCTGGTAAAGGTTATCAGGAAAATTTTAGCAGATCATAAAAAGAGCCGAGACACTCATCTAATTTATGCAGTCTGGGCAAACAGGATTACTCCAAAGAGATCTACTGAAATATCTCCTTTTTAGTTAGTTTATGGGAAAGATGCAATTTTCCCTACCAACGTGGCTTTCCCTGTTTTAAAGTTTCTGCAGGAATCAACTGATGAACCTGATTATTTTTCAAGCAGGATAAATCAAATCATTGAATTGAATGAGAACAAAGATGAAGTCCAATACAAATTGAAAAAATAACAGAATAAAATGAAGAGCATATTTGATAGAAGAGCCAACAAAAGGGACTTCAAAGAGGGATATTTAGTTCTAAGATGGGATGCCAGAAGAGAATAGAAAGGAAAACATGGAAAGTTTGACAACCTATGGTTCGGACCTCTAGCTATTGCTGAAGTAAAAGGAAACAACACCTTTGTGTTACAAAATCTAGAGGGACAATATTCCACATTTCTTATTAATGGAATATTTCTGAACCATTATATTTATTATTGAGAAGTTGAAGTAGATTTTAATATCATCATTGTAATAAGTTCATTTTATCTTCCTTTCCAATTGTCAGTATGATTTTTTACAGCAAAGACTCTAGAGCCCGAGGAGAAGGCACATGGATCTACAAGTTCTATGCATTCTATAGGAGAAAGTAGTCCCCAGTTGGATCCAATGTTGTAGCTCTTTTATTTTTGATAAGTTAGCCATTAGTTGAAAAAATAAAAAATTCCATAAAAAATGACAAGTTAGGATATGACCCAAAAACAAAATTGAAAATAAAAAATGTTAGGATTTATTATCATTTCAGGTCTATATCATAAACAATGATAGGGTAGTTGCTCTAAAAAAGGAAGACAAATGACCAAAATGTTAGATAAGAAATAAAAGAAAATATTTGCTTTAGAAAATAAATTAAGATTGCTATTTCAAATGCGCCTTTGAAATTTGTTGTTTAGTTTAAAATTAAGCATTTCTTAAATTCGTTAATCAGGGTTTAATTATTGTTTTAAACTTGATTGCAAATAGTCATAACATAAGATTTTGTCGTATGGGTGGAAGTGACAAAACGTCAAATCATCGCCAAATAATCGCCGAGCATTTCTCAACGCATAAGATTCACTCTGCTCGGATCAACACTGGAGGAAGCGTTTTGACCCCCCTTCGGTTGTTTCCCATTAACGCGGGGGGGGGGGGGGGGGTCGGGGTCCGAAAAGAAGTTTTAATGTCTGCCCTATTTTGCTAGGCGACACTCTCGTAGCATTTCGACCCCTTAAGCGTTAAACCATAAAGAACCGCACCCCCGCCCCCGCCCCCTCGAAATCCAGCCAATAGTTTTTCTCCTTTCCAACTGTTGACTTCGTTCCTGTGCCATGTCATAGACCCATTATCCCCTTCTCCATATGGAATCCGCTATGTCACTAATCCATTATATCTCACCCATTCACCACCCACCATGTCACAAATCCATTGCGCCATACGCTCCAAAGCCATTGCCAACCTCATTTAAACGTTTACCCTTCCGTTAGATATTAATCCCACTCCTCTACAATAAATTACCTACAGTTAGTTATAAGTGGAAAATTAAGCTTAATTTCACTTATAAATATCACATGGATCTATTCTTTATCACTTTTCTTCTTCCATCCATACACCAAAAGCTTTATTCACTCTGTGCCATTTTCCCCTGTCATCCATCTTCAGTAAAAACAGTTTCTGAATTCCCCCCTCCAGCAAGATGGCTCCCAAAGTTAAAACACAAAAAACTGCCGAAGAAGGGAATCCCTCTACAGTCTTGCTTGACTTGGATCATATTCTCCTTGTAGACTTCCTATTCAAAGTTACTGATTGTGAATACAAATTCGATTTCCATGAATTGAATTTGTGGTTAAAGTAGGAATATGCTGAAAGAGAAGATCCTATTCATTTCTAGGAAACACTTTTGCCCTTGTACTATTTTCCCAAGACTTATCACTTCCCTGATTTGATCACTTGGTGTCAAGCGAGGTATGATCATGTACAAACAATAGTGGTGACTCACGATGGAAAAATCCTGATCACCATTACTGCTTAGAGTATAAACCAAATGCTAATGATACCTTCATTTTGTAGGTTTTAACCCTGTACAGAAATTACTTGCATACGAATTCTAAAACACAGAAAATAAACAATGCGAGAGCACAACACATAAAACACATATACACAGAGAGTTTCCCCTGGATCCAAAAACCGGGATTACCAACTTGATTTTTCATTATGTTCCTTTCAATGTTACAATACATATTTATACATGCTGAAGCATCGAATACCATGGACCGAAAACCATCGCGCCAAAACCATGGACCGAAAACCATCGCGTCCAAAACCGTGTGCGAAAAACATGCACAAAACCATAGGGAGGTCCGCCCAACCTAATATAGGGTCCAAAAATCAAAATTTTCTGGGGCGCTACCCTGGACCCCATAGAGGGGAGTTACTTGCACCCCTCAAACCCTAGTGACGCCCCTGCTACGCAATCAGCGCAATGAAAGGGGGGGCTCCAGCCCCTCTCTAACCCCCCGGTTAACTATGTGGGCTAGTCGTGGAAAGAATATAACACAGCCCAACACATCTGACTCCCTCAACTATTTTTCACCAGCAACTCTCATGGACCTTTGTAATAAACTCACCTTCCCACAGAGAGCCCTTATCTTTGAACTTTTTCTGCCAGAAGATGCTGAATTACCCAAGAGAAATCCACCTTATTCATCTTCTATGTTCCTTGAAGCCACTAGACATATCATCTCCCTACTATCATACCTCCTAGGTTATGAAAATGATCAACTTGTTGATGAATCCATCCTTGGATTCTTTTCCATTTTCAGCAAAGAATATCAACCAACTTTCATGTATAATTATAGCCAGTTCTTGGCTGATAATATACATGAACAGTTTATGAATTTTACCATACAAGGAGTTTTTAGATATAGCTCATTCATAATCCATTTGATTTTGTTTCAGCAGGGAGATTCATTGCACATTCAACTTAACAGGCAAGATGAGAAGGGAGTGAATCAATTAGTGATTCACTTGACAGAGTTAGTGAAAGCAACATCATCAAAGTTTACATTCTCTTAGTTTATAGATTCTTTTGTACATCTAGTTCTTCAATTACTCAATAGCCAGGCATAGCCCAAAATTGGAGAAGATATTAAGAAGACATTGCACTTATCAGAACATACCAATACTGGTGACTAGTATCTGTACCAGAATTACACTGATATTAGAATATATGGCAATGAGTTAGCTCCATACAAGCTGCCTAAGTATTTTCCAATGAGTATATTCTCACTGGAATACATTAGGCAGATGATAAACATGGATGAAGTCCATTTTGTCTCAAGTAAGAAAAAGTCTCAGTTCAAACTCAAAGCCAAAGTAGGAACATTTATTTGTAATACTAGGTCTGCAGGTACAGAGGCAGACAAATTATTGAAGAGCATGAATCTCTAGCCAAGCTTCACCTGGTCTTATGATCCTCTTGGGATCATTTTAGCCCTAAGAGTTTAGTTGAAGGAAACACCTTACAACCATACTCCCAGGCCAGAATTGGAGAAGTTTATGAACCAGGAGCAGTGATCTAAAGGGACTCTCTTAGAAGTAGATGAACAGGTTATAATCACTCCACAGGAAAATACTCCAGTCACTCAGAGTACTCAACACAAAAGAGCCATAGAGGAAACTCAGTCAGCTACAGAATCAGTTAAAGAGTACTATATCTTACAAAAGAAATTGAACACCAGATTGTCACTATTAGCATGGAGCAAGCCACCAGAAATAATTGATCTTGGATATTTAGAAGATGTTTCGACAGCAGGGACCACTGATCCCAAACCTCCTTCCACTTCTTCAACTCCTTCTTCAACTGAACCTATGGAGATTATTCAGTCAACTGAGACCAGCTCAGTAGAAGATACTAATATCTTCTCAACATTTTTGGAAATCAAACAAAAGAATGAAAATCTTAAATCACAAGTGTACAGTCAGTTTGGAAACAGACATCCACTTCTCAGCACAAACTTCTCTCTGCCTTTGACAGTGAAAGAGGAAGGATGCAAATGGAATTTTTGCAAGCTCAAATTCCATTTCCCAAATCCATAACAGAATACAAGAAGAACATATTTTCATTTGATGTAAACCAAATACATCCTATTGATCAGATGGATTTGCATAGGCAATCAAGGGAATTGTTATATTCAACAATGACTACAACTACCATGTCTCTTTCAAAGCTCAGAACTGCCTTGTCAAATGTGCAGCAACAACTTAAGATTGAAAAATTGTCATCTTTAGCTAAAGATAACAAATTAAAGTCTTTAGAAGATATTATTATCAAAATTGGATATGATCCCCAAGACCCTAAAGCAATTGAAGAAATAATCTAGAAGAAAAATACAGAGATAACAACTTTGAAGAAACAGTTGAAACTTCCTTCAATTGAGGATCCACAAACCAAAGAGATGGCAGAAAATGAACAACATAGAGAAGAGATTTGAAGCTCATTATTGAGCAATACATACAAATCAAGAAAATGGAAGAGCAAATAGAACAAATTCTCAAGGAAAAAGAGGCAGCACAACTTGTTATGACCTCAGTGATAGAAATTCCCATAGCAAGTACAGAGCCAAGCTCATCTCCTATTGACATTGCTTCATCTTCAGCAACAGTTGAAACAACAAGGTTATCTCAGGAGTTATAGGCACATAAATAATAGAATGAAAAGTTACTCCAAAAGTTCTGAACCCTGGAGTCACAAAAGGTAAAGAATGATACCTTGTATGTAGAGGAAATGCAAAAGTCACACAGGTTAGAACTCAAGGTCAAACAATTAGAAAGTAAGACTCTATTAGCAGATACTTTGGCCCAAGCCAAAGAGGACATTTGGTTAGATATCAACCACTCCATAACAGAGGTATGGCCATCCATACAAATTATTTTTGAGCAACAAGAATTGATTTCTAGATGCAGAACAAAGATAGATAATCAGAGGGCAGCATTGGGCACAAAATCCAAAGAAGCAGCAGGGACGATCAAAGTACTAAATTCTAAGACTAGGCAACAGTTACAAGAGATAAATATTTCAGATAGGACTACTACTATTTTGGAGATTAAGAAAGTCCTAATGAAGAAGAATATATTGATTCAACTTAAAACAAAGTGTGAAGCTTTGAACATTGCAGTCAAAAGGTTTCATTCTAAATTCAGTATGTTGAAAAAGAAAGGTTTACCAGAATTAGTAACATCAAATGATCAGCTAGTAAAATTGGATGATTACTATGAAAGATTATATACTATTGCAGCAAAAATTAGTCAATTTGTAGGGATAAAAGGACAGATTACTGGCAAAAAGTTTTTGGAAGCTTTGAGCCCTGACCTCACAATCAAATATGGAGTTGGACATCTTTTTCTCACTAAACCCAATTTTGAAAGATATAACGAAGTTGATGAGATATTAAGAAGAAAGGTAAATCTGGAGATACCAAGTGAATAGAGGTGGGATCAACTATGTGAAACAATTGATTAACTTTCCATCCCAACAAGAAGACATCACAATAGTTTTTGAAGGAAAAACCATCAACAACTTCCTACCTAATAGGGACACATCATTAATCAATTTTCTTTTCCTATTTTGTTTCAGGCTATTTTTGTAATCAATTTAGGATATTGTGTTGACTATCCAAACTAGTATAATTAAATCTCTTCTATGAGTTATTAAAGGTGGTACCTTTCCATAAGCAATTTTGTAAAGCATTGATGTACAAGATTTTTCTAGATCATTGAAAATAAAGCAAATGATTCTGAATTTGATATCATACAACTTCATTTTCTTCTGTAAGTTTTTCATGTGTTCCATTCATTCTATTAAATCTGCATATGTTCAAGTTTTACAGAGATATTAGGTGAGAATAAATGTGTTATAGTTATTCTTAAAATTCCTTCTGAAGTTATTATTATAAAGAGATTGAGATATTGGACTGTTTGTCTGAAAGGCTCCCTCTAAATCATAAAATTGTCAGTATCTTATGTAATTTTAAGCATATTTTGTTTAACTTCTGAACATTGGTCAAAGGTTTTCCCACTTATGATGATTTAGCTTTCTATTTGAAATTTAAAGTAATCATATCTCCTTACTATTCTTTCTGCACTTATTATCAACTTAAATCACCGTGTGAAGTTAAATAACAACCCTTTGGTTATTTATTAGTACTATCTAAAAGGGTTAAATACATCATTCTTATAATTTGTTTCATGTATTGGTCCTCCATAAAAATCAAAACCCAAAACCCCAAAATAAATATCTTAGATGCTCTGGCATGATCAATTGACCATTATCATCTCAGAGGTACACCATGTTATATGTTGTTGATGAGCATGATATATAACTTCTTGTTGTTATATGGTGGTAACTTGATTATTAGGGTTATTACATTAAGATATTGATGTTATATGTATCATACTATGTTGGATTGGTCTATGCGAATGGTTAGGGTTATGACATTCAAGTATGATTTAACTTGTTTGTGACATTGTGTTGTACTAATATAGATTGATCGTACATATGTGATTATTAGGCATGAATTACAAATGTTTGTGAGCTTATGATGTGAACATGTTAGTTAGTCACTGTTATGGATATCATGATCTTATTTGTGTTTGAGCTTATGTGTTGTGAAGTTATGTCGTGCTAATTAGATTGATTGTGGAGACAAGATAGCCTCCCCTGAGATACATTAGTGTATGAGCTTGCTTATGTCATCTAATTTGTTCTTGAATGTTTGATTATGTCGTCTATTTGGTGTTTGAGATTTGGTGTCTATTATTTCGTTTATCTATTATTGAATGTTTGATTAATCGTATGATATGAGTGTGTGTCTGTAAGATTGCATGAAGAAATGATCTTGTTTTAAGATGGTCGTACTAACACACATGTGTTGAGACAGTTGATATGTACTCAAGTGTAAGTAGGTGAAAATTGTAGCATTATGTCTAATGAATGTGAGTTGATTATGGATTATGACATGATTTTTAGTAATTGTTGATTTAAAATTGATAGATATGATTGTATTGATATTTGGAACATGTGACATGTGTAAACAGTTGCAGGAAACATGCTTGGTACTAGTGTGGCAAGGTAACAATTGATGTGTTTATATAACTAATAGCTGGGTGATGTGACAGTACATAGTAAGCCTTGATTGCAATAATGTAAAAAGGTAAAAGAAAGGAATTGGGCAAGAATTCCTTTGGCTATGTTTGGAAACCCTAATTCCAAATGAATGAGTGATTTTCATATAGGAAGTCTTCTTAACCTTAATCTTGTCTAACATTATGTGGATATGTGCTAGATTCATGAACATGTATTTGACAGGTATATCAACTAGTTTCTAGTTATGGATGGATTCGTCAAGGGAATTCTGTTACAAGGCAATGTGCTTGGCACAATAGGGCAAGTCAACTAGTATGTTGTTATGTTTATTTATGCACTAACACTTATGTGTTCATGGCAATATGATGCAGGGGATTGCATGGAAAAGAGACTGCCATGAAATATTGAAGAAGGCTTAGATTAAGATTTCCTTTGGAAGCATTGGGAACCATGGGGATTGAGTCATGGTGATTGTGCATCTAAATACCTAGAATTAATTGTTTGATCATATTTTATCTTTGCCAATTTCATTTACAACCATATTAGGGTTATGTGTCTTGTTATTTAGGGCTTTCACATGCTTCTCAATTTTCAAATTTGGTTATCTTGATAAAACCCTAGTTTAATCCATTGTTGAAGCCCTAGTTTTCACTAATAATTACTTGCTCAAAGGTCATTTTATTTGTTGTTGTTATAACTTGTCCTATTGCTATGATTTACCATCATTCATGCAAGTTTTGCAACAACCATAGTTTTTTTATTTATTTTGTAGTGTTTGGAGATATTTTTTTGACCAATATTGACTTGCTAAGTTTTTTAAATTGACCTAGATTCTCATCCATCAAATTTGGGAATTGCATTGATCAACTACTTTATTCTTAACTTGAATGTTATATTTTATTGATACAATTGTGAGTTTTTAGATAAGTGTCTTTATATTTATTCCTCTTCCCTTAGTAATAATTGAAGCTACTAGTGAAGTCACCCTTATATAAGATTCGTCCTTTACTAAAGAAAAATAAAGTATTTTCTGAATGACAATGATAACACTTCTATGTTTCATTAATCTAAGTGCCCTATCAAAAGCTTTACACCTAGATATTAGATTTTATGATAATAGATTCTACATTTTGCTCACTAAATGGATCAATGTATTCCATCATTGAATCTCATGGTGTATGGATGAATGATGAGTATGAATGATGTATTTACTAGTATGAATGATGAATACGGATCAATGTATTTCATTATTTAATCCAATTAATTAATGAAATACATTGATCTGTATTCATCATTCATACTAGTAAATACATCATTCATACTCATCATTCATCCATATATATATATATATGTATATTAAAAAGAATTATATACTCCAACGTCTCCTTGTCCCCCCTAAATTTCCCTAAAATTTGAGGGTACTCCCACACATCCCCCTTGTGAGTCTCCCTGCACCCGCGTCTCCCCATCGAATTCTTGGTGGAACATTGTGTTAAACATTCCAACTTTCCAGCAAGTGATAGATATCTTGTAGAACTAAGGATTCTCCGTTTGAATCCCCATATATATTTAGGGAACGTTTTTATGAGAAGCTAACAAGGTTGATAAAATGCATCTACTTTTCGACACTTGCATGGTCTCGAATGCCTCCATTACATGATACTGAGGAATCATCCTTCTCTCCAAACTATATACAAACATAATTGGATTCTTAGTAAGATCAAACCATATCAACCCTGCAGATTTGACCAGAAAATCTACACGAACTTTCAAATTTTCATATGAGAGCCACTTATTAAATGGTTTTCGCATTGGCATTTATGAAATTGGAAACCTTAATTTCTCAAACACGGAAATCTTCATTGTAAAGTTTATTTCCATACTTTGAAAAGTCCACAGAAAGTAGTTTCAAACATATTTGATCTTAGCTTGAACCCCAAATCATTGGCTTGTTTAAATCCAAAACCTTTTCTTGTAAAGTTGTGAGGAGACAAGATTGTTTAACCACTAACTCTGACAATAATCAACCATTGACACCTAATCTTTGAAAACATGAAAGTGCATATTTAAGATTATTCTTACTGAGATCAAATACCTCTGCATTTGTAATAATAGCTTAAAGATGTCCTCTTCCTTTGTGGAATTCCTAAGGAAGTTGAGTGATCCGGGAAAATTTTTGTAACCCTTTAGAATTGAAAATCCTAGAATTTGACGAAAGTATACTCATTGTGTAGTGACCGATAAGACCTTTCCAATTCCTTTTGAACAACCTCAAACAAACTTTGAATGAAAAAATTATTGCGATTTGAAGTTTGCGCAAAAAAACAAAAATATGGCGGAGTGCCATGTGGCAGGTTGTATAGTTGACATGGTAGGTTATACAAGTAACACATGGAAGTACACACAACTAATGTGGCAGGGACATGTAGCGAGACTGGAAGCTAATATGTGGCAAGGGAATATGATGTGGCAAATAGTCAGTAGGTGACATGGCACCCAATCAATAGCTGGCGTGGTCAAGTGGCAAGGTGGACCAATCATATGCTACCACGTGGCATCCTCTGAAAGGACAAGAAAGTTCGAAAGCTCATTGAGAAACCTGAGCTTTTATGCCATCAAACCCTTAAATTCCAGGTTCCAAATGTAAATGTAAGTCGCTACTAAATGGGTAACAATCGATTTGTAATGGTTAAAAGTAGAATGATTATTTAAAGCTTGAACAAACTAGTTATTGGAGCCAACGAGGCTTGAACCCACAATCCCCAGGACCAGGGATGGAATTTGATAGGGAAATTTCCTCTCATAGGGTGATTTTATTGTTAAATGTAACCAATTTGTTTCCCGCCAGTCAACATTTTCCATTAAAATGATTGAAATGGGCATTAGAGTTCTATAAACAATCAAAATCGACTCGTGGTCATGGCATAACATTGGAATGGTGGTGAGGAACTATGCACAAGCACCCCACCAAGGGGTCACAGTGGAAAGCTGGAACAGTAATGAGGAATATTTGATATAATGTATAGTTTTGTGTGTGGGATAAAAAGGGAAGGTCCACAATTTTGACTGCATGACCTATCCCACTTTATTACAACAAATTAACCAACAATCAACCATGCCAAAATCTAAATGGGCCATGTATGGTATAGGTTTAATATTGTTATGTGTGGTATAAAAAGGGAAGGTCCATGATTTTCACCACATGTCCTATCCCACATTGTTACAATGAATTAACCAACTAGCCACCTTGCAAACATTTGAATGGGTGGTATATGTGTATGGTTTTAATTTCAAATATTTGGTAAGGATTGAGACCACAACCCCCACAGGCTCAACCTCAGGTTGGTTAGCGCCTAACACTTTAAAACAAGGCCAGTAACTAGCACACTAAAGGACAAAGTTTTGGAAAAGGATGGCACAATAATTTTAATATGTAGAGTCTAATTACCATTGGGAATTTTTGCAAACCATAGGGTGTGTATGGTCAAAAGTTGTGGTTTTCTATGTTGAAAAATGCAAAAAGAAAGTCTCAATTTGATTTTTCCTCGGTCAAATTAAGAAAATTCGAATTTTCACAACATCAAACAACTTGGATGCAATTAACTGGTGTGACATGTTTGTTGTCACTCCGTTAGCTCAGTAAATTCGAGTTAGAGGAGTTAGAGTTGAGTTAAGCATGTGTGATTTCTAATTTGTAGAAATTAAGTCAGTTGTTTCAAGATGTTTTCAGTTAAGCTAGTTCTAACTATTGGAGGAACTAGTGGAAGGTCAGTTGTGTAGTGAGACTTCAGTCGAACTCAGTGATCACCCAATTAACTGATCAATCAACCCAAAATAGCTAGTGCATGGAGAGAATTCGAGTTACCCAGCTATGGTGGACATTCCAATGCAGTGTAACATCAATTGTAGACTAGTATTGAGTGTACAAGTGTTGCATGCAATTGAATGATCAACCTTGGGAATTATGCAAGCATTTTGGAGGAAATTCCTAAATATAATAGGGGCCTAATTTCCTCAGTAATTGCACAAAGAAATAGGGGCTCAAGTAGAGGCATAAATTGACTAGGTTTGGGGCAGAGCTTCTCAGTGAGCATAGAGCTAGGTTATTCACTTGCAGGTTGAGCTAGAAATTGTAATACATCTCTATTCATCAAATTAATGCAAGTAGGCATAGGGTTTTTAGCAGATTTCTTTCCCTTGGAAAAATACTGTGTGCATGTGTGTTATTTCTCATTGCATGTTTGCGATTGTTCTAATTTGTGAATTTCATTCCTAAGAGCAGTAGAGTAGGTTTGTGTCTTGTGATTTTGAATAAAATTTAATGAGTAGTTGCAAATCTACACCATAGTTTCTACATGGTATAAGAGTAGGATTCACATTAGAACAAGAATTTCAAAGTTTTTTCTTAGGAGGTTTGAATTTGTAGTTCAATGTAGCAAGATCTCTTCAGACTTGGGAAGATGACCTTCATCGAGTTGAGACTTGAGTATGCCTTGGATGGAAACTCTAATTTCATTACATGGAAGGATCACATGGAGGTGGTGTTGGATAACAATAGATTGTTAGAATAAATCAAGACAGATGTTGCAAAACCATAGGCATATGACGCATAAAACCTATCCCAAGGAAGAAATATGTAACCAAGGTGAGGAGAATAATATTGGAGGGAGTTCAAGACCACATTTTCTCAAATATACATGGGAAAGAAACTCTTTTCACAATGTATAAATAATTGACAAAATTGTTTGAGAATAAAAACGACCATAGGAAATTGGCACTCAGGGATAAACTTTGAAATATCAAGATGCCAGAGAATGACACTATTTTTCAGTATCTAAGTAGGTTCACGCAAGTTCATGATGAATTTGGTGGGGTTGGTTTTAATGTTGCAGAAGATGACTTAGTTATCCTAACTCTTCTAGGCCTTCCCAAGAGATGGTATAGCTACCAATATTTGGTGAACGGGAGGGAGAACTACCAAATTGGGAATGCTTATGGTCTGATTTGGTACAGGAGGAAATAAGGCAAAATCTAAGAAATGGGATTTCATCCAAGGGCAACGATGAAGAAAATTTTTCATTGGTTCGAAAGGGAAAATGGAAAAGGGAAGAAATCTCAAACCAAACCAGAATCCAGACAAGGGAGAAAGAAGAAATATTTGTCCAAAATTAAATGCTTCAATTGTCATGGATTAAGGAACTATGCCATGACATGTCTACACAAAATGTTAAGCAAGAGAAATAAGGAGGAGCAGCAAGTGAAGCCTTGGCTTCACAATTTGAGCTTGAATTGACCCTTATCGCATGCATGGCCAGCATGATGATGGGGAGTGTGGTTCTTGGACTCGGGTGCATCATTACACATGACAAGGTGTAGAGAGTTTTTTAGTGACCCGGAGGAGAAAGATATCTAGATGCACATCGAGTTGGGGGATGATAGAAGGTACAATGCGACCAGGATTGGTACTATCACCTTTAAGAGGGAGTCAAGCTCCCCTCTTAGACTCAAGGATTTCATGTTCATTCTAGGCCTAAAGAAAAATATCATCTTTGTTGCAGTTTTGGATGACCATGGTTATGTTGTGATCTTTAGCAAAGGGAAAGCTTTCCTGAGACACATATCCATGGGATAGGTGAAGTAGATCGGGGTTTGTGTGAAGAACTTGTATAAGCTAGATGTGGAAGATTGTGTTGCATTAAGAAGTAAGGCGGAGAAAGTGCAAAGCCACAATGTCAATGAAATTTGGCACATGAGACATGGTTATTTAGATCATGGTGCCTTGAACATTATGCAATAAATAACCATTGGCCTTCCCAAAGGAGCACTTGAGCATGTAAAGGATGTACCTTGGGGAAGTATGCAAAATCCACATTCGATGATCGAGACAAAAAAGCACATGCAGTCTTGAAAGGGTCCACTTTGATGTATGTGGACCTTTCTCGACAACCTCCACTTCCAGAAATAAATATTTTTTCATTTTTATTAATGAATTCTCAAGGAAGTTTTGGATATTCTTCATGCAGAAGAAATATGAGACATTCTCCATGTTCATAGAATTCAAGGAACTAGTTGAAAAAGAAGCCAACTGGAAGCTAAAGGCTCTCAGGAGTGATAATAGAGGTGATTATGTTTTGAATGAATTAAAAAATTTCTATGTGAAAGAAGGCATTCGAAGAGAGTTGAAAACACCCCACTACCCACAACAGAATTGGGTAGCTGAGAGGAAGAACCAGAGCATTGTGGGAGCAGTGAGAGATATGTTACATGACCAAGGCCTACCTATGCACTTATGGGATGAGGCATGAAACACAATAGTCTATTGCGAGAACCAGATTCCTCATCAGATTCTTACTATGATTACACTGGAAGAGGCCTTCTCGGGGAGAAAGTCGGATGTGTCACACTTCAAGATTTTTGGAGCCTTTGTTTACTAGCATATCTCCAAAGAATCAAGGAAGAAGCTTGAGCCGACAATAGAGTTGGGGGTATTTGTGGGTTACATAAAAACTCCTCACAACTACTGTGTGTACTTACCTTCCCTCAAAATGAAATTTGTGCGAAAGGATGTAAAGTTTGATGAGGAGAAAGCGATATGATGCTCTCTTGAGAGGGAGCTTCAAATCCCACCAGAAGAGGAGATTTTAGCTCCAAAGGAGGAGCCTCAAGAAGTTTTGGAGAAACAAAAATTTGGTAGAGTGGAGACATCAACTCAAGAAGAACCATCCAGAGAAGATAGGAAAAGAACTAGGGAAGCTGATATACTTGTGTAGGATGTGAGGGCGAATGTGGGAGTTCCTTCACATTTGCACAGGCATAAGAGGTCACTTGATTGGTACAATAGCTACATGGCTATAATGACTGAGCTTGTAGAGACTGAGCCATCCTCTTTCGAGGAAGAAGTAAAGAAACCTATATGGGTTGATGAAATGATGGAGGAATACGAATCCATTGTAAAGAAAAGTGTTTGGGAAGTGGTCCCAAGACTGATAGATAAATTAGTTATGGGTTCAAGATGGATCTTCAAGGTTAAGCATGAAGCAAACAGAAGCATAAAGAAGTATAAGGCCAGATTTGTGGATAAGTAATACTTTCAAGTTGAGGGAGTTGACTACGAGGAGACCTTTTCTCCTATAGAAAGGTACTCATTTGTTAGATCAATTCTTGCAGTGGTTGCGCAGAGGGGGTGGAAGATCCACTAAATGAATATAAAAAAATAATTTCTCAATGGAGTTATTGAGGATGAGGTGCACATCGAGAAACCATAAGGTTTTTAGACATTTGATTGGGAGTCTCATGTGTGCAGACTCAAGCAAGCATTTTACAGTCTCAAACAAGCATCTCTTGCTTGGTACACCAGGATTGAAAACTATCTCATTGGTTTAGGATTCACCAAAAGTGAAGTGGATTCAAATCTCTATCACATCTTGGTAGAAGATAAATTACTTATTATTGTATTATATGTTGATGATTTTATTTTAATTGGTGATGAGTAGCTGATCAGATCTTGCATGGAGGACCTTGTAAGGGAATTTAAAATGAAGGACATGGGTCTCATGCACTACTTCCTTGGGTTGGAAGTATGGCAAGGCGATGGGGAACTATTTGTGTCTCAAGGAAAGTATGCAAATGAGATACTATAAATATTCTACATGGAGAGTTGTAAACCCATGGAGACACCTCTAACAACCAACTGGAGGAAGGAGGATGCCACTTCAGGTGAAGAAGTGGATGCTATCATTTATCGATAGCTAGTGGATTCACTGACGTATCTTGTGAACACACGACTAGATATGTGCTATGCAGTAAACTATCTAAGCCAAGATATGGTTAGGCGGGCCAAATTGTTTTGGAAGGAAACTAAGCATGTTTTATGGTACCTCAGAGGCACTACCCAGTTTGTAATATGGTACAGATGGACAAAGGGAGTGAAGTTGTGTCACTTCACGGATGCAGATTGGGTGGGGATTTTGTCAAACTAGAAGATTACATTAGGTGGAATTTTAGTGTTGGGTTTGCAACTGCTTCTTGGTACAATAGGAAGCAAAGATATGTGGTGCTCAGCTTGGAAAAAGCAAAATATATAGTTGCAATTCAAGCAGCATGTGAGGAGATCTGGATGAAAAAGATACTTGTGGGGCTATTTGGTTAGATTATGGATCCAACTGTGATCTATTGTGATAATCAAAGTTACATCAAGCTCTATGAGAATCTTGTATTTCACAGTCGATCCAAGCGTATAGATATTTGGTATTACCATTTGTGGGACTGTGTGCAGAGGCGGATAATGTTGCTACAATACATTCCAACAAAGGAACAAGATGCTAACATTTTGACAAAGGATTTGTCAAGAGGGAAGTTTTAGTTCCACAGGTGTCGGATAGGGTGGTTAATAATCCCATTTTTTGCTGAGAGGGAGTGTTGAAAAATGCAACAAGAAAGTCTCAATTTGATTTTGTCTTGGTCAAATTGAGAAAATTTGAATTTCCACATCAACAAACAACTTGGATGCAGTTAACTTGTGTGACATGGCTCTTTCCACTCAGTTAGATCAGTAAATTTGAGTTAGAGGAGTTATAGTTCAGTTAAGCATGTGTGATTGCTAATTTGTAGCAATCAAGGTTAGTTATTTCAAGTTGCTTTTAATTAAACTAGTTCTAACTATTGGAGGAATGAGTGGAAGGTCGATTGTACAATGAGACTTCAGTCTAACTCAATGATCATCTAGTTAACTGATCAATCAACCAAAAATAGCTAGTGCATGCAGAGAATTCGAGTTCCCCAGCTGTGGTGGAGATTCCAAGGCAGTGTAACATCAATTGTAGACTAGTCTTGAGTGTATAGGTGTTGCACACAGTTATATGATCAAGCTTGGGAATTGTGCAAGCATTTTTGAGGAAATTCCTAAATAATAGGAGTCTAATTTCCTCAGGAATTTCACAAGGAAATATGGGCTCAAGTAGAGGTAGAAATTGACTAAGTCTGGGTCAGAGCTTCTTAGTGAGTAGAGAGATAAGTTATTCACTTGCAGGTTGACCTTAGATTGAGCTAGCAATTGTAATACATCTCTATTTATCAGATTAATGCAGGCATGCACATGGGTTTTTATCAGATTTCTTTCCCCTAGAACAATATTGTGTGTATGTGTGTTATTGATCATTGCATGTTTGTGACTGATGTTCTAAATTGTGAATTGAATTCCACAGAGTAGTAGAGTAGGTTAGTGTCTTGTGATTTTGATTAGAGTAGTTTCAAATATACACCATAATTTCTAGATTCTAAGGTAGAGATAATGGTGATGACTACACCCAAGTTTGTGTAGTACAGAAAAGGACCAATTTTTGAAGTGACAACTACACCTGAGTTTGTGTAGTAGAGTAAAGGACCAGTTGTTAAAGCAATTGTGGACAGAGTGTTCAAGTCAAGGTGGTTTCAGTTTGAAACATGGGAGGTGTGAAATGGGAAACCAAGGTGGTCATGAATACTCTTTAAGCGGTTGAAGAGAAGAAAGAGCTTGATCAGTGCAACAATATTCTTAGAATTGGTGGTTGAATCAAGTTTCCATTATGATGTAATAAAGCATGTTCGATGCTTAGAATTATATTAATGGAATGGATTCTCAGTTGAACGAGCCCAGAGATGTGGCTCAGAGTGGGTGAACTTCATTACCAAATTCTTGTCTCTTTGTCACCATCTTTGATTTTCATGTTGTTGTTCATTTCCACATTCGATTATATAAATGATTAATTAAGTAATAAGGAACAATTTATGCTAGTTAATAATTAATTTTAACATGCATTTGTTAGTTTCAATTTCGATCCAGATCACCGAGCTTATTTTATGGGTTTCTTTCAAATCTCAAAAAGAAGAAATTAGGGTTACAAAGGACCTACCTTCGGAACTGGTCAACGTTGGTCAAATGACATCCCCTTCAACAACCCCAAAACTTGTTCACAATTTTGAGTCGATTTTGCATGAAGAAATGTTTTGCCACGTATAAATTCTTTTGAAATTGATTTCTATGTTGACCATAAATTTTGTGACAACACCCCTGCGTGGATTTGTGGAAGGGCTTACTATTTGAGTGCAGAAAATGTGGGATTCTAGAGTGTATGCAAATGCAATAGTAGGAAGCAAATAAATTGTCCTTGTTAATGGGAGATCACATGTTTCAGTGGATTCACCTGATTACACAATTTCATCATCATTTGTGCAGAAGGAATGAGGGAGTAAATTACCTTAAGGGGTGTGACAATCCGATATATGCTCATAGAAGGTTGGAAAGCGAAGCATAAACGTGTGTGGCCAAGGTTTGTAGATTTTATAAGGGTATGGGAAATGCTCAAAATTATGGTGAATAATAATAAAATGAGCTAGACAAAATTCTCCCTTTCATATATATATAATTTTATTTTTATTTCTATATATATTCCATTTTATTTACTCCTTTTAAGCAGGGTGGGCTAAGGGTTAACAGTTACTAAAATAACTTTTTAAAATTAAGAATGATTTTTTTTTTTCAATTTTAATTTTAATTTATTAATTTATATTTATTTATTATTATTATTTTTTTATTATCTATAGTGAAATGCTATCATGAGGGTTGTGCTTAGCTCACTTGAGTTTGAATGCCTCTTGGAATAGTTTCACTAAAAGTGGCTTCCATCCTCAACCCTTCACCATGAGTTTGAATTTGAGAATTTGTAGAGACTAAACCCTACCCAAACCCAGTGATCTACACCTTATGGGTTTTGAATTAAATGAGGACACACAGGTGGACTTTGATCGAAGAGTGATCTATACACCACTTATGTGTGCATAGGTCACCAAACCATTTAATATGGTCAGTTTGTGTAGAACCGCACATTCAACCACTACCTCAAAGTGTCCCATAACTCCAATCCATCTTTCATAAAAATTAAACTTGTCTAATAATAAAAGCTCTTCATGGTTCACAATTATATAAATATATATCTATATATATATATATATATATATATATATATATATATAATCCAATCATGTCATTAAAATTCTACATAGATATTATTACGAACTTTATAACTCATCAATACTAATGACAACAGATCAATCCACATGAAAAAAATAATATTGACCTAGTGAAAACAATCGTAAAAATGAAATATGAATAAAAAAATAATGGAAATGAAGCCTCATTGAGGAAGCTGATATTGAAGCTTCATCACGACCTTCTCTACTATCAATTTTACTGATTTTACTATTTTACAACCGGAATGGAAACGAAATTTAATTTCTCTGATTTTATAATCCAAATGGAAGCCAAACTGTTTGCATGCTATTGGTCAGCGAATATGGAAGGAAACGATTAAAGAACAGACATTAAAGCTAATACGTGGGTGCCATTAGTGTTAAATGTTTCACTGTGATCTTAATCTTCTAATTATAAATTAGAAATTGCTCCAAAAGGTGTAAAGAGAGGTTATAGGATTGTTAAATTGGAATTGTTGAATTGGAAAAGTTGTACTTTGTTTTGAAATAATAATTGTTATATTAAATTTAAGTTGTCTAGCGTATTTGTGTTAAGTTGGTAATGCACAATTAAAATATTGAGATGAAGAAAGTTGACTGAGATATATTTTTTCACTTATTTTACCAATGAAAGATTTAAAACCATTGTGAAGAAATATTAATTTTGTAGAAGGGCAGTTTCTACTAAGAGAAAACTGTATGTACATAATACTTTTGCCTCATTTTAGGTTATTAATTTTTTTTTCTTCCGATGTCTAATATGGTGACATTCAAAAATTATGTTGTATTCTTATTCTCATTTGTATTCCTTATTATTGGTGATTATCTCATTTAGGAAATTATCTATACTTGTTGTAAATCAAGACAATGTATTATTACTCTGCGTCAAGTTGAACTCAACCCAAAGGATGACAAATTAGAATAATCCTACTATTGTTGTATACTGGTTGCTTCAATAGTAGGTTTTGGATGACATTGTTTTCTTAAAGAGATCTCTGCTTAATGTACCACAATAAGTTTTCATAGGTTCTATCATAGCACATATCATTCTACATATGCATTTGTGGAGTAAATAAGAAACAATATAGTGCTCCATCTCCATGGAGTCCCATAGTTTGTCTATACATATCAAACAATCATAGTGCTATTTGCACACTTTTATTAGAAATGAGAAATGAGATCTTCTTGCCACCTACAATATAAGATGTGGTAATTATTCAAAGGATGGTTCTTATATTACCAACAATGGAAACTTTTATAATTCTATATCATCTAATGGACCCGTAGATGCATGGAGCTTTTGTATGAACTCTCTAGTATGGTATTCACCTAATGTTTTACACTACCAACAAAATAATTTTCCACTTAAAAGGTAAGTGGAACAAATTTCCACTCATAAGCAAAGACAACCTTATTGTTTACAATTATGAATAGGCAACACTGATGGGCATCATTTGGAAATCATCTACCTAGGTTTGATCTTTTCATCATTATTTAATAGTAAACCAAAAAACATAACCTGTGACCCAAAAAAAATAACAATAATATTTTTAGTATTCAACCAAAATAATCTAGCCCATAACCCATTTTTTAAAATCCAAATTAAATACTTTTGAAAGATCCTTACCACAAATCAAAGAGTGTTTTTTTTGGAGTTGGGATTTGAAAAAAATTTAATTCATTATAAATATAATTAATATTATAATAATAATTTTTACAATTTGTAAAAACAGAGTATCTCATTATAAAGATTTTTCCTTCCAATTTTTACACAATACAATAAAATATTAAGCGATAGAAAAGAAAAGGTTATATTTTGCCATAAAAACATGTGGGTAAACCCTTTTTGTTCCATGTGAATTGCAATGTTTCATTAATATGAGTGCCTCCAATTAAACAAACAATACGAGTACCCTGATGGCTTGTCCTTCACATTTGCTTCCCCACTTTCACATTGTAAGACATGGCTAACTTGGTCCTCTTATGGCTTGTCCTTCACGTTCAATTCCCCACTCTTACATCCCTCTACAGATCTCGCAGGTCTAGCACTATGTCGAATATCCACGGACATAAAACTTCTGATTTTTTTCCCATTATGATTATTATTCTTGTGCTCATGATTCACACCATTACTTTTCTCCATAGGTCTCAGGATTGAGACCCGACAACATCCTTTTGTTTACTTCTTATTCTTGTTTTTTCCCTTATGCAAAGACTTAAATTATGATGGGAAGTAACTGATGGAAAATATATTATTTACCTAAGTATAAAATATTTTTAAAGATTTTAATTTGAATGATTTTCTTGCAAATCTTAAGAATAAAAAATCACTACACCTATTTAAAAATCATGCACAAATATAGCAACAATATCTAGAAATAATGACATAAAATATATGAGGCAGTTATCCATATTGAAATATTTATTTTTGCAATGTTAAATATTATAAATTACATTGGTCAATGCTATGACAAAGTTGTTTTATCAACATTTAATGAAATGATTGATTTAATCAATAATGTCAATGTGTGAGCTTGTTATGTTGTTGGTACATACAACAACAACCATTGAACTTTCTAAATGTGATACTTATTCATGTGTCTCGTAGCCCTTGAGCAAGGCTGAGCATTTTGGGCTTGCGGAAAAAACAAAAGGAGTTGTTGACAATTGAAAATATTAAAAGAAAAAGATTATTTATATTTTTCAAATTTTAATTTATGGTGTAATCATGGTGGTTATCTAGAGTTTTGATATCACTTTGATGGTTAGACAAGAAAACCATACAAAAATATAATAGATAGAATTGTTACTCTGTAAATCAAATTAAGTCAATTAATTATTTGAAAATAAATCATTAAATAAACTCAAAATTATTAATAATTATGTTAATAGATGTTTATATTTTTTAATAAGGCTTTTAGAATTATCAAGAATTATTAGGTGGATGGTAGGGATTTAAACTCCATAGAATAATGTAGAATATTATTAGTAGTATGCACAAATAAAAAGTTGAGATTTACCTCCAAAATAACTATGTTTTTTTTTTCCTTTCAATTAAATTGATTAATTAAAGAAAATGTCATATTAACAAGTGTTATGGTTTTTTGGGACATATGGTATTGATAAGCCATGGTATTGTAACAAAGGCTATGTCATTTGCAAAAAAATTCACACTAATTGGTGCACATATGTCATGTCTAGACGAAAATATCAGGTGTAAAGATGTGAGGTCAGTCATAAAATGTGAGGTCATATGGTGCACAG
The DNA here is from genome assembly GCA_031772625.1 of Pinus tabuliformis. Taxonomy (NCBI): domain Eukaryota; kingdom Viridiplantae; phylum Streptophyta; class Pinopsida; order Pinales; family Pinaceae; genus Pinus; species Pinus tabuliformis. The sequence goes on from CM062819.1 coordinate 690,011,615, forward strand.
ACATTAGCGAAAAATGTGAGGTCATATGGTGCACAAATTTCATGTGCAGAATAATGAGGTAGAAGAAAATATGAGATGAAATGATTCAAAAGAAAGGCCTATCAACCTAACTAAAAATATTAATTTTATTATTATTAAATTATTAATTTATATTATTGACTTTATTCATAAAATGTAAATAAATTAGTTGAAATGGGATTAATCCTCACAAATATCAAAAACGAAGGTTGGCCTGATGAAAAAGTCAATAATAACATCCTTTAGATTACAAAACACAATGAAGCAAAAATAGTACGTACATTGTTATGTACATTTTATGGGCTTCCACAGACAAAAATACTCAACATAAGGTATTACAGGTTGCACTTTCTTTCATAAAAATTAAAATTAGAAAATGTGTTTAGGTGTCTAGTGTTAAATATCCCATAACATACATGCATATTAGTCTTCTTTTCTTTGATACAAGCGGAAAACTTGTGTACAACGCCCAAAACATTTTCAAGGCACAAGCTTCTAACATTTATTTTGTAAAATCTGGTAATCCAAAAATCAATATTTTCTATCATATACTTAAAAATTGACTTTTTTCACAATATAATGTATAATTTTTTCTTTAACTAGTGTACAAAATATCTGCATGATACAAGGGATCAGTAAAGTGCTCAGAGTGTTCAAAAGTGCTTGAAACCTATACCAAAGCGTATATCTAATTGACCTAGATCTAGCATAGCTTGAATCACTCAAAACTAATATTGTATGCTCCTGATATCATGTTTTGATCGTTTTCCCAAAAAGGTAAAAAAATTGTAGGTTGGATGCAGGACTACTAACCGGGCAGTCCATACGCTGACTAGGCAGGGTGACTGGGTATATTGATTGTGTTTCTTGGGCCAATGGTAGGTTACCAAGTGGCCTCACCACATTGGTCGAATTTGTTGAGTTTTTGATTGGTCAAATTTGTGGTTTGTTGGCCCAATTGATGGGATCCACATGGGCCAATGGTTGGCAGTCACGTGGCCTCCCAATGGGCTTGCAAAATTTTGTTATGGATGAATGGGCCTCCGGGTGAATCGAATGCGAGATCTATGGAGTGACAGAATAGAGCCTTACCGCTCCACTGTCGGGTGGATCTTAACCACTATAGTTCCAAACTTATATTTAAAGTTTTTGTGTTGATGTATTTGGGGATGAAGCCGGGGCTAAGCCCTAGTCCCTGATCACCTTACCACCCATGCAATCGCAATTAGGTGGGAATCTAGGGCTCGGGCTTAGCCTCGGCCCAAGATTTTGGGACCCATATATATTACCGCTGAATCGAAAAAATGTATTAGGGCACAATAGTCATGGGGGATAGAGTGAATCCCAACCCACGGTTGCGACACATAGCATGGAACCACAACAAAGGTGCAACATAGTTTGACAGTCAGGAATGGAACTTTGTGGACCAGCCCACGGTCTCGTCACACACCATTAAACCGAATGTTGCCGAAAATGCAGGAAGTTTGGATGGGTGTGGAGTTTGGGGAATGACCCCTGTTATATGGCGGCCATAGAACCACTTACCATAGTTTTGGGGGCTATGCTGATGGGGGCGAGCGATTAGCCCTAGCGTCGAGGTGCATGGCCTCATCTAGCTAAAATTTTTCGCCTATAGGCCTTATTGGGCATTTAAACGGAGCAACAAAATTCACCTGAACCAGCAGGAATATCATTAGCGTCGGGTGAAATTGGCACTCGACACACCCTGGAATTGCAGAATTCGTAGAACAGTTAGTAGATCAATCCAATTTGTAGAGCAATTAACAAAAAAAAACTTCTAGAGAGCATAACTTCTTCAGTTTTTGGCCAAATTGAGCCCAATAAGAGCCCAAATGGGGGGTTTTTTACTGTTTTGAAGCCATTGAAGATATAATTTTTACATTCTGAGCACTATAAATCCATTTAAACACAAATTTGAGCACTTAATGAAAGAGGCCCAACATTGGAAGTTGGACCAGGAGATGTAGCTCAGGAGAGGGGTGAACTCCTTTATCATTTTTGTTGTCATGTGTTTCTGATATGGTATATTTGTCTCTGTTTTATGCTATTAACTAAGTTTTAAAACCATTATTTTATGTGTTTTTCAAAGTGATCCATTGCCTAAAATACATAAAATTTTACTTGCAAATTTTTCCATCACCTTCAAGTTTGCATAACAAATCAGTTTGGTATCAGAGCCCAAGTTTATTTTGAAGGTTTGATTTTGTTTGCAAGTGTTTTCTAATGCTTACAAGGTTGAAGCTAAAAAGAGGAGGAAGACTTGTGGAGCCAAGGTCTCAAATTGTTGCAAGGAGAACACACATATCTCAAGATTCACCAGTTATAGCACATGAAGAAGGTTTTGAAGGGATGCCTGACCATGAGAGAACTTTTAGAAAAACCTTCTTTGAAATGTCTGAAATGTTAAAAGTTATTTATGAGGAGAGGAACTCAAGGTTGCAAGGAGAGAGCTCAAAAAATCCAAAAGGAGATGGAGGAAAATGAGACAAACCTCCAAAAGGGAATGGAGGAAATGATGACAAGCCACCACCGTCACCTCCATCCTCATCCTCATCTTCTTCTACTTCTGCTCTTTCACAAACCCCTCCAAAATCTCCAAAGGGACATGGTAAAACTCCTTTGTTAAAGCTTGCCATAAAGTTTGAATTGGCTATGTACAATGGAGAGGTAAATGTTGAGAAATTAGATAATTGGGTTTGTCAAATTGAAGTGTATTGTACGATACAAAGAATCAAGGATGATGAGACCAAAATTCAGCTTGCTTCTCTTAGGTTGGAAAGTGCAACACTTATTTGTTGGGAGGCAAAAAATCAAGAGGACATGAAGAAAAGTGGTAAGGTTTTATCCTCTTGGAATGATTTTTTTGTTGCAATAAGAAGACAATTTTATCCATTAGCATACATGCAAAAAGCTATAATGGATTGGAAAAACTTTAGGCAAGCTAAGGGTCAAAATGTGCAAAGCTATACTCAAGAATTTAGGAAAATATCTTTTATTTTGGGTATAGATTTATCCTCTCAAGACACTCTACTCAAATACATTGGAGGTTTACATAGTTATTTGAGACACACAATTCTCATGTTTAACCCTACAAAACTAGATGAAGTTTGTGTACAGGCAACTCATTTAGAAGCAAGAGGGAAGAATGTTCCTCAAGAGGGAAGAAAAAATCCATTCAAGAGTGGAGACAAAGGAAAGGGGAAATTCAAAGGAAAAGGGAAGAAGAATGCTTCAGTCAAGAAAGAAGGAGAACAACTCACATGTAAACATTGTTCAAAACAAGGCCGTGATAAAACCCATTGTTGGAAACTTCATCCTGAGATGAGACCCAAAAAATTTAACAACAAAGGGAAACAAAAGACTGCTGCAAATACACAACATGATTTAGTATCTGAGGGATGAAACAAAGATCACAGCCATGGGATTTAAAGGTAAGGACTCTATTTCAAGTACTAGTTATTCAAGTAGCCTTAATGAAAGTCAATATGAAAGAGAAAGATTATAGCTTTTTCACATTAGAGTCATTTCAAAAAATACCAACATAGATATGTTGTTTGATAGTGGATCATAAAAAAACCTTATTTTAGACAACATTGTTATGAAATTTAATTTGGAAACCACTCCTCATCCTAAACCTTATCCTTTAGGTTGGATATGTGATAATGGAAAATTGCATGTGACAAAAAGATGTAAACTGAGATTTTCCATCACTGCAAAATTTATAGATGAGGTAGAGATTGATGTAATTCCACTTGACATTTGTGGTATTTTTTTGAGAATCCCATATTTATATGATAGGAGAGCTATCTTTCATAGCCATGAGAACAAATATCATTTGTTTAAAGATGGGATTAAGTACATTGTTAGAGCACATATCAATAAGCTGAATTTATCACTTGTGAATGTTGGACAAATGAAGAGGCTTGTTAATGCTAGTAACTATTTTGTACTCTTGATGATCAAACCCAAAGAGAATGTTGAAAATGAATCCTTCCAAGGATGTGATGAAAGATTAAAATCTGATTTGATTGAGGTTGTTAACATGTATGATGAGATTTTTTAGGAACCTAATGGATTTCCTTCTCAAAGAAGAATCCAACATGAGGTCCAATTGCAACAAGATTGTACTCTTCCAAACATTGGCATGTACAGGATGTCAGTCATGGAGAATGAAAAAATCAAGAAAAAAATCCAAGAGTTGCTTAATAAAGCGGTCATCAGACAAACACATCGCCATGCGGGTCTCTAATTATTTTAGTACCAAAGAAAGATGTCACATGGCGCATGTGTGTGGATTTCAGAGCCTTGAACAAGATAATGGTAAAGAATCGTTACCCTCTTCCTCGAATTGATGATTTACTTGATCAGTTGAAAGATGTTGTGTATTTCACTAAGTTGGACTTGAGAAGTGGCTATCATCAGATTAGGATTGCTAAAGGAGACATATGGAAGACAACTTTCAAAACAAAGCAAGGTTTTTTTGAAAGATTGGTTATGCCATTTGGGCTTTGTAATTCTCCTGCAACATCCATGAGAGTTAGGAATGACATCTTAAGGCCTTTTATTAATGACTCTTTTATTGTCTACTTAGATGTCATATTTATTTTCAGAAAAACTCGTGAAGAACATTTCAGACATGTTAGGCAAGTATTAGATGTCTTGAAGATAGAAAAGTTGCTTTTAAAGATGTCTAAATGTGAATTTGGAAATACCTCGTTAGTGTATTTGGGACATATTGTTGGAGGGGATGAATTGAAGATAGATACCTCAAAGGTAAAAGTCATTGTAGATTGGCCTAAACCCAATAATGTAACAAAGGTTAGGAGCTTTTTGGGAGCAACCAAATATTGGAGAAAGTTCATTTCTAACTTTTCATCAATTGCAGCTCCATTACATGCCTTGACAAGTGTGAAATAGGTTTTTTAGTGGGGAGGCAAGCAGCAAAAATCCTTCAATGCATTGAAAGAGAGAATCATTATAACTCCAGTACTTTCACTTCTAGTTTTAAGACAACCATTTGAGATACAAACTGATGCAAGTGACTATGCCATGGGAACAGTCTTGATGCAACGTGGTAAGCCCATTTGTTACCATTCTGAAACTTTTAATGGTGCAATAGTTAACTATCCTACATATGACAAGGAACTGTATGCATTGGTGCAAAGTGTGAAAAAATGGAAACACTATTTGATGGGAAAGGAAACTATCATTCACACTAATCATCAGCCATTACAATACTTGCAATCACAAACCAAGCTACAACAAGCGATGCATTTTAGATGGATGGGTTTCTTGCAGCAATTCCACTTGGTGATAAGGTATAATAAAGGTATCTATAACAAGGTTGCTGACATGCTTTCTAGACCAATTATTAGTGCTTCATTTATTCTTAAGCATTATTCTATCATGCATGAGAGCTATCATGTTCAATAGTATTCTTTAGATGATGATTTTAAAGATGTATATGAAACTTTGTGTCAAGGAAACCACATAGAGGAATTATATTACCATGTTCAAGATAAAATTTTGTATCATCTTGGAAAGCTATGCATTCCATAGGGTGAATGAGTCAACATCATAAGGGAAGCACATACTTCTCTTATTTTTGGCAATTTTGGTGTAGGCAAGACGGTGGCACAATTACAAAAGTATTGTTATTGGCCTCGTATGAATGAAAGTGTGTCACAATATGTAAGAGGATGTTATTTATGTGCTACTAGTAAGCCTAGCAATAGAAAGTTAGGATTGTATATTCCACTTCCAGTTCCTTCCTGTCCTTGGGAAAGTGTTTCTACGGATTTTTTTGGAGGGCTATGTATGACTAAGAAAAATCATGATTATCTTTATGTTGTGGTGGATCATTTCAACAAGATGTGTATTTTGATGCCTTGTAAGAAGAAGGTTACAACTGAAAAGACTGAAAAAATGTTCTTTCAAAATGTATGGGTGCATTTTGAGTTTCCCAAGTCTATTATTTCTGATCGAGATTCTCGATTTATTAGGAAATTTTGGTCAAGATTATGGGAACTCATGGACACCAAGTTGAAAATGAGCACAACATTCCATCTACAAACCAATGGTCAGACAAAATTGGTGAACATAAAAATAGTACATCTTCTTCGTGGTTATTGCAACAAACATCCTAATCTTTGGGATGAACACTTACACTACATTCAACATGCTTACAACCAAGCAAATCATTCATCGACTCAAACATCTCCATTTGAGGCATGCTTTGGATACTTACCAAAATCTCCTTTAGATTTTATCTTTGGGAAATATGTTTCTATTGATGGACATAGTGACATTGATAAGGCCAAGCGATTCATTGAACAAGTTCAATTGGTGCATAAAATGGTTCAAGAACAATTGGAAAAGAGTCAGGCCAAGCACATGACAAGGCATGATAAGCATCATGTTGACCACAGTTTTCAGGTTGGAGATGAAGTTTGGCTTTACATTAGCAAGGAGAGGCTTAAAAGAGAAGGTAAAAAACTGAAACCAATCAGGTATGAACCTTTTAATATTTTAGAAAAGATTGGTAATAATCCTTTTGGTTGGATTTGCCTCCATATATGAAAATGTATGCAGTTGTTAATGTTGAGAATTTGAGACTATATGAGCCTCCTTTGATTGAAGATCAAGGAGAGCATGTTCATATTCATTCAATAGAAGATTTCTCTCTTGAATTTCTTGAAGAATTGTAACAGGATACTATCCTTGAGAGAAAAACAAGAACTTCAAAATGATGGAATGTGGAGTACCTTCGTGTGGGACTCGATAGCACAAATCCAAGAAAATCCAAATGGATTGAGATTGGAAGGGTGAGGGAAATGTGCCCTTATTTGTTTGTTGACTGAAAATAGTCATTTAGAGGTCCAAAGGCTTCTAGTGGGGAGGAGTGATCCATGGAATTAGTAAAGTGCTCAAAATTAAAAGTGTTAAAAAGTGCTTGAACCTATACCAAAGTGTAGATCTCGACGACCTGAATCCAAAACAACTTGAATTTCTCAAAATCGATATCGTATGCTCCCGATATCATCATTTCCAAAACAGGTAAAAAATTTGCAAGTTGGATGAAGGACTGTTGACTGGTTAGTCTGTACGCTAACTGGGTAGGATGACTAGGAAGGTTGACTATGTTTCTTGGGCCAATGGTAGGGTGTCAAGTGGCCTCACCGATTGGTCGAATTTGTTGTGTTTTTGATTGGTAAAATTTGTGGTTTGTTGGCCCAATGGATGAGAGCCACGTGGGCCAGTGGTGGGAAACCACGTGGCCTCCCAATGGGCTTACAAAATTTTGTTATGGCTGAATGGGCCTTTGGGTGAATCGAATGTGAGACCTATAGAGTGTCAGCATAGAGCCTTACTGCTCTGCTGCCGGGTGGATCTTAACCCCTGTAGTTCCAAACTTATATTTAAAGTTTTTGCGTTGATGTATTGGGGGATGAGGCCAAGGCTAAGCCCTGGTCCCCGGTCACCTTACTACCCCTGGTGCTATAAAAAGGTCACAGGATCAATTCTCTCAACATTAAAAGTGATCCTATTTCATTAAAACAGTAGTCATTGATCTCGGAGGACTGTAAACCCCACATATATAATCTTAATGATTAAAACTATTCCTTTTTAATTATTATATTATATTATATCTTTTCATTGAATAAATATTAAAATACAGAAATATTCAACAATATACATCATATGAAATTTAGAAATTTTATAAATGTTTTTTATTAATTAACCATATAAATCATTAAAAGTTTAATGTGTTATGGATTTTATTTTCTGTAATGATTTAAATTAATGAAAAAATATATTTTTTTAGTTGGAATTTTAGATTGATAAAATTATATGTTTACATAGTACAATTTATCAAGGGTGAAAAATCTATTTATAAAGTAAAAGTATATTTCATCAATTTAAACTTAATTTTGATAAAATTTTATTTAAATTTCATTTTAAATCAAACAATTTCTTTTACAATGAATAATTTCCAAAATCTAATCTCAAGGCTTAGATCAATTGGTTGAGTCCTCATCATTAAAGTATCTTTATTATTGAGAGGTCTCCGTGGTTGAGACAACAAAAGGTGATGCCTTTGAGTGGATATACCTTGTATAAATATTCGTGGACGTAGCAGGCATCGATCTCTGGGCTATGCAAACCATTGGGAAAAATGAATAATTTCCAAGAGAGAGAAATTGCAATTTCTATTTTATTATAAAATGAGAATCACATTCTTTAAATATAAATGAAGGCTAGTGCATATGCATATTGTAGCTAAATGAGTTCATACGTGCATTTTTAATGTGCATATTATTTCTTGTTCTTTAGTAATCTTCCATGTTTCTGACAATATAAGGTTGTTTGCATAAATGGAAAGAAAATTGGCTTTGCAAATTTTATGGTTTATTTTGCACAATCACCCATGCTCAACTCTATGAGAATGGGCTCTACCCCTTCTTTTAGCTAGATTGTTTTGGGAATTCATAACGATTATGGATCTACTAATATTTCCATTCAATATCCTCATCTTTGACATCCTTTTCATATAGCATGTGGGAAAAATGGGGATTTTGGTTTCATAGTGAAGCCTCTGATGTATGCATCTTGGAAAGCTAGAAATCTAGGATGTTTCCTGCCAAAAGCGGTGTAAGATCCAAAACATGAGGTTAAATCTAGTAAGAATGGGGAATATATCCAATATATGCAGTATTATGCTACAATTTAAAAATTTATTAGATTATGGCTCTCTGAAAAGTATTTGATTGGGAGGATACGAAAGAAATGGAACCTCTAGGGTCAAATATAATTTAATCTAAGGGAAAAATGATTCTTCATAGTCAATTTTTCCATCTTGGAAGACAGATTGAGGGTTTTTGAAGGAGGGCTATATTTTTTAACAATGCAGGGCTCTTCATGCAATTTTGGAAGGAGAAATATAATCTAGAAAAAGAAGAATTCCTTGCTTCCCTTGTGTGGGTATTTCTCTGCCCAAGGAATATTGGGAAGAGAAAACCCTTGAAGATATCGACAATGCCATAGAAAATTTTGTCAAAGTATTGGAAGAAACTAAGATTGGGAGGTACACATTAGATGCTCAAATATGTGTTTACATGAATATCTTCTAGCCTCTTCTATCCTCCTGTGACAGTCCCTGTTATATTTTTCTTATGAATTCCATGTAAACATTTCCATGTAATTAGAATTCTAAAATAAAATGGGTTGAGTAAGGGACATGAATTCCAGAAGAATGGGGAGGTTTCTTGCTTGGGATGGTGTAAGTTTCCTTAAGGAAAGAAAATATCTAATGTTGGGATAACCATTGAAGGTCGGTTATTGTGTGTTTTAATAGACAAGTTCCTGAATTTAATAGAATTGCAAGAAAGGTACACATGACATGCTTCCTTGGAAAAAAATGACAAGCAACAAGGACCATAAATTAATGGAGTCTTGGGGCACTGTATAGGCAACAGGAGAAAGAGGAATTCACTGCGGGAGTGAAACACAGTGTGAGGGAAAAATAAAGGAACAAATGTGGAAGTTCATGATGAAGAATAAGCACTAGGCATAGATTATTTCAGTTGGAAAGACTGGAATGAGAAGATATCTTAGGTGAGGATAATGACCTCTCAATACCCCATTGGCCATAGGGTGGAGATGGATTTCTCTAGAGTCCCTTGAAGGTTGGGGTGGAAGGATTATTCTTTAGATTCCTGAGGGAGGAATTTTGGAGCTTTTCTTGTTGTGTTTTCTTACAGTGGGTTTTGGATTCCCTTTAGTGGGTGGAACCACTATGTTTCATGTTTTAAGGTGGAGGTGAAGCCTCTGGAGTCCTTAGAGTTCGTTGTTGTTGAAAAACTTAAGGGTGGAGGTGGATTGCCTCTTCATTCTCTGTGAAGTTGTTGACTACTCTTTGATTGGTGGGTGGAGGTGGGAGAACCTCTGGAGTCCCTGTATCATTTAACAGTTGGTGATAAATATCAAGAGAAAAACCAACTTAGTCTCTCAAATCTAGCTCAGGGGTGACAACTGCAAGCGAGAACTAGCTACTGTCTGTTTATGGTTGGGTGGAGAGTTGTTGTCCCTGACTCAATTTCCTAGCTCTAATATTAATTCAAGACAACTTAGTCTTTGTACATGTATTCTGTGCCATTGAATAGATATATATGTGTGGGTGTGTGTTCTGACTAATTAGTTAGGCTTGTGTCAATTGCTTGAATGGTGCAGGGCTCACTTATGAATGTAGAGAAAGAGGCTTATTGATTGAATCTTTTAACTATGAATGCCAAACTAACACTCTATATGTAGGGATAATCTTATTCATCTAATGATGAATGCACTAAATTTTCATACATTGCAGTAGTGTGAGTAAACCTTGGAAAGGAAGCTTCTTATTTATTAATGAAATGATGAAATCCTTGTAGCCTTTTTGGACTTGGCATGCCTTCAGGTTGCCTTTATAAGCTTTATTTATGCTTACTCGTCCTTCTAAAGAGACTTGTAGATTTATAGAATGAGTTCAGATTGCTCCCATTGAATCACTGGAACTCGAGGGGTTGCAGACCTTTGAAGGTCTAGATGGACAAGTCCCTAGACTATGTTTTAATTTTTAGTTATTAAATTCCTAGAAAGAGGGTCAATATGGATAAGCCCCTGGTATGAATGGACAAGTCCCTAGACTATGTCTTATATATCGTCCATTAAGAACTTGGGAGGGGTAACCTTGCTATAAGTTCAGGAGGGATAACACCAACACATACTTCATATAAATTTAATAATGATGGTTGAATTATGGCTTAAGTCTAATCATTTGTAGAACCACCATGGTCGATCCATGGTCCTAGCCTCTCACAAATAGCTCATAATGCCAGGGTGAAAGCCTTATCAAACATCCTTAGCCTCTTAACCTTATCTGTGATTGCGACGAGATTTATTGGGCCATGTGAGGATTGGCTTGAAGGCTAGGTCGCTAGTCCATATGACTACAAAGCATAACTGAGTGTGATTTCAGCATACGAATGGATAATATTGAGCTAAAGAGATCGATGGATCAAAAGGAGCCCAGGGTGACGTGTCCTAGAGGTTACGTCCCGGGAAGTTCACAAGAGGTTACATAAGGGAAATTTCAGGCTGATGAGGAATAGGATAACATGGTAGGACTGGTAGTGTGAAGTAGGCTAGGATGAGCAAGAGTCTGTGCATTGACCAAAAAAATATCCAATGTCTATGTGGAAATCTATCACAACATTAGGAGGTTAAAGACATGCCCACATAGATGGGAACTAGTTGCAGTAGATGATGAGAATTTCCCATCACAGAGTCTCTCTCTCGGAGGTGGTCTTATGCACTGCCCAAGGATGGGTTGGGGTGATTCATCACCGGGGTAATGTGGTAGGAGCGGGGCTACTAGAACCATCAAGAGTGAGAGCTTGTGGTCCAACCAGAAGCATTAACTATGTAGAAGTGTGGATCTGCCATGAAACATAATCCCAGAGGCTGGCCCCTCACTTAAACGATGGGATGTATTTAAAATGACTCAAGTTGGGACATGGTGGCATACACATGAGCCTGAAAGCCCATTCATTGGCACATGGGAGACTCACAGAAAAGTCATCCTGTAAGCCCTTCCCTAGATTTTCTTGTGAAGGTGTAAGGTGATAAGGGCTTGAGAAACGAAACTGGGTGACATGAAAGTTGACAACAATTAATGGTTTTTCTATTGATTATATATTTATATAATTGTACGGGGTTGGAGTGCATAGGTAATATATATTTATATGCATTAATTGTGAGAACCCATGGCATTAATAGGTCAACATCTAACACGTCATTACTAGGAGGCCTTGGGTGGATGATGAGGTTAGTCACATAGGTGCCACGAGTGCACCACGTGGACATCACATGGCAAGGGTGATGAGGAGGGATTTTTAATTCATCAGAATTTGAATGGTCATATCTCTTGGTCCGGTGGTTGGATTAAGATGAAATTTATATCACAAAAATCGTCTCGATGAGATGGGTGTAAAAATGATGTTTAATTTATGCTTTAAGTTGGTTGAAAATATTGAAATTATTAGACCCCAATAACGACACTTTGGATCTTGCGTCAGCATTAGTACCTAACCTCATCCCAACCTGTGTTTGAGGGGGACAAGGAGGGGGGTTGGTGCTATAGTGTGGTATCAGAGCATCTAGGTTCAACACTTGGAATATATGGGCTTTATCATGGGCAAGTAAAAGCAGGAATCCTGCACAAGGATTTCATGATGATTTTTAGAAATTTAACTAAACAAATGTTTAGGTGTTAAAAGCCAACTTGAATTGATTGATTTCATGTATAATGGGTACACTTACCTTGTGACTTAATTGTGCAGTATGGTTCTAGCAGTGGTGTGGATTGATATACTCTTTTGGCTATGTAGGAAACTATAGTGATATTAATAGTATGATGATCAATTAATATTGAATTATTAACATGGCTTGTTTTGTAATTTTCAATTTCCTATAGTAGCTCCATAAAAGAACGTTTATGTTCATGATGATCCTTATTTATTTATGTCATAACAAATCTAAAAATTGTGTGTGAATGACAACATATCACGAACAACAAAGGATAGTGAGAAACCAAGGAATGAGGACAGGAATGGTGCAATATATTTCTAATCATTCACAACATGGGTATGAAGAGGTAAGGAAAAATGAAGAAGAAATATTAGTCGACCATAGGGGAAGGGAAAACTCTCCTGAATGGATGGATACCTTGAGGAGCATAAGGGCTAAGATTATGAGTTTTAAACTAGATAATGAAAGGTCGATATGGGCTTAGGAAAAATAGGTTGAGGTGAAAGCAGTCATACTACAAAGTATGTCTAACTTGCAGAGGTAGAGGCAGTATGAACTAGGGGCCAGTCATAGAGACAAGAAGAGCCCTTTGAGATCAGAGGAGAGAATAAATGGGGTAGACGGTAGTAGGTCCAGGAAGAGGCACATATGAGAAAGTGAAGGCACAGTGAAAGAAAATGTGCCATTGAGTACCCAGAAGGAAGAACTAGCCCTTTTGGGCATCATTCTTGTAGGCCTTCTAGTTCCACTACCAGAAGACATTACCATCATTATTATCATCATCACCACCAAAGGAAGGGAGAAAGGGACTATATTCTAGAGGAGCTTAAGAATGCTAAACCACCCAAATTTAATGGGGAAATGAAGAAATTTGAATATGTTAAAGCCTGGTTGCTTGGAATGGAGAAGTTCTTCAGAATCCACCATTATTCTGAGAACATGAAGGAAAAAGTGGCTACCTATAGTCTGAAAGGAAAATCAGACATATGGTGGGAAGATATGAAAAATATGAATGAAATAACTGAAGAAAGGTTAAATTCGAGTGAATTCGAAGGCCTCTTCAGGGATAAGTATCTATTAGATAACTATTATGATAACAAGGAAAAGGAGTTTTATGAGCTTAAGTTGGGACAAATGTTAGATGAAGAATACACCACTAAGTTTATGGAATTGTTGAGATATGTGCCATATCTCAAGCATGAGAAGGAAAAAGTGAAAAGATTCATCAATGGGCTACCCTTGTCATTTAGAGATCGAATTGAAATGCATGAGCCTCAAACTTTAAATGATTCCATTAAAAAGTTGAAGCACTACTACGAACAGTCTAAAAGAAGGCCAGGATTAAAAGGAGATTGGAAAGCAAGGAACAACAATAAGGATAAGAAGAAATGACCAAGGAAAATACCAAACAAGAAGGAAGGTGTGGGCACAACCAGTGCAGGCTGAGTGCAACAAAAATTTAGTTCAACTGAGAAAGACCGTGTGCACTAGTCTATGAAAGAGTAACGTGGAGTTAAGAGTAGTGAACCATTGAAATGTTAGACATGTGGTGAGAATCATAGAAAGAGAGATTTTCCACTTCAGAAAAATTCTACAACTCAGATGTATAATGCACAAGAGGCTCTAACAATGGGTAGTGTAGAGCCTACCTAAAATTTACGTAGCGGTGCATAATTTTCAGGAAGACCACCAAACACCCATAATTAAGATGTAAGGTAAGTTATGAAATCAGATCATTTCTGTTTTAATTTACCCTGGTTGTAATTACAATTGTGTCAGCCCAAATTTTGTGGAAAAATTCTAGTTGGATAAGAAAGTGCATGCAGAGCCCTGGTTGGTTCAATTAGCAACAAGGACAAAGAGAAAAGTCAATTATTGGGTTGAATCATGTGCGTTTTATCTCAATAGCATTCCAACAACAACAAATTTGAATTTGTTTCCTTTGGGTGTGTACAACATGTTGTTGGGCATGGATTCATTGTATGCACACAAGGCTAAAGTTGATTGCTTTGAAAAGAAAATTTAGTGCTTGGATGAGCATGCAGAAAGGAGAATACTATAGGGAAAGTGAAAGCATACTTCAGTGAGGTTGATCACTACCATGTAAGCTAAACATTGTTACCAAAAAGGCTTCCCATTATATGCTGTGCAAATTTAAAGTGATGAAAAAGTCAATAGAAATGTTGAGGAAGAGGAGAGTGAGACACTAAAGCGATATTCTATGTTGTAGCAGTGCAGGGATGTGTTTCCAACATATTTTTCTAGATTACCTTCTCATAGAAAAGTTGATTTCTCCATTGAGTTGATGTTTGAAAAAACTCAAGCATCTAAGGCACAATATTGAATGAGCACTCTAGAATTGATTGAGATGAAATTATAGCTTAAGGAAATGCTTGATAAAGGCTATATAAGGCCAAGTGTGTCCCCGTGGGGAGCAACAAATTTTTTGTGTGAAGGAAAAGCATGGTTCCCTCAGACTTCGTATTGACCACAGGTAACTAAAAAAAGTTATAATCAAGAACTGATATTTTTTGCCACAGGTTGATGATTTATTTGGCCAATTAAGAGGACCAACAATCTTCTCCAAGATCGACTTGAGGTCATGGTATCATTAAATGCACATGAAGGAAGAGGACATCCATAAGACAACTTTATGAAAAAGAGATGGACAATACGAGTTCATGGTGGTACCCTTTGGGATTACTAACACCCCTACCACTTTTGTGTGTTTAGTGAACAATGTGATGCATCCTTATCTAGACAAGTTTGTAATTGTCTTTGTTGATCACATATTGGTATATTTGAGGAATGAAAAAGAACATGAAAATAACTTAGCTAAAATTCTATAGTTGTTAACAAAACATCAAATCTATGCAAAGCTTAGTAAATGTGAATTCTTCCAAACACAGATACATTATTTGGGGCACATTGTCTCTAAGGAGGGGATATCAGTTGATCCCGAAATGATGAAGGACATCATGGAGTGGCCAATGCAAAAGAATTTGAACGAGATTAGTTCATTCGTGGGGTTGACAAACTACTATAGGAGGTTCATAAGAAAATTCTCCAAGATATGCCATCATATCACTTCCTTGCATAGGAAGGGAAAGAAGTTTGAATGGATAACTTAGTATGCAACAACCTTTGAGTAGTTGAAGTAGTTTCTCACTAATGTACCGTTTTGAAGATTACAGACCCAAAAAAATAATTTGTGGTTTGTATAGATGCCTACAAGGAGGGATTCAGTGGAGTCTTGATGCAAGGGCAGGTAGTTTTATAGGAGTCATGGACATTAAATGAGCATGAGGCAAACTATGCAACTCATGTAAAAAAACCTGTAGATTCATAAGCTCATGTAATCTACTAAAAAAAGAGACAAGAATCTACTTCTACTCTTTACAACAAAAGCTTATAAACATCGAGAAAACAATAATCAATAGAGGAAGAGAATAAAATGAAAATAACATAATAAATATCTGGGGAAAGGCACAACTCAAAACCCCACTATTTTTTTTGTATTAATCTGGAAAATAAAGATGAAATCACAATGCTTGTTCTCTCTAGAATAATCCCAGCACTCAACAAATTCAATCTCCAACTCATAAGCAAGCTCAAGGCCAAAGCTTAGCCAATTCACAAGCTCTCCAAGTCTCTATTCCAATGTGTAATTCCTATGGAGAATAGCTTGTATTTAAAGGGAAATAAAGTCTCTAAAAATAACGAAATCCCTCAAGGATCAGTTCCTAATTGCATGCACTGTCAGTGCAACTCAGAAAAATATAAAACAAATAGTACATTGTCCCTGCACTCTAGTCTCAACTGGTTCTTTCTCAGAATCAACATGCATGAGTTTCTGATGGTGGAATCTTCAGTTAATTAGAGTAGCACTAATTAGGTCACTAGTGTCCCAACTGACTGTTTACTCACTATTAGTTCCTGAAACTGATTGGAACTAATTTAACTATACTTAACTCAATAAACTAAGTTAACTAATTACAACTCATTCATAACTCATCATGAACTCCTATAAGTTAGGAAGAAGATATACATGTCTTCTAAAAAGCTTCCACTTCGAATTTCCTAAATTAATTAAACTTAATTAATTATTTTCTAATTGCTATGAGAAAAGAATTCTATTTTAATTCACAGTTTAATTCAAGGAAAAATTAAAATGGAATTTCTTGTTGCCATTTCTTAACACTCCCTCTCAACAAGAAAGGGATTATCCACTACCTTGATCCTTTCTCTGTGAAACTCGAATTTACATCTTGGTAATGCCTTTGTTAAGATGTCAGCATCTTGCTCCTTCATGGGAATATAATCTAACAACATGATCCACCTCAATACACAATCTTTGAGATGATGATACTGGATATCCATATGCTTGGACTGGTCATGAAAAATGGATTTTCAGAGAGTTTGAAACAACTCTGGTTATCACAATAAACCACTGTTGGATCCATCTGGTAACCAAACAAACCAACCAGGATCTTCCTCATCTAGATAGCCTCACATCAAACTTGTCGTAGTCTTTTCTACACGATTGAGGGAATTTCTTCCTGAGAGGACTTCTAGCTAAGGAGTTTGAATTCTCACTTGCTGAGCAACAGCGGAAAGGGGCATATCTACAATCTCTAGCAGGAAGTGCATAGGTCAGTCTAGTGTTGTGTAGAGGAGAGAGGAGGTCATTCGACAATTCATGTGGAAGAATGGCGACCAGTGGTTTGAGAGATCAGGGTAGGTTAGACGGAGCATCCAACTATGTAATCTAGAAGGCTAGAATGTCATTCCTTCTATATGAGCATGCTTTCAAGAAATATGTGGACAACATGGTGGCTACCCTATAGATGTAGATCTGTTGAAGAAATACAAGGTTGAGATGGTGAAGGCAAAGAGAACGATCCTCGACGAAGTAAAGGATCATGTTGTTTGTCACATCGCTAACATAGGAACTGCTAAGGAGATGTGGGATGCATTGTCTATGATGTATCAGGGATCTTCCGAGCAGTAGAAGATGTACCTTGAGCAGAAACTAAGATCTACTAAGATGCAGAAGGGGGAGCGTGTGGATCCATTTCTCAAAAGCCTTAGGAGCGCTGTGATGAGTTATCTATTGTGGGGTCTACACCTCAAGACTTAGAGTTGGTTAGAATGGCCTTAAATTTTGTCTCAGATGAGTGGCAAGTCTTCGTCCAAAGTATCCTGGGCAGGTTGACTTTGCTGAATTGGGATGAGATGTGGGTAGCTCTCAAGCAAGAGGAGCTGAGGAGAGACAACAACATTGATGGAAGCAACAACATTGGGTCGAAGCTCAAGGAGGAAGAGGAGAATGTAGCCCTTGCATCTAAGGGGAAACAGGAGTAGCGGAGGTGGAAGAAGGACATCTCGAAGATAAAGTGCTTCAGGTGTGTTGAGATGGGTCACTATGCTACACAGTGTCCTCTCAGGAAGAAGGACAAAGATGAGAAGCACGATTTGAAGGTTGTGCCCGCGAAGTTCGAGTAGGAGGAGTTCGGCATGACAGTCAAGATGCCTCCAAGAGGGAGGTAGGCTAATTTGGAGTTGTAGTTCGAAAGAGCTACATATGGGTAGGATCCTTGAGGAGCCCACCTCTTGGATCAATTCCTTGCTACGAGAGCCCATATCAGAAGTAGCAGGATGGACTAGTGTTGGTTGGTGACAAGGAGTGTCAGAGAGACATTTGCAATGGCTAGGAGTGACAGAGACTAAGCAACACAAATTAGAGTTGGAAGCAGTGTAGATGGCACAGAGCAATAGTCAGCAATAACGTATTAGATTCAGAGAGTCAGCAGAAATACTAGCAGCAGTCTGGCTCCAACATTCACATGGTATCATACTGAACACAGTTAGTTTAGTAATTTGGGTTTTTTTTGTTGTTGATGGAGTGGCAACAACAATTTGCAGTGTAGTGGCAGTTGGCAGTGGCAGCAGTGCCAACAGCAGCACAGATGCAAAATTTCAGAGGGAGTTGCAGTACAAATACAATGTTGACAGTGGCAGGGTCAACATTAGTACAGATGCAAAATTTGCGCAACAGTTGATGGACAACATGTCAGACATCAACAACATAGAGGACAATGTTATGAAGTCAGTGTGATGCTTCAGATTGAAGGCATTGCTAGAGCACATTCCTCGCTAAGAGGGAGTTTTGATTTCTAGTAGCATCGGATGTGTTCTAAGTCTCAAATTTTGTAGAAAGGCTTAGGCACATGTATTCCAAAGAACCTAGAAAGTGTTTTGGAAAATTCCACCCAAAAACAATTGTATTAAAATAACTAATTATTTTTACATGGACGCTAAGTCTAAACTTAGGAAAATAAAATAATTAAAGGGTATTAATATAAACTATGGGTGTAACTTCTAGAAGAAGATGATGATCAAGTGGAAACAATCTTAGCCATTTATTAGCTTCTAATCTGGGCCATTGAATATCAACGAGGAGATTATTTAAGGAGGCTTGAGGGTCATTTGGAAGACACACAAAGAGTTCAGAAGTTAGATTTTTTGAAGCAAAGGAGTTGCTGGGAGAATTTCAATAATGAGTTGTTGCAGAGAGGGGCAGAGAGGGTTTTGGCTATAGGATCTTCTCTGGAGCCAAGGATAATCAACATAGAGGCAGAGAGACACATAGAGGAGGCAACACAAAGGGCAGAGAGGGTGACGCAGAGCCGGGAAGCGCTCACGCAGGCCCCACGCAGAGTAGTGTAACAGCTTCCAGTGCAAAGGTTCGAATTTGCTGAGGGAGCTGACGTTTTTGAGCCGGGAGGGCTGGAAAAGGCTTATGAACGCAGATCGATTCTTAGTTGAGTTGATGCAATGACTTAGAGGCTGACGCAAGGCCCACACAGGGGCAATGTAGAAGTAGTCGGGGAAATCACAGTTTAGCTGCCGAATCAGCCGGGCCTTGCAGTGTAGAGTGAGGTAAACTCATTAGTTTCTTATGCTAAGTGATTTTCTTTGTAATTGCTAGGAGGGCATCAAGTAGTTGTATTCATAAATACTTCAACTTAATAATAAAAACCCTTAGATCTGCACAGGTTTTCCCACATTCGGTTTTTCGGGGACGTTTGTCCAAAAACAACTATGTCATTTGTGTGTATCTTTATCTATTGTTCAGTTTCTTATTTTGACATATTATTTAATTTGTGTAGGCTGGATTGTATGTATTTCGATGTTTTCCATAGGAATCTTCAAATAACTTGTTCATGTAAATCTAACAATTAGAATAAATATCATTAGTGCTCCAGTAGGAATTCTCGAGTTTAAGAAATTTTCACTCGATGCCTCTAGGTCTTGGGTCATTAACTTGTTTCCTTATATTCAAGGAAAAGAAGCTCTTAGCCAAGTAGAAATATTTTTAGGGCATACAAGCCCAAAACCAACTCTATTACATATGATGCTTTTTTTTTCTAAGTTTTAACTATAATAAATCCATAACATGGAATAATTATGCCAATAAGCTGTCTAGATTGGATTTGGGCGCATGAATTTTGATTCTTTATAAAATAAAATAAAAAATAAAAAATTGTTGATGACTTAGATTTAATAACTTGAAAATATTCTTAGTGTTAACTTTTTAGTTTCAAAACATTTAAATACCAACATAAATGATTAAAAACACTAGTACTCTCCCCATCCGTCCATTTGAATTCTCGATTTGTATCAATAGAGAGATAATTTTTCCTTTTCGGCACGACGGAGGCAGAAAAAACTCTTCTTTTGCCGAAGCAAAAACTATTGTGTAGGCCTCTATTATTACTTGTCCTTCAACAATATTTTCTACCCAAAAATGCTACTGCATACATGTCTCTTAAATTCTCCAAGAGTCAATTTTCAATTCTCTGTATTGTTCGATCGACTTGGCTTTTTAGTTTTGTTTATTCTGCTTCGCTTGAATGCCTATATCCAGTTTGGCTTGGCGCAACAGAAATGGTTTATCCTACTTGGCTGGAAAATATTTATCCCAGTTGGCTTGGCATGGAAGAAATTGTTTATCTGACATTTCAAGTTCCCGTGATGTATTACTTAAATTACTTAATTGTATTACTTAATTTTGAATTTAGTAGTACTTAAATTAAATAAATAGTTATTCATTATCAGTTTTTTAAAGATTTATTTAATTATTATTTTTATTTAAAAATTAATTTATTAATAATTATTAGTTTAATTTAATTATTAGAAATAGGGTTTTATAGTAGTACTTAAATTAAATAAATAGTTATTCATTATCAGTTTTTTAAAGATTTATTTAATTATTATTTTTATTTAAAAAATAATTTATTAATAATTATTAGTTTAATTTAATTATTAGAAATAGGGTTTTCGAGTGATAGTTAAGGATAAAGATCTGGAAGAGGAGCTCGCGGCGATGGTGGAACCCTAGCTAGGGTTTCGTTTCAGGACTCCGTTTCATGGCGATTGGCACCTGGAATAACACTGGAATGACAGACCTGACTGTCTGAGCACCGACAGTAGTATTGTTTTTCACGAGGTTCCTTTTGTCGCTCTCTGCTGCGGACCCCCCACCGTTTTACCTGCCGACAACCGCCCCCCGTTCATTCCGCTGGACGGCTCCAGTTACGATCACGGTCACAGGCTTCTCCCCGACAGTTACTATGGGCGAAGAGGATATTTTGGATTATGATGCGGACCCCATGCCCCAACAGGATATCTGGGCACACACCAGCAGACCGTGCTTAATACCGAGGAGTGTCGCGCTCAGGGTCGAGACAGGTGCTTCATCGAGGAATCCGCATTTGCCGCTCAAAGGTAAAGAAAAATCTTCTGAGTTTAACCTCGCTGATGCTTCCCCGCTGGATTGTCCGCCGTTATCTCCTGCTACCTTACAGCTCTTGGGTCCTTGTTTTCAATCCTCGCCATCTTTGGACGCTCCGCTTCAGCCCCACATTAGACCTGATCTCCCCGCGCCCCCACCTCCTCCGCCCCCTTCCAGCTCCCACTCCCTCTCAGTCTCCTTTATGCCGCAGACCCAACGGCTCCCCCCCACTCCTGCATTCCCCAGGGCATTTCTACCTCGGCTCCTCGCTCCCCTATTAGGTCCGGCGTTTTCACTCCGCCGTTACCTGCTCGCTCTGTGGGATCCGCCCAACACAGCTCCTCGGACTCGTGCCGCAGACTTCTGAAGGAGACCCCTTTTGGTAAGCGCACAGAGAAGGTAAAGAAAGGTAGATGCCTACGGGCTCTTGATCCTGATATAAGCGTTATTTTTGGGCCTGAACCTCCGATGCCAGACGTGATGGACGCCTCTCGCAAAGTCCTGGTGGGTCGGGTTCGTGGGCGCACCTACACGGCCGAACGATTAAAACTCTGGGTGGAGGAGATTTGGGGTTCATTGCTTAAGGACCTACCAGAAGTCATGGTCCTCACCCGGGGCTGGTTCGCCTTGCACTTCAATCGGCCAGATCTCACCCAGTGGATTCTTTCACAATTCTGGCACATCGAGCTAGCTCCTGTCATGCTCAAGCGATGGGATCCCTTATTTGATCCGGAAAGAGAGCAATTGGGGGCCGGCCCCATCTGGGTTCGTCTTCCTGGACTGCCATGGCAATTTTGGAACACGTATGCATTTATGAGGATTGGGAACGCACTCGGCTCATACTTGGAGCACGACCGTTCATTCGAGAAGACGGGCAATAGGTCCATGGCACGTATTCTTGTTCACATGGATATCAAACCGGGCCTAGTGGAGAAGATTACTCTGCATCACGGACATGTCTCCCGGAAACAGCTACTGGATTATGAGGGCGTCCCCTTCCGCTGTCGTAGATGCCATAAAATTGGTCACCTGTACAAGGATTGCCCATTGGTTACAGGGTTGTCATCGGCGGATCCGAATGGCCCTCGACAGCAGTCTACTGGGGTCCATAATGCTGGAGACAACATACCTACTACTGGAGGCCTAGCACCGCAGGAGAATTCTACTAAGAAGCAGGGTGTTGAAGCAAATAAGAGCACTCGAAGAAAGGCATTATCTTCCACAGAGCCGCCGCGTACACGTTCCAAGACTGCAGAGGCTGCACCAAAATCGGCGGAGGCTGCATCTACACACTCGGGTATTGCTCCATTCCCCCTCTGTAATCCTTTTATTTCTGATGCATTGCAATCTTCTATGCACTCATCTATTCGGACTCCCTGCACTGATCATGATCCCCTCCCATCCATTCTGTGTACTATTGCCCCGCCTCCGCCCACTTTTTCTACCACCCCCCCCTCCTACAATCCAAAATTGGATTGGCCTGACTCCCCTCCCTCCCCGGTCGCCTCTGGAGCACATCATTACCACCTACGGTCCCGGGCCCGTGCAAATAATTTGGGACTAGGATCATCCCCTGGTCGTCACCGCAAGCAAAAGCGTGGTAGACCATCCCAAATCTCCTCTGCTAAGCTTAATGCGGTTGCAGACGTCGCCATGGGCCGTCAAGTTACTATCGAACGGGCACTTAGAGCAAATGAGCCCCTGACCTGTGTTCCCCCATGATCTGGCTCTCCTTCAATTGTAGGGGACTAGCCAACCCCAAAAAGCGTTTGGCGCTGAAGCGGCTTATACATGAATCTAGATGTGACTTTATTCTCCTACAGGAGACCCTATGCACTGCTGAGATGGCGGTGAAAACTCTTCAAGCTATGCTTCCTGGATGGGTTCTACATGGGTTGGATGCCTGTGGTAGATCTGGTGGGCTTCTTATTGGCATAAACCCTAGAAAATGCAGACTTATCTCGGCTTGGGGGGGCTGTGGTTTTCTTGGAATGGATTTTATTCTGGGAGAACTCGACATCCCGATCAGATGTATTAATATCTATGGGCCTAACCAGAATCGGTACACCTTCTGGCAACATTTCCTGTCTGGTCACCATATCACTCAGAATACTATCATTGGGGGCGACTTCAATTTCTCTTTGGGTGCTGGGGAAACCTGGGGTCATCAGGCGCAGTATGACCCTCTGGCGGAACAGATGAGCATGTTACTTGATGCTCACCACCTTGTGGATATTCCTATGAACAAGATGCTCCCCACTTGGCACAACCAAAGAACTGGTGAGGCTGCTCTTGGAAGGCGACTTGACAGATATATGATGCATGAAGCATTGATTCAGATGTTTCCCTTATACAGACAGTGGGTCGGATCTGGGGGCCTCTCGGATCACCACCCGATTCTCCTACAGATTAGTGATAACAATCCTAAGCCGCGCTCTCCCTTCAAATTTTTTGCTGGTTACCTCCAAGACCCGGATTATCACAAGCTGGTCATTGACTTCTGGGCATCTCAACCTCCATTGCGAGAGCAGAGAAAAGCGATGGATTTTTGCACACGACTAAAGAAGCTCAAATCTTTGACCGAAACATGGGCAAGAGCAAAACGGGATAGAGATGATCAGTCCCTGAAGTATCTGGAAGAGCAGATTGTTAATCTGACTGATGAGAGAGGTGCTGGATTTCAATCTGATGCCACAAAAGCACTATTGTGCCAGATGATGGAGCAGAGATCGAAGATATTGCAAGATAAAGAGGAACTATGGCGACTCAAAAGCAGGGCCATCTGGCTCAAAGCCGGAGACAATAATACTAAGTACTTTCATAATCTAGCAAACGGCAGAAAGGCATCCAATACCATTTGGAAGCTTCCAGCGGAACCAGATGGATGGGCTACTACACATCAACAACTTGCTAGATTGGGGGTTGATCACTTCAAGAGACTCTTCACGGCCCCAAATAATGTCAATCTGCCTGACATCATCAGACTCGCCGGAAAGTTCCCTCGTTTTGTTGGGGAGGAAGACAGAGAAGATCTTGACCTACCAGTCTCTTCACAAGAGTTAGAAAGTACTCTCAAATGGTTTAAGAAGGATAAGAGTCCTGGGCCTGACGGATGGCCAGTGGAATTTTATCTGGCATTCTACGACCAGATAGGAGCGGACTTATTGGCTGTCGTCGAGGAGAGCAGAATCACAGGGCACATTCATCCTCCTATGAACCAAACCTTCATTGCCTTGATACCTAAATCTGATGACCCCACATCCTTTAATGATTTTCGCCCTATTTCCCTCTGCAACTGCCTATATAAGATTATCGCAAAAATCATAGCAAATCGCATCAAACCTATCCTATCTTCGCATATCTCTGCTGAACAATTCGCCTTCCTCCGTAACAGACACATCCAAGAGGCCATTGGCACTGCCCAGGAAGCCCTACACTCCATAAAACTGAAGAATCTTAAAGGTATCTCATTAAAGATTGATCTAGCAAAGGCTTTTGATAAAGTGAATTGGCTCTATCTCAAGATGATCCTTACACATCTGGGATTCCCACACCTTCTTATAAGCTGGATTATGGGATGTGTCTCCTCGGTCTCCTTTGCTATCCTTATCAATGGTGCAGCCTCGGAAAGATTTAATATCAACAGAGGAATAAGGCAAGGATGCCCCCTCTCCCCACTACTCTTCCTCATTGTCATGGAGGGTTTGAGTAGGCTCATAGCGGAAGCTAAAAGAAATGGTGATATCTGCGGTCTCAAAATCACTGAACAGTTTACACTTACCCACCTTTTGTTCGTTGATGACATTTTAATTTTCCTTAATGGCAGTGTACGCGACATCATTGCTTTGAAGGATATACTGCTGCTATTTTGTAAAGCCACGGGCATGGAAATAAACCGGGACAAATCCACCAGATCCCTGATGCGCTGCACTCAACAGGAATCTCTGCTGGCTGCTCAGCATTTTCCCTTCACGGAAAGCCAGCTGATGGATGGTATCAAATACCTTGGTTTCAGATTAAGACCGGATGGATATAAAGTGGCCCACTGGACTTGGCTCATTACTAAAATCGAAAAGAGGATTATTGGCTGGCAACACCGTCTACTGTCAAAGGCGGGCAGACTCCTATTAATCAAAACAGTGCTCGAGGCTACACCTGTCTATTGGATGTCGCTTACTTGGATCCCAAAAGGAATTCTACAAAAAATACAACAAATTTGTAATAGATTTCTGTGGAATGGCAACAAAAAGGGTAAGATTTTTGCTTGGACCAGATGGGCTATTGTCTCCATGCCGAAGAGATGGGGAGGATGGGGGATAAAATCTCTGTCAGAATTTGCACAGGCACTAACGGCAAAGCAGGGTTGGTCACTTATCAAAATGGACAGCTTATGGGCGGAAGTTGTTCACCACAAATACATCTGGCCTTCCAGCATTACGGAATGGATTCGCAGACCTACCTGGCACCACTCTGGCATATCCGCTATTTGGAAGGCTACTCTAAAAGCTATGCCCCTAATCCGCGACAACCTGCTATGGAGAATAGGGAATGGTGCACAGGTTCGCATCGGTTTGGATCCATGGCCCGGCTCTGGGAATGCTCATCTACTGCCTGAAGGGTTAATTCGACACCTCAATAACAGAGGCATCCAATATTTGGCTCAAATTGGAGACCCGCACCGATCAACTATTTTTTCACAAGCTTGGGTTACGGGTCGACAATGGCTTCTGCCAGAGGATTGGTCTGCACATTGGCAAGGTTACATTCGGGCCCTCACCGAATCTCACATCAAGCTGCAGGAGGAGGCGGATGAATTAATTTGGGCCCCTGCCAAATCTGGTACATATGCACCTAAGCTCGGTTACATGAAGTTAATCGAAGCAAAAAAACCGGACATTCTTAAAAACTGGTGGCGGGATGTATGGCAGCTTCAGGCACAGCCCCGTACCAGACTCCATATGTGGAACATCATAGCTGATAAACTCCCAACAGGTACCACCCTTAAGAAGCGGGCCTTCACTGGTCCAACTTGGTGTGTTCTCTGCAAAAATGAGGAGGAATCGACGGCTCATCTTTTCCTTCACTGCGATGTCACGAAGAATATATGGACACAAGTCACACAGATGCTAAATATAAATACTGTCTGGCAAGGCGTTGATATTCTCTCTGCTTGGGATCAATGGTGGACTGCGGTGTCCTCTGAAAAGGCCAGGAACCTTCCGCTGGTGGTCTCCTGGTACATTTGGAACAGTCGAAATGCCATTATCTTTGAGGACTATAAAGTCACCTGGCATCTTCTCCCGCCTTCTATCTGCGCGGCCTACACTGAAATTCCCTTTGAGCATAAATCTAATATCCCTCGGAACATACAGCCTGAAATCATCAACAAGGAACTGCCCTGGGCTTATTTTGACGGGGCTGCACCCCTACAAGGATGTGGGGGGGGTATCGTTCTCCATTTATCTGACACACATTACTATCACTTGAGATTGGGATTGGGGATGGGCTCTAATAACTTTGCTGAGCTGATCACTTTGAGACATCTCCTCTATTTTGCTCTTACCAAACAGTGCAGACAAATTCAAATATTTGGGGATTCAAAGATTGTTATTGATTGGGCAAACAATATCTCTATTTGTCATGCATATTCTTTGAAACATATCTTGGAAGAAATTGTTTTTCTAAAAACACATTTTGACCAGATCACTGTTTCTCACATCTACAGGGAAAGAAATGCGCTTGCTGACCGGCTCTCGAAAGAAGCGGCGGATCGTCACATAGGTGACTGGCAGATTGAAGAGTACACTCCAGAAGGCATGCACAGCTACTACCACCGCCCATATATCGACGGCCTTCAACAGGGGGATCCCCCTGATACTTAGAAATTTTTTGATCTACATGGTTATTTATTGTATATATCAGCCACACTATATCGGCTCTATGTCTATCTTTTACTGTATGAGGATGTATATGCCTCAGATACCTGTTTATTTTCTGCTACATGAACTCTGTATTTTTCCGGTATTTTGTGTTGTGGATACTGTACACAGTATCTACCATTTTTGGACATTACAGGATGGATTATAAATCCTTTGATCAGTGGATTATACCACATTACAGCATATGCTTCGGCATCAACAACATGTAATCTCTGTTATTATCTTTATAATAGAAATTACGAATTCTATTTCTTCGGAAAAAGAAATAGGGTTTTAAAATCTTAATAGTAGGGTTGATGTGGGGTTATGGGTATAGCATTAATAATTATCCATAACTGAGTCATTGTGTTTTTTCTTAAGAACCAGTTTCTGTTCTTATTTAAAAGTAAATAAATAAATAATGTGTGTAAATTTGGAGTTTTGAACCTAAAACTACTAAATTCTTTCCATGGCATAGCTATTGTGCTTCCCTGTTTCTACAATCCACACTATATGAAAGGAACATACATATATGTAAAAAGTAACACACTGTTTTCATATTTTATAGCACATGTACTTTTTGATGTTCACATTATAAACACAACATTATATTAGAAGAGATGTTAGAAACATGGCCATTTGTAATTTATATATATATATATATATATATATATATATTAAATCGATCTTCAAATTAGTTTAGTGTTTTCATTATAAACATAAAAGAGAAACATTGTCATTTGTAACAATATATTAATTTTCTTTTATGATAGTCTTGTGGAAAACATTTTACATATAAATCATTAAATCGATCTTCGAAATAGCTTTCATTTATTTAGATAGTATTTTAATGTATAACAAAATAATTTTATATGATTTATTCATATTTATTTGAGATAATACAAAATATGTTACATATAAATTATTTCTAATAAATTATATTAAATTTGGTGTAATTAATCTTAAAAAGTAATCATATTATCCCTATCCTAAGATTTATCATATTAATTTTAAATTTTACAATCATGTTGTTTAATATATTATACTTAAAAAGTAATCATATTATTCATATCCTAAGATTTATCATATTAATTTTAAATTTTACAATCATATTGTTTAATATATTATACTTAGGGTTTAAAATATTAACCTTATAATTTATAACATTGAGTTTTATAATGTTAAAACTTTATAATATTAATATATTAATATTAGGGTTTATGTTATTAATCTTAGAAGTTTATTTATTAAATTTAGGGTTCAATATTTGAGGATTTATAATTTTAATCTTAGAGTTTACAATATTTTAATTATAGATTATAATCTTAGAATTTAATATATTAAATTTAGGTTTTAGTATATTAATGTTAAAATTATAGGCCTTAAGATTATAAACTCTATGTTTATAAACTTATTGTTTATAAACCCTAGGTTTATTAATCTTAGGGTTTATAATGTTAGGGTTTAATATATTAATATAAGTTATAAACCCCATGGATTATTATAAACCCAAGGGCTTAGTAGAAAAAAGCCAAAGGGTTTATAAAGCCAAAAGATTAATATTATAAACCCAAGAGAATAATATTGAACTCAAATGATTAATATTAAAAACCTAAGGGATTAATATTACAAACCTAATGGATAAATATTATAAACCCAAGCTATTAATAAACTCAAAGGATTATTAATATTAATAAACCTAGGGCATTAATAAATCCAAGGGATTAATAAAGCCAAAGAATTATTAATATTATAAACCAAAGTGATTAATATTATAAACCTAAAGGATTATTAATTTCAATGGATTATTAAACCCAAAGAATTATTAATATTATAAACCCAAGAGATAAATAAATCAAAGGGGTTATTAATATTATAAACGTAACAAATTAATAAACCCTATGGATTATTATAAACCCAAAGGCTTAACAGACCCTAGGGATTAATGTTATAAACAAAAGGGAGTATACATCCAAAGGAATAATATTAAACCCAAAAGATTAATATTAAAAACTCAAGGGATTAATAAACTCAAGGAATTATTAATATTATAAACCAAAGTCAATCATGGTAAACTATGGCCAACCATGGTCAACCATGTTTTATAAAATCAATCATGGTCGACCATGGTCCAACATCACATTGTGGCAAAGATTGTCTCAATATGAAAATCAACCATGGCCCAACATCGCATTGTGATAGATATCGTATTGATATGAAAATCAATCATTGTCAACCATGGTCCAACGATGCATTGTGACAAGGTTTGTCTCAATAAGAAAATCAACCATGGTTATCCATGGTCATCCATGTTTATTTTAGGGTTTATAATATTTATCTTAGGGTTTATATACCTCAGGTTTCTAATCCTAATCCCTTGGATTTTAATATTATTCAAGCTTGGGTTCATAATCCCTTATGATTTTAGTATTAATCCCTTGGGTTTATTATTCCATCGGGTTTATAATATCAATCCCTTAGGTTTATTAATCTAAGGGTTAAACCATGGTGAGCATGGTACAATGTTGCATTGTGACAAATATTGCCTCAATATGAAAATCAACCATGGTAAAGCATGTTCCAATGTAGCATTGTGACAAATATCGTCTCAATATGAAAATCAATCATGGTCAAGCATGGTCCAACATCACATTGTGACAAGCATTGTCTCAATATGAAAATCAACCATGGTCATCCATGTTTACTTTAGGATTTATAATATTTATGTTAGGGTTTCTATACCTTGGGTTTAATATTATTCCCTTGGGTTCATAATCCCTTGGGTTTTAGTAATAGTCCTTTGGTTTTTATTTCGTTGCATTTATAATATCAATCCCTTGAGTTTATTAATCTAAGGGTTTGTTGTAGCTGTTGCAACAACCCCTCCAAAATTTCCAACTCTTCAAAATTTAGGAGCCCCTTTACCTTTTCAAGAGTTTCCACCCATCCTTAGAGTCTGCTCACGAGCCTAGAAAACCAGAAAAGTCTCAAAAGAACCTAAGTCTCTTCCTCACTAGCCGAGCTAAGTCCTTAATCAGGTCTAAGTCATCCAGTCACAACACCATGATGCGACCTTTTCTTCTCTTGTGACTTATGTGACCCATGCGACCTTGCCAGACAATGGAGTCACATAGGTCACATGAGTTAACTTAGCAAGCTTCGTGATTGCGTGACCAGGAAGTCATTAGTTTATAGAGGTCGCAAAGGCCCAGTCGCCTAGCCATGCAACCAGTGTGACCCATGAGACCTAGTGAACTTTGGGTCGCAAAGGTCGCACACTTCACCATCTCAAGCCTTGCGACATATGGGACCCCCTGCATGTGTGAATAAAGTTATATATAGTGGCCTCGACTTGCTCATTTGTAACACTTCTTTGGTCACACGAAAGGTAGGGAGGCTCTGCGACTGGGTGATACACGTGACTTCTATAGGTAGGTGACCTTTCTACTTCCCCAACAATCATTTTTCCTTCCATGTGTCATCCTCCTCAGCCCGACCCTGCAAATTCCTACCCTCGAGGGTTTTTATCCATAATTTAACCCCATTTCCATTATAAGTCTTGACTGAATGCCTCTTTAGCTTCATGAGCCTCCCTCACTTTTCCTCATGCCCATTTCTAGCCTTAAGCTAACCTTCTTCCCCCCGTAAGATGAGCCATTTTCCCTTGAGGAGTTCCAGAGACCCCTCTAAAGTCACATTCATCTCCTCGAATTGTCCAAAACACAGGCCGCACAACCTAAGGCCGCGATAGACAAATTTATGTGACATGTGCGACCAGCGACCTTGCAACACATGAACTGCGACCTTTGTGACTTGTGCTTTGAGGCTTGACCTACTCAGTCGCTAGGTTGCAACCTATTTCGTGCGACTCTTGCGACCTCATTCCCCTACAACTTGCCAAAAACCCCTCTCCCAGTCTCTGAAAGCTACTGTTTGTTTTTAGCACTCTCTTTTATTCTCATGTCATCTCTCTCGTCATGGGGTTGTTTTTTCGATATTCCAGGTGATGTGGATCTATACTGCATATCCATATCCTCTATTGGAGATGAGATGACACCTCCTACTACGAAGTCTGCCTGAAAAAGCTCTGGGAGTAGTTCACAGGAACTCCATCAGTACGAGGAACCCCCTATCTACGGAGACACAACCTGCAACATTAATAAAAGCATGAGGATTTTTTGGTATGAAATTTATGAGGAGTTCAATAACACAAACATACCAGAGACCCAGGAGGAATTCCCTATGTACCTAAATGTCAAGAGGTCCAAGCTCCACAAGATAGCATCACACCCTCCAATTTTCTCATGTGTTGAAACAATTGAAGGGATCATTCAAGGCACATATACAGACTCATGGAAATTAAGGGAAAATGCTGGTGCATCGCTAGCTGCAATCTCCTCTACATATATTACTACTAGTACAGGCTCCCTGACAAATAAGAAACTTTTGAAGATTCTTCGGCGAAAATCACATAGAGAAATTTTTGTCGACACGTTTCAAACCAGCTAGTGTGGTTCATCATCAGGACAAGTTGAAGAGACAGATCTAGCTTAGCATGTTAAATAGTATGAGCAGAGTCTCCAACGGCTATCTAGATTAACGGCTACATTTGACCTTAGGACCAGAGTCAAAAATTATTATAATTTAATGGCAATTAGTTATATTAGGTGACCATTAAAAATATATAAATATATAAAGTAATTTAAAGACATGGGAGAACCAATTCTTCAGCGTTAGCAGAGCATGCGGAAAAGAACAAGCATCAAGTATGTATTGAGGAGGCAAAGTTATTGCAAAGGTTGCGCAGTACCATCACCGTAAATTCAGGGAAGCCATTGAAATTGAAAGAAGGCCGGGCAATCTCAATAGAGATGACGGCTGGAAGATCAGTAGCTGCTGGATCCCTGCCCTTTGTTCCTAGTCTTGCTTTTTCGTTCTTTCGTTGTTTCCCTTATTTTTGAGGATTTCGTCTCTTGGAGCCTTATCTCTTCCCTCCTCCCAGGGCTTTTTTTTTTTTTTTTTTTAGTATGTCCTCGTTATGTATTTATTCATTTTATCATTACTTTTTACTTTTACTTTTATTTTTCTTCATTTATTTATTTATTTATATTTATATTTTTTAATTTTATTTTTAATTTTTAATTTTAATTTTAATATTATTATTATTATTATTATTATTATTATTATTATTTATTTATTTATTTATTTTTTTTAATAATTATTATTATCATTTTTATTTTTATTTTTATTTTATTTATTTATTTATTTATTTTTAAGTTAACTTTACTTTCCGTTCCAATATTCTTATTAATTCTAACTTACTTCTATGTATATTACTTTTTATTTATATATCTATATACATTTATTCCCCTTTTAAATACTAATTAACCTATAATTTTTAATACATTTTTAACTAACCATTAACACCTTTAAATTACTTTATATATTTATATATTTTTAATGGTCACCTAATATAACTAATGGAGTTGTCTATAATGCGACTTTTTGGAGATTCCGGTGACGGAATCCGGCCAAAGAAATTGAGGTTAAATCTTGATTTGCTGTAGTTAAAATGGTTTTTTAACTCCATATTTAGATTCAGCACCCTCAAAAACCCCTGGGACGCTTTGATTGTGTAGAAACTAGCTATCAAACTTGCAATTCCAATAATTGCTGCCGGATTTTGACCGGAAAAACCCATCGGAAAAGCTTCCAAAAAGTCGCATTATAGACAACTGCATAACTAATTGCCATTAAATTATAATAATTTTTGACTCTGGTCCTAAGGTCAAATGTAGCCATTGGAGACTCTGCTCATACTATTTAACATGCTAAGCTAGATCTGTCTCTTCAACTTGTCCTGATGATGAACCACACTAGCTGGTTCGAAACGCGTCGACAAAAATTTCTCTATGTGATTTTCGCCGAAGAATCTTCAAAAATTTGATATGGATCACAGAAGCCTTAATTCAATAAATAAGAAACTTTCAACACCCAGTGGCTCTCCGGCTTCGTGACTCCTACCAAAGACATCCTTAGGGAATGGTGGCAAGACTCGTCCAAGTTCTGGGTTAGGATAGACCAGGTATACAAGACAAAGGGCTGATGAAGGTTTATCAACTGATCGCCGCCATGATGAACTACTGTATGGGAGAGAAGATTGTGATGTGTTCCACGGTACATGGGTTCCTATCATGTACGTTGTCGCCACTCGTGGAACAATTTTTAATTGGGCCAACATTCTCATGTCGCCACTGAGGATGAACATAATTGCAACAAAAAAATCAGAGCTAGATCAACCACCAGAATTCTATATGGTCTCATACCTTCTAGACCCAGTTTGTGCAAGGTTCTAGTTCAACAATTGGAGCTAGATTTGGGATACGTCTGCAACTAGCCCAATACACCATCATTATAAGATCTTCTGGGACATTGGCTATAAGGGTAGGATTGATGTCATTTTTGAGTCTTTTATTGCCCCATTATATCAGTGACTATTTAGAGAATAACTGCCTTGTATGTCAAAGAGGGCCATGGAAACCATTTTTAAGGTGGCACATTGGTTCTCAGTCTAGAAGGGTGCATTTATTATAGTTTTCGGTTCCTATAAGGCCCCACATGCTCTTCCTAGGTTCGCCACAAATACAATGCTCTTGTAGGATGTGTTACCAAATCATGCAAGGTTTCTTGAAAGTACTAAGCAAAGGGAAGAAGAAACCATGGCCAGCTTTTCCTCTTTCCATTAGAGCCTATGTGGTAGAAAACTTCAAGCAAGTAGAGGCAGAGGCTAAAGCTTTAAAGGGGAGTCACTTTATAACCTTGAACTACCGCACATATGACCTTGGGAAGGTTGTAGCTTATCACTGCAAGAGAGCTAATTTTAATTGGTCATATTTGCATTCCAGATAGGATCATGAATACAGGGTCAAGAACTAGTATAATGCCACTAGGGAAATCAACCCTAGTGAGAAACATGTGAGAGATGAGGAGCTCCTTGAACATTCCCAGAAGAATGTTAGTTTGCGAGAGAGGTCACCCACCTTGAAGAACAAGAATCAAGATAAACAAAAGGCCACCAGGAAACTCAAGAATCAGAAGGAGAAAGAGGTGGAAGATGTCCCAAGTGACCCAGAAAAGGGGAAAGATAATTAAATGTTGGAACAAAAAAACGTAGCCCTAGCAAAGAAGAAACAAGAGCTCAAGAGGAAAAGGGAGGAAGAGATCAAGAAATCATAAGAGTTAGGTGACCAAGGCCAACTTGAAAAGAAGAGGTGAGAGGAAGATGAAGAAAGGAAGAAGCAGTTAGAGGAAAAGCAGTAGGAAGAACAGAGAGCCAAGGAAGAGGTAGAAAAGAAGAGGTAGATGGAGGAAAAGCAGCGGGAAGAGCAGATAACCAAGGAAGAAGAAGAGAAGAACAAACGATAACAAGAACTAAAGGAACAAGAAGAAAAGCTCAAGCAAACCGAGGAGCTCAAGAAGAAACATGAACAAGGTTATCAAGAGAAGAAGCAGTTAGAGGAAGAACAAAGGAAAAGAGAAGAAGAGGAAAGGATAAAAATGAAGCGGGGAGAAACCAGTAAGACAGTTGAGATGGACACAAAATAAGTTGTAATAGCTCCATTATATGTTCCTCCTTCTAATCCCCTCACTGGAGGACATATTCCCTTGTGAGAGTTGGGCTACCATGAAGAAGAAGAAGGAGAGATACTGGACCTCACCAAGCTCACCTTTGACCAAGTTAACCTCAAAATCAGGTAGGAGAGGAGGAAATTTTATGCTAGAAACCCTGCAGAACCCTTACTTGTCACCGCAGCTAAAGAGATTGTTCTTGACACCAAAATTAATCCTGAAATGATTGCCTCAGATGGAACTACATTTGTGACTACAACTGAACATAATGTGGCTAGGATGAGAAAAAAATCACGGAGCTCCAAAATAGGCTTTATGCATCGGAGTAGAAGGTCGCTAAGGCATAGCAAGATAGAAAGAGAGAAGAGGAAGAGAATGCAACCCTCTACTTAGTACATTCCAGCATAACAAAACTCCAGGCTTTAATCAAATATGAGGCCGAGACGCTCAATGAAGCCATGGAGATGGTCTATGAAGAGATGTCAAAACTACATCACATGGTGGCACCGATCTTGGCCATACAAACCCATACAAAAGAGACGGTTTCTGTATTAAAGGAAGCCTTTACTGCTCTAGATTGTATACATGAGAGGTCCGTCAAGTATCCAGGGGAACCGACAATAATCCCGAAGAAGGATTGGATCACCGTGAAAAATGCCAAGGTCGAGCTATGCATCAAGATCTAGTCAAACGACAAACTAGAAAAATATGTAGATAGAGTGTTGACTTCATATAGACACCTTTTCAGCGGTTTGGAATCAATGATCAAGGTCCATGGAGTCCTGTCCATCGGAGAAGTTGGGCATGTGAGAAATAAGGAAGACATCTCATAGGAAGTTCATGTATTCATCGAGACATATAGACAGGTTGCCCACCTAGATGAATTGCCCATCACAAAGGAGAATATCACATTCTATGTGGTTGAACCAGTAAGGATGTATACAAAACTGGTAACCTTGGACAATCAGGGGAATGCCAAAAAGAACACTCTCATACCGGAAACCCTCAAATTCCTGCATAGACATGATGAAGAACAACCACAGATCACCCCCATTGCAGCCAAATAAAAGTTGTGGCACACTTACATAATGAAGCAACTCCAACTAGACATTCCCAAACTTTCTATTGTTAAGTGGATAGAGTAGGTGTTGGCTTGTTTTGTGATTTTAGAAAATTAGGATAGGATAGGCTAATTTTGGAATGCAAAGAGTCATAAGGAAGTATAAAGGTCACGAGGAAGCCCAAAGGTCAGGGGTAGGCCAAAGGTCACTCTCATTTTATAAATACACCCTCATGACACATTCTATTGGACTTTTAGCTAAGAACTTATTTTGGGACAATACTGTTTTGAGAGAACTTATGCTCTTCTGATATATGCAAGGAGTAATTGTTATTTTCCACTATTGGATTACGCAAATCTTGTATGTCATGGTTCCATGGGTATTATTTGCTTGATGGATCAGATGTTCCTAAGAGTTCTTTGATACACAGTCTATTTGTGTGTTGTCTTGTGCTACAAACTTTGTTTTGCTATGCATGGATGGTATATGACTTGCTAACTCTACACTTGTATTAGTGAATTGTTTCGTTGATATTGGTGTAATCTTACTATAGACTGTATGCTCTCTTATGCTTATAGATTCTTGATTATTGTGAACTATTTTATGATTGTTGAGCACTTTCTTATATAGACATGAATCTTATCTGAAGACTGGTAACAATTACTTTATTTAAGGTTTATGTTATTTACTATCATGCTATTCATGGTGTTCATGTTATAAACTTTTGCTGGTTATTTCCTTGTATTTATTGAAGTTCATGTGTTCAATTGAGTCTGTATCCCACCTCTGTCTGAAGCGATCTCAATTCACCTGTGCGGCAGCTGGGCCTACATACCAGACGAGATCCCTAAATCAAACGGTGCAAGGTCTAGTTGGGATCTTACACTGGTGATATCCCCTTTACTGTTGGTGGAGAATTTTGGCCCGTCAACAGATTTGGCACTAGAAGGGGGGGTTGGTACTAATACATGGCCTAACACTAAAACTTCCCATCAAACTAGTAACTTACCTCATCCCCCCATGTTATAGACATTTTTGGGCACTGCAACCCAAAACATAAATTTCCATAAACCAAGGGCTCCTAAGTCCCTAAAAGTGTTGTTCCAACCCCTAAAAGAACAAGGTCAACTGATTACAGCTTCTCCCAGAAGTTCTCCATGAAAAAACACTCAGAACTAGTCAAAACTGGACCATTTCACCTGCTCCATAGGCAAAGTGCGTTGCATCCCACCTAAATACACACAGTAGGTGCGTTGCATTTCAAAAATCCCTTCTATGGGATGCGATTGGCGACAAGGGACAAATGGCAGTGTCAATCCGCGAGGTGGAGAAGCATGGAATCTTCCAGAAACTTCTCCTGTGACACTTGCCTCTCTGAATTCGACCAGGGATGAGTAAGAGATCATCAATCTCCAAGTGGAATCAAGAACTATCAGAGGGAAGACACTAATCAAATCACAAGCTGACTCATCTCCCTTGCAGACATCTATATATGGATCCCTCATCCCAGAGATCTAGAGGCTGGAATTTTGCATCTTGTAAGGAATTGTTGTTGGTTTCTTGAGGCAACATCATAGTGTTGGGTGATCTAAGCTTTTCATGAGGTGAAGAAGGGCTCACTTGCTGAGAGGATGATGCTGGGTCAGAACGATTGGTTGTGACTCTCTTGGCTCTTTCTTGATCATCGATAAAGCTATTCAAGTTTTCCTCCATACTCTTGTGTGATTTATGTTTTATGCATTTGTATGGTCAATTTACATCTGATCCTAGATTGTTTATGATAATAGATCCATATTCTCGTATAGTGTTATGTTGCTTTGATTCTACAGGTACTCTGTGAAGCTGGGTATACAAGAAAGAAAGTAGCAAAGGACTATCAGAAGAGAGAGGAATCGAGCAAGGAACCAAGCGCAAGACAGAGGTTGGTCTCTTTTATTCTTCTCTCATCTATCTTTCATAAAGGAAAACAAAAGTAATTTTACTTTGTTTGTTTCTAAGGTAGCTACCAACCTTAGTGGGATTAGCAGTTTTGCATAGACACTTTTCCCTGTAACACCCCCCCCCCTCGAAATATCGTACCATCCCTCTTTTGGCCCACCTTTCTCAAGGCCCCAGTAAAGGGTTTCCTAACCTCCCCCACTTGAAGATGCACCGAAAGGAGAGGAAATTCCCCTCTTTGAAGTCACAAACGAGAAGTTGAGTGCCATGCGTCCTATTACTCGTCAGTTTGCTGGGGGTTTAAAGTACATTCCTGCCACTAACTCCCTGTCCAACCTGCACAACTCTGTGCCTCATCACACGCATCAAGGTGTATTTGTTAATTCCATATCACAGTTAATCGGGCTAGCACTCGATGACTATGTAGACGCGGTTGAAAGGCTCTCCATCAAGGGGTTGGAAAGTCCCCCGACATCTGAAGGAGAAAATCCTAGGAGTACAATCACTAGGGAAAAAACCAACCACGATGGGGAGGAACATAGGGAAACAATCAATTGCCCCCAGGAGATACCCCTTGTGAACAACCAACCTCTGAGAGAGAATACTGAATGGCCCATGGGGCAAGGGACTAGGGATAATCTTAGGGACCACATTAACTTCTACAATAATGAGCGGCTTTTTAGATTCCCTAGGAACCTGAGGAACTTCAGGAATGCAAGAAATTCCCAGGACCTAGGAAACCTCAGAGTTCCCCAGGGAAATGGCAGGTACCTTCCCCACACTAGCGAGGGGTCAGGCATGGAGAGCGAGTCGGAGGGGAATCCCAATTGCCCCCTTTTTCCTAGCCCACTAAGAGGCAACCACCGTCAGCCTTTGGCCTTGATGGTTGAATCCCCATTAGGCATGTGAGGCATACTCCACTACATGCCTCACTATCCTGAGAAACACCTCCTGAAATTCAACCCCAAGAAGGGTACCTCAGCTAATGATCATAACAACAATTTCTACTTAGCCTTGCAGATGATGAGAGTGTAACACGATGAGCTGGATTGTTTCCTTTTCCCTCACACTTTCAAAAATAAGGCCGTTACCTGGTATCAATATCTACCTGTAGCTTTGTTTCAAACATGGGAAGAATTCTGGACAACCTTCCTTGATAAGTTTTTGGAAGATAAGACACCTTCTATGCTCCTAACCGAGCTCAGTACGTTACATTGCCATAAGAAGGAGAAGGTGAAATATTTCAACCAACGATTCACTACCATTTTGAATAAGTTCCCGATGGACGTGGCTCTTCATGATTCCATCACCATCGATTATTACACTAGATCCCTTCTGTGGGACATTGTTGTGTTTGTTAAACGCGAGGCTAAACTCAACTTAGTAGAGAAATTTGCAACAAATTTTGAAGTTGAGAAGGATTTTCTATCTATAGGTGCCCTGGAGCATGATGAGATGAGACTAAACCATCCACTAAGAAAAATCAAGCCTCAACCAATCAACTCGTTGATAAAGACAAAGATTTTTTTGATTTCGATGGCCAGTAATCAGATGGTGTCTGCCATGTTTGACTTCAACTCCTTTATTCACATGTTTAGAATCATGCATTGGATGATCGAGTGAACAAGATAGAAGACCCCAGATCTGGTTTCATCCATCTGGGTTGCGATTTCAGGGTTAATGCGAGATTACAAAGCATGATGGCTATGATCATACAGACAATCATCCAATCATGGGTCCACCTTTTTTAATCAGTGGTGATGTATTTTTGATCATTGTACATGTAATGTTATCTTATGTGTTGAGCATGGGTATGCCTCCCTCAATAGTGAGAGCTTGTGGTCCAACCAAAAGCATTGACTATGTAGAGGTGTGGATCTGCCATGAAACATAATCCCAGAGGTTGGCCCCTGAATTAAAAGATGGAATGTATTTAAAATGACTCAAGCTGGGACATGGTGGCATACATGTGAGCCTGATAATCCATTCATTGGCACATGGGAGACTCACAGACATGTCATCCTGTAAGGCCTTCCCCATAGCTGCTTGTGAAGGCACAAGGTGAGAAGGGCTTGGGTAATGGAACCAGGTAACAGAAAGTTGACAACAATTAATGGTTCGTCTATTGATTATATATTGATATAATAGTATGAGTTTGGAGTGCATAGGTGATATATATATATATATATATATATATATATATATATATATATATATATATATATATATATCTATATATATATATATATATATATATAGATATATAGATATATAGATCTGTGTGTGTGTGTGTGCATTAATTGTGAGAATCCATGCCATGTATAGGTCGGCATCTAACACGTCATTACCAAGAGGCGTTGGGTGGATGATGAGGTTAGCCACATAGGTGCCACGAGTGCACCAGGTGGACATCACATGGAAAGGGTGATGAGGTGGGGATTTTTAATTCATCAGAATTTGAATGGTCATATCTCTTGGTCCGGTGGTTGGATTAAGATGAAATTTATATCACCAAAATCGTCTCGACGAGATAGGTGTAAAAATGATGTTTAATTTATGCTTTAAGTGGGTTGAAAATATTGAAATTATTAGACCACAATAACAACACTTTGGATCTTGCATCAACATTAGTAACTAACCTCCTCCCAACTTGTGTTTGAGTGGGACAAGGAGGGGGGTCTGGTGCTATAGTGTGGTATCACAACATCTAGGTTCAATACTTGGACTAGATGGGCTCTATCATGGGCAAGTAAAAATAGGAATCTTGCACAAGGATTTCATGATGATTTTTATAAATTTAACTAAACAAATGTTTAGGTGTTAAAAGCCAGTTTGAATTGATTGATTTCATGTATAATGGGTACACTTACCTTGTGACTTAATTATGCAGTATGGTTCTAACAATGGTGTGGACTGATATACTCTATTGGCTATGTAGGAACCTATAGCGATTTTAATTGTATGATGATCAATTAATATTGGATTATTAACATGGCTTGTTTTGTACTTCCAATTTCCTATAGTAGCTCCATAAAAGAAAGATTATGGTCATGATGATCCTTATTTATTTACGCCATAACACATCTAACAATTGTGTGTGAATGAAAATAGATCACAAGCAACAAAGGACAATGAGAAACCAAGGAATGAGGACAGGAATGGTGCAATATATCTCTAATCATTCGCAACATGGGTATGAAGAGGTAAGGAAAAATGAAGAAGAAATATTAGTCGACCATGGGGGAGGGGAAAACTCTCATGAATGGATGGATACATTGAGGAGAATAAGGGCTAAGATTATGAGTTATGAACTAGATAACGAAAGGCTAGTATGGGCTAAAGAAAAACAAGTCGAGGTGAATGCAGTCATACTACAAAGTCTATCTTACTTGCAGAGGTAGAGGCAATATGAGCTAGGGGCCAATCATAGAGACAGGAAGAGACCTTTGATATCAGAGGAGAGAATAAATGGGGTAGATGGTAGCAGGTCCAGGAAGAGGCACATATGAAAAAGTGAAGACACAGTGAAATAAAATGCGCCATTGAGTACCTAGAAGGAAGAACTAGCCCTTGTGGGCATCATTCTTGTAGGCCTTCTAGTTCCACTACCAGAAGACATCACCATTATCATCATCATCATCATCAGCAAAGGAAGGGAGAAAGGGACTATATTCCAGAGGAACTTAAGAATGCTAAAACACCCACATTTAATGGGGAAATGAATAAATTTGAAGATGCTAAAGCCTGGTTGCTTGGAATGGAGAAGTTCTTCAAAATCCACCATTATTATGAGAACATGAAGGAAAAAGTGGCTACCTATAGTCTAAAAGGAAAATCATACATATGGTGGGAAGATATGAAAAATGTGAATGACATAACTGAAGAGAGGTTAGCTTTGAGTGAATTTGAAGGCCTCTTCAGGGATAAGTATTTATTAGATAACTATTATGATGACAAGGCAAAGGATTTTTATGAGCTTAAGTTGGGACACATTTTAGATGAAGAATACACCACTAATTCTATGGAATTGTTGAGATATGTGCCATATCTGAAGCATGAGAAGGAAAAAGTGAAAATATTCATCAATGGGCTACCCTTTTCATTTAGAGATTGAATTGAAATGCATGAGCCTCAAACTTTAAATGATTCCATTAAAAAGTTGAAGCACTACTAGGAATGGTCTAAAAGAAGGCTAGGATTAAAACGAGATTGGAAAGCAAGGAACAACAATCAGGATAAGAAGAAATGACCAAAGAAAATAGCAAACAAGAAGAAAGGTGTGAGCACAACCAGTGCAGCCCGAGTGCAACTAAAATTTAGTTCAATTGAGAAAGATCGTGGGCACTAGTCTGTGAAAGAGTAATGTGGAGTTGAGAGTAGAGAACCATTGAAATGTTTGATATGTGGTGAGAATCACCAAAATAGAGAGTTTCCACATCAGAAAAATGCTAGAACTCAGATGTATAACACATAAGAGGCTCGAACAATGCGTAGTGTAGATCCTACCCAAAATTTACGTAGCGGTGCATAATTGTCACGAATACCACCAAACATCTGTAATTGAGATGTAAGGTAAGTTATGAAATCAAATCATTTCTGTTTTAATTGACCCTGGTCCTAATTACAATTATGTCAGCCCAAAGCTCGTGGAAAAATGCCAGTTGGCTACGAAAGTGCATGCAGAGCCCTAGTTGGTTCGATTAGCAACAAGGACAAAGAGAAAAGTCAACTATTGGGTCAAATCATGTGCATTTTATCTCAATAGCATTCCAACAACAAAAAATTTAAATTTGTTTCCTTTGGGTGTGTACAACATATTGTTGGGCATGGATTCATTGTATGCACACAAGGCTAAAGTTGATTGCTTTGAAAAAAAAAATAAGTGCTTGGATGAGCATGGAGAAAGGAGAATACTACAGGGAAGTGAAAGCATACTTCAGTGAGGTTGATCACTGCCATGCAAGCTAAACATTGTTACCAAAAAGGCTTACAATTATATGTTGTGCAAATTTCCAGTGATGAAAAAGTCAATAGAAATGTTGAGGAAGTGGAGAGTGAGACACTAAAGCGATATTCTATGTTGTACCAGTGCTGGGATGTGTTTCCAACAGATTTTTTTCTAGATACCTTCTCATAGAAAAGTTCATTTCTCCATTGAGTTGATGTCAGAAGCAACTCCAACATCTAAGGCACCATATCGAATGAGCACTCCAGAATTGATTGAGCTGAAATTATAGCTGAAGGAAACGCTTGATAAAGGCTATATAAGGCCAAGTGTGTCCCCATGGGGAGCACCAGTTTTGTTTGTGAAGGAAAATCATGGTACCCTCATACTTTGTATTGACTACAGGAAACTAAACAAAGTGACAATCAAGAGCTGATATCTGTTGCCACAGGTTGATGATTTATTTGGCTAATTAAGAGGACCAGCAATATTATCCAAGATCGACTTGAGGTCATGGTATCATTAAGTGAAAATGAAGGAAGAGGACATCCATAAGACAACTTTCTGAAAGAGATATGGACATTACGAGTTCATGGTGGTACCCTTTGGGATTATTAATGCCCCTACCGCTTTCATGTGTTTAGTGAACAATGTGACACATCCTTATCTAGACAAGTTTGTAATTGTCTTTGTTGATGACATATTGGTATATTTGAGGAATGAAAAAGAACATGAAAAGAACTTAGCTAAAATTCTATAGTTGTTAACAGAGCATCAACTATATGAAAATCTTAGTAAATGTGAATTCTTCCAAACACGATTACATTATTTGGGGCACATTGTCTCTAAGGAGGGGATATCAGTTGATCCTGAAATGATCAAGGACTTCATGGAGTGGTCAACGCAAAAGAATTTGAACGTGATAGATCATTCATGGGGTTGGCAGGCTACTATAGGAGGTTCATAAGAAAATTCTCCAAGATAGGCCATCCTATCACTTCCTTGCATAGGAACGGAAAGAAGTTTGAATGGATAACTTAATGTGCAACAACTTTTGAGTAGTTGAAGCAATTTCTCACTAATGCATTGGTTTTGAATATTTCAGACCCAGAAAAAGATATTGTGGTTTGTACATATGCCTACAAGGAGGGATTCAGTGGAGTCTTGATGCAGGAAGGGCAGGTAGTTTGCTATGAGTCATGGAAATTAAATAAGCGTGAGGAAAACTATGCAACTCATGATCTGGAGTTAATTGTCATTATTCATGCATTGAAAATGTGGAGGCATTACCTCCTCAATAGAAGATTCACGCTGATGATAGATCATGGCGGACTAAGATACTTATTTGATTAACCCAAGTTGAATGCAAGATAAGCTAGGTGGTTGGATATACTTAGTGAGTTCGAATTTGAGATCAAATACATCATAGGCAAGGAAAACAAAGTTGTAGATGCACTTAGGAGAAGGATTCAGGAAAACCACTTGTAAACCATAAGCTATTATGGGATAGACCTGAAAGAGTAGGTCACAAATGTAGGACAAAATTACGAGAGATATTAGAAAATAAAATAAGATCTACAACAAGGTAGAAATAATGGAGAAAAAGATGCAAATTATCAAACATAATTTAAAGGAAGCACAAGATAGACAAAGGAGTTATGCAGATCAACATAGGGTGCATAAATATTTCTAAGTTGGGGAACATGTTTACTTAAGAGTTAGACCCAAGAAAATCTCCTTGAAGATTAGGTAATTTACCAAGTTGGCACCACAATTTTGTGGGCCTTTTGAAATACTTGAAAGAATAGGGCCAGTGGCCTATAGGCTAGCCTTACCTTCATCAGTTGGAGTCCATGATGTTTTCCATTTTTCTTTGCTTAAAAAATATGTGCAATATTCAAATCAT
Source organism: Pinus tabuliformis (assembly GCA_031772625.1). Taxonomy (NCBI): domain Eukaryota; kingdom Viridiplantae; phylum Streptophyta; class Pinopsida; order Pinales; family Pinaceae; genus Pinus; species Pinus tabuliformis. The sequence goes on from CM062819.1 coordinate 690,056,193, forward strand.
GTGATTGATTAGTATATGCTACAAGTGGAAACATAGGGAGAGTTCCATCCAGAGCCACTATGAATTCTAGATCAGAGGAGCCTCATGCCCAAGAATTGAGTAATAGATCATGTCAAGGTGTAGTGGAGACACTTTGGACCTAGGGATTCCACTTGGGAAATGCTTATAGAATGTGGGCATCATATCCATTTTTTTTTGTTGGTTGAAGCAAATGTGTGTATAAATATTGTATAGAGATATGTATATAAAACTCCATGAAGCAATATGTTTTTTTTTCTAGCATGTGCTTTGGGTTGTTTATCAACACAGAACACTGAGGACAGTGTACCCCTAAGTGGGAGGGGTTTGTGACATCCCTGGTTATATTTTTCTTATGGATGCCATATAAACATTTACATGTAATTGGATTTCTAAAATAAAATGGGTTGAGTAAGAGACAAAGATTCCATAAGACTAGGGAGGTTTCTTGCTTGGGATGGTGTAATTTTCCTTAATTTTGGAAAATATGAATTGTTGGGACAACAATGAAGGTCATTTTTTGAGTATTTTAACAGATGGGTTCCTGAATTTAATAGAACTGCAAGAAAAGTACGTAGGCCATGCTACCTTGAAATAAATGTGACAAGCAACAAGGACAAAAAATTAATGGAGTTGTGGGGGGTTGTACAAGCAATAGGAGAAAGAGGAAGTCAAGCGCAGGAGTGAAATGTGGTGCAGAGGAAAAAAGAAAGGAACAAATGTGGAAGTTCAGAACGAAGAAAAAGCACTGAGCATAGCTAATTTCGGTTGGCAATATTGGCATGAGAAGATATCTCACGTGAGGACAATGACCTTTTGATTCCCCATTGGCGAGATGGTGGATATGGATTTCTCTAAAGTTCCTTGAAGGCTAGGGTGGCAGGATTGTTCCTTAGATTCCTTAAGGGAGAACTTTTGGAGCTTTTCTTGCTGTGTTTGCTTGCAGTGGGTTCTAGATTCCCTTTAGTGGGTGAAACCAAACCCTTTTATGTTTTAGGGTGGAGGAGGCATATGGAGTCCTTTGATTTTGTTGTTGTTGAGCATGTGAAGGGTGTAGGGGCGATGCCTCTCAATTCCCTGTGAATTTGTTGACTGCTCTTTGAGTGATGGGTGGAGGTGGGAGAACCTTTGGAATCCTTGTATCATTTGGTAGTTGGTGATAAATTCCAAGAGTGGAACCACCTCAGTCTTTGGAATCTAGCTCGGGGGTGACAGCTACAAGTGAGAACTGGCTATAATCTATCGTTGTTTGAGTGGAGAGTTGTTGTCCTTGACTCAGTTTCCTAGCTTCAAGATTAATTCAAGATAACTTTTTGTACATGTTTTCTATGCCATTGAATATATATATATGTGTGTGTGTGTGTTAGGTCCCTATACTACTAGTGTAACCCCTTATTGTTATTAGTACAACCCCCTTATTATATTGTTGTGCCCATGTATTCCTCATCTTGTTATTATTATTCCCTATAGAAGCCCACTATTGTTATTGTTGTGCCCTTACATTATTATTGTTATGTCAGCTCTGATTATATTATGACCCCTTAGACTCCTATATATAGAAAGGAGGTCTTGTCATTTGTATCATCCAAGAATTGTTCATTTGTGTAATGTAAAGGAGGTTGCCCCCTCGAAGAGGCTGAATTCTAAGGCATTGATCTATCTTTTCTATCTTTTTGTGAGCTAGGTTCATAACATTTGGTATCAGATCTTTGGATTTTAGGGTTTTGTTGTTCCAAATAGGTCATCGTGGAATTTTAGCTATAAATTTTTTTATGCGACATTTCATAAACTAAAACAAAAACCCATTTGAGACAAAGTCGTGCTGAACCATAGGTTCAAATTTCAGATCTTATCTTGCTATAGTTTCAGAGATATGATCTGAGGAATTTAGGGTTTTTATAAGCTCCAAAATTCCATCTCAAATAGTCCATCGTGGAATTTTCACTATAATTATTTTTCTTCGAAGTTTTAGACTTTGAAATTAAACCCCATTTGAGCCAAAAACTTGGTGAATCTCGGGCCCAAATTCTAGATCTTGTTTCGATATATTTTTGGAGATATAGTCCAAGACATTTAGGGTTTCTGCAGGCTCCCGAATTACATCCCAAGCAGGTGACCTTGGGAAAATCGTCATAACTTTCTCTCTAAGAATCAGATTGAAATTTCATATGAAGTTAAATAAATATGACAAACTTTAGTTTTCTGTGTATTGGTTTCAGGTCCTAAGGTTGAAACAGTGACACGTGGCACTTCATACAGGTTTTCTCTACTGAACTAGTCTATAATCAGGTCATGGTGGGAGATTTGACATAACTCTTCCTTGTAAAATCTAAGCTTGATCAGACTTGCGGGGTTAGAAAGAAGACTCAGAGGGCTACTGAAGGTCGCGATTCAGAACTGGAAGATCCGAAATTATAGAGTTACAGTCGTTTCAAGATCGAGCTCCTAAAATCAAGAAAAGGCGATATGAGGAAGTTTGATGGCAAGGATCTGGTAAATTGGATACTATAGATGAAGTAATATTTTGATCTACATGAGGTGCAACTGTTACAAAAGGTACATATTGCATCTTCATATTTAGAACCGGATCAATTTTTATGGTATAAAGGGCTTTGTTCTCATAAACCACTTGTTACGTGGTCAATTTTCACGGAGAAAATGATAGCACATTATGAGGATACAAAGTGAAACACATTCTTTGGCTAATTGATAAATCTCAAACAAAAGTGTTCAATGGCAGAGCACATTGAGGACTTTCAAAAATTGAATATAAGGGAAAATGATATTCCAGAGAGGCAGAGGATTGATGTCTCCATAGGGAATTTAAAGGATAACATTCAACATGAGGTTCGTCTTTGGGAATCTGATTCATTGGAGAAAGCATCCAGGTTGTCAAGAAAAGTGGAAAGCAAAATTATGGAAACAAGGAAGTCTACCCCTCACATCTATAAAGATGGAAGTGTTGTTTCTCCTAGCCTTCCACAACCTACAAGGTTGACACCACAACAATTGGAAGAAAAAAGAGCAAAAGGACTTTGTTACAATTGTGATAACAAATACATTAAAGGTCATAAGTGTGCTAAGAAGAAATTATTTTACATTGATTGTGAAGAGGAAGAAGAAAATGATCAAGAAATGTTAAAAGAAGAGGATATACACCAGGAACCAACCCCGGAGAAAGAAGAAATGAATCCGACCATATCTTGTAAAGCATTTACAACAATTACCACTCCTCAAACTCTCAAGATAGAAGGACATATCAAGAAGAAAAATGTTCAAGAAGTGAAAGATCACATCGAGCATCAAGAAATGAATCCGACCATATCTTGTAATGCATTGGCAAAAATTACCACTCCTCAAACTCTCAAGATAGAAGGACATATCAAGAAGAAAAAGGTTCAAGCAATGAAAGATCACATCAAACATCAACAACAAGTTCTCCAACTTTTAAAGGATAACGCCACTTTGGTGCAGAATTGAATGAAACAACATGTAGATCAACATCACAATGAAAGAAGTTTTGATGTAGGTGATTGGGTATTTTTACGGCTACATCCATACAAACGAATGTCCCTCAAGCAAGTTATTTATGAGAAGGAAATGTTGACAATACTACATGCACTTAAGAAATGGCGACCTTACCTAATGAGAAGACACTTCAAGGTAAAAACGGATCATGATAGTCTTAAATACTTTTTAGAACAAAGATTATCTTTAGAAGAACAGAAAAAATGGGTCACAAATATGTTAGGTTATGACTTTGAAATCATCTACAAAAAAGGGAAGAAAAATGTTGTTGCAGATGCACTCTCAAGAAAGGATGAGGATGTGGAAGCATTTTTTTATGTTATTTCTATTATCCAACTAGATTGGATAAATGAAGCAAGGGGTGAATGGAAGAATGACGACGAAGTGTGGCCACTCATTCAAAAGTTGCAGAAGACCCCAGTTCAAATAATATTGTAGAACTTGACAAGGAAGGAAAAATCATATTGGAACCTGAAGCAGTCACAAAAACAAGAAATCGACAACTACGAAATCGATCAATTTCAGAGTATCTTATCAAGTGGAAGAACTTACCTACTAAATATTCCACATAGGAGGATGAGAATTTTATACAGAATCATCCAGAACTACTCAAGCATTGAGGACAACACTTTTTGAAGGAGAGGGGCATGTTAGGTCCCTATACTACTAGTGTAACCCCTTATTGTTATTAGTACAACCCCCTTATTATATTTTTGTGCCCATGTAGTCGCCATATTGTTATTATTGTGCCCCATAAAAACCCGCTATTGTTATTGTTGTGCCATTACATTATTATTGTTATGTCGGCTCTGATTATATTATGACCCCTTAGACTCCTATATATAGAAAGGAGGTCTTGTCATTTGTATCATCCAATCATTGTTCATTTGTGTAATGTAAAGGAGGTTGCCCCCTTGAAGAGATTGAATTCTAAGGCGTTGATCTATCTTTTCTATCTTTTTGTGAGCTGGTTTCATAACAGTGTGTGTGTATAAAAAAGCATGTTTAATAAAAATATAGCATATCAATTAAAAATAGAGGTTATTTTTGTTAAAAATGTGTCTTAAGAGGGGGTTTAAAAAAAAAGAGTTTGAGAGGTTTTTTAGTCAATATCTAGTGAGATTATATATACTCTTTAGTATCCCATGAACTTAGCTACCATGAAATAAGTTTATTAAGTGGAGACCATGTGCTCATGGATAAGATGGTTCAATGCATTTTTTGTAATTTCACCTCAGAAAATTATGCAAAGGTGACTCCTAATTCCCTTATGGCTAGAGGATATGCATTGTCCATGTTTGAGATATATTCTTCAACTACTTGGACATCCATATTTTTTTTTTCATTCTCATTCCTCTTAAATGACACCCTTAATGGACCACTATTTCGACCACATTTCATTGCTTGTTGCTTCTATTTTGGAGCTCTAATCCCATTTTTTAACTAATGTTTCCCTTAGTTGCGTTCTTCCATCAAATAATTGGAAAGTATCATTATGACTCATTTTATTCACCCTTGAACACTACTTGTAGATTAAGTGTCTAGATTATTCAAGAATATGAATGTTAGTTGGCTCAGTTTCTCCTCACACTATTCCATTTTTCTAGTTTTCCTCCAACTACTTAGTGGTTATAATGAATATGATGCATTAAGGACACAATTAATGACCCTGGATCTACTAGAAGTGCCGATGCAAGCATTTCTATGTGCTCGCTCCTTTCTTTCACCTCCACATCAATATTTTTATATACAATTATTCCTACTCATTCTTATGTACAAAATATATATACTAGGGTTGAGATATGGAGAAATTCTCAATTACATGATGAAGGTCATGGACCTTGATTGGCTTTGTGTGGAAATTATAAGTCTTGGAATCTAGAGCTAATTACCCCTCACAGGTTAAGTTGAATATTTGATAGCCTTTAATTAATATAGGCAACTTTGGGCCACAATTCTTTCTTTCTTTCTTTTTTTTAATGCCATCATTGCCCCATGTACTATGGTCTAGGGGGTAATCTCTAATATTAGTGGTTGAACCAACTTATGCTTTGAAAGTGTGCGGAACAATTGACACCCCATATACCCTCCTATCACAATTTTGTTCCAATAAATATCAAGTGCCAATTTGGTATCTTCCTTGGTGCTTTTATCAACTTCTAGTGAGATCTTGACAATAAAAAATTAGTGTCCTCCTTGGTTGTTTATTCTTAGTATTTTCTTCCTTCTTGCTATAAATTTGCAAAAGTAAGGAAACTTCCATGAAATAATCTTTACCTTAAATGCCTAATAGACATGCAAATTCATTATTGATACCTAAGTTTTGCAATTAAAATCAAGCTATATCAATTAAATTTATCTTGAATTTTACAATTAAAATAACTCTATATCAATTAAATTTATCTTGAGTAACAAGGCAAAAAGAATTTTATCTTATCAATGCACTTTCAATTCCTATAAATAAAATGCCTTCAAAAAATATTTTCATTTCTTGAAGCTTGAAAGTTAAAAATCAAGCAGCTTTTGTCACTTCATCTCAATATTTAGCACATGGATTCTTTACGGTTTAGTAGATAATAAAAAAATACATTTAGTAACATTATTAAAAAATAATAATAACAACATTCTAGTTAAAATAATATTAAAATAAAAAGTATTTAGTAACATTATTAAAAAATAATAACAACAACATTCTAGTTAAAATAATATTAAAAAAACCACTCAGTAATAAAATATGTCATTTTTTCTCCAATGTCACTGATGAGATGGTATGGATGTAAACCTATAACATTAACTTAATCCATTAAAATAGTTGCTACAATAATATAATAAAATCAGATCTATTTCTAATGTGAATAATACCAGTGATAACATAATTAACTAGAATATTGATACATTCATGTTGTAGATCCAAAGAGATCACACCATACTACAAAAGTTTTCAACATCATCACCTTGGAACTTTAATGGTACAGTCAACTTTATTAAAGTTTGGCGATCAGATTAGATGGTGAATATAAAATTTGGTCTCATGCGAGCTGTATCCAATGAAAGTAAAGATGCCAACAGTGTGGAAATGATCGTCTTTTACAAATGATCGTCTTTTACTTTTTTGACTTTTGAGACTAAACCATTCTTTTGGTATCATAATGTGACAGAAAGCTGGTTTAAGAGAAGAATCAGTTAGCTTGTTGGTACAATATTATATTATGGTGGTCACTTTACTCTTGGCGAGCGGAATCGCTGAAGCTTGGTGGTATAGTAATCTATTTGGAATAAACTCTGGAGCGGAATGATGGAAAAACAAAGCTAATGAAGATGACCATTGATCTACGGACGCGTGGCTGTTCGTCGATTACCATTGTCTTTCAGTTTCAGTGAGCTTACTGCATAGTCATCTCTCCCCGTTATTGTTTGCTGCCTACTGTTACATAAATACTCTAACCTGCTGGTTTTTTTAATATTCATACTCTCTTCTATTCTGCTCTAATTTCATCTGTTATTTTGCTGTGATCTGACTGATGGCGCAAGCACTCGTGGATATTGCAACCGGAACCGCAGGCAACGCCATTAGCGGCGCTATTCTTGTTCCACTCATCCAGCGACTCATCCCACAGATAGACGATGTAATTCACTTGGAAGACAACCGTGAGCTTCTTGAAGAGCAGTTGAATCATATTTGAACAAATGTTTTTCAAATATCTTTTCCATAAAATGTTTTTCTTTTAAATGTGTAAATTATATATAATATGATATATGTGATTTTATATTTTAATACTTTTTCGTTGATAGTTTTGAAAATAAAGAGTAAATAGATATTTCCAATAAATTTTTTACCACACGATTGAAATATAAAAGTAAATAAACCGTTTCATCACCGGTTCGATGAGCGGTGCCCAAACATTATCCAAATGACGTCGCTTTCGAATTATGACTTCCATGATTTAATGAAGTATGCCATTTACCTCACCGACGCCATTTCGCCATTTGGTTTTTGGCAGGGTATGCTTTTCCCCACTGCATTCATACCTCTGGGACCCTACCATGGCCGGACATTGTCATACGATGTTTGATATGAAATAAAAATTGAAAGTATTCGTAACATATAGATTTATACGAATAATAAAACATTCATAACATAATAAAATACATAGCTCTTTTAAATTAAAATAAATTTTAAAAATACACAAACATGAAATTAAAATAAATTTTAAAAATACACAAACCTGCATAAGTAGAGAAAGGGACACTGACTTCTTAATTAGTGCATAGCTCTCATGTTTTATAGTTTTTTTTTTTAATATACACAAACCTCATAAGAAGGGAAAGAGACACTAGTTTCTTAATTAGTGCATAGCCCTCATGTTTTCTAGAATTTGTTTTTAGTTTTTTTTTAAATGTGTCATTTTTTTATGATTTTAGTGTTTTTAATGTATCTTTTTTATTAAGTTGGTTTATGTTTTTAGTTTATTTAGTGTATATTTTGAATAAGATTATTGTCAAAACTTTTAATATATATATATATATTTTTGCAAATGGGTGAAGAGTAGTAGATCGAGGGCAAAATGACATTTAAGAAACTTAGGATGAGTGATCATATTTTTGTTTTGACTTTCTATTATAGAAGAAGATAAAAAAACAAGAATAAAATAATATCTTTATTTTGACTTTCTATCATAGTAGAGGATAAGAAAACAAGAAAAAAATATAATGTTGTCTTGTGGGCTTTACTAGGGCAAACTGAATTGCACATTTCTCTAGCATAGTCATCAAGCCCCCCTCTGGTCTGCTGGAACCATGCATTGCACCGACACCTGGGTTTGTACTGCTCTCCAAAACTACACAGACATGCCCAACTGATTCCTCTGCTGCCTGTCTTGCACAGACGTACCTAACAAGTCCCTTGCAGCCCTGTCTTGCCTTCCCTCGAGGAACTGCGCAGACATGTCTAGCAGGCCCTCTGCTATTCGTCCTGCATTATTCTCCAAAATTGTGCAGTCATGCTCAGCAAGTCCCTTGCAACCCTGTCACGGCTTTCTCTTGAAAACTGCACAAAACTGCCCAACAGGTCCCCTGTAGCCTGTCTTTCCTTCCCTCTAGGAACTGTGCAGAAATTCCCCTGAAGGTCCCACCTTGCAGCTGCCACTAGTGTCGTCACTGCGATATTTTGCCTCCCAGTGGTCATCGTGCAGTTTTTCCTGACAGTGCAGGTTTTCCCCCCAAAGTTCCTCATTCCAACCTGAGCTACACCCTGTGCTGTCTCACTGAGTTGTCCTCCCTCCCTGTCACCCAGAACATGAGAACAATGCATCATGCTAGACTAGGAGGTTTTGGATTTGATGTCGTCCCATCATGAGTGAATTGTAGGAACAGGTACACTGATAGATCATGGCGAGACAATGAATGGGATGAAGAAGGAGCGCTCATGCTCGAAGACTTGCTTACAACTGGACAAACGTACCAAGCACATCAAGCAACAATCGAGAGAAACACATGCATAGAACCATCACGCAAGACCAAGACCATCAAAGACCTCGCAGCACTATGTCATACCTAGGAGAAGACATACCACACCAAGAGTAAATATATCACTTAGTAGTGCAACATCTTGACACGGACACCATAGTCAACCAATACATGTCAGCAGTGTCATGTCGAGTTGTGTCATGATTTGTCTTGGCCACATCACCACTATGGGCCATATCTGTTGTAACTGAATGTAATGTAAAGTGAGAGTCCAATGGATGCACACAAGAAGTTGAAGAGTCATGCTAGTTGAAAAGTCATAGGACATTGAACATTCATAAGGGTAGTCCAAGAGTCACAAGGGTCAAGCATCAACCTTGGCTATATATACACCCCTCATTGTATGAGCAAGGACTTTTCACCTTGGCTCCTCCTACATAGCCTTGAGAGTCTGTAGTCTGTTCTTTGAGGAGTGAGCAGTGGCTCCAACGTCCCACTACTGGGACTAGTGATGTATGGTGGATAAATATGTCTTGAAACTTTTGCTTAATTCAGAAGCCTGTTAAGGCCAACATGTTTTCGCGCAAGTTTTGTAGGTGATTGTAAGACTACTCTTTAAATATTTGTAATGCATGTTTTCTTAACCTATAATAAGATAGTTTAGCTACTTTGATTATTTTAGTACCTACATTATTTAAGATGTGTTTTATTGTTTATCACTGCGGTCTCATCCCTGTGGACTACTTCACGGGATACTAGATAGACCACCTTTATGCATTGGCTATCATCGTTGTCACATCCTTATGGACTACTCCGCGAGATACTCGACGAACCATCTTTGTTTTCTGGTTATAATGACCGTCACATCCACGTGGACTACTCTGTTGGGTGGTGTACGTGTTGTCCCCTTCAGCTCGATTTTAGTGATTGTCACATCCATTGTGAATTACTCCACTATACGTTGGACAAACCCTTGTTGGTTCACTTGTGTCTCTCCCTAGGTGGTACTACTACCTCTCATCTAGAGGCTCACTTTACTCTCTCCCTTTATAGTAAGAGAACCCAGATACAAGTTACATTACTCATTCACCAAGCATACTCACCTTGATTTTTGAAGTTACAAACATAACACTCTCTTGTGTTGAACAACAAGAGCTGAAGAAAATATCTAAGATAATAGAAATCGGGCCATTGTACTGGATGGGACTCCTACACCAAACGATATGAGGTCTAGTTAGGACTTCATACTGGGTAGATCCCCTTTGTTAGCGAGTCTAGAACCATAAAAAAAATGGTGCTAGAAGGAGTGTCATTTGATAGGCTATGCCCGTAGCAGCTAGTTTGAATCTCTTATTTAAAAAATGGTTCTTCATGACATCATAATCTCTGGATGTCTTTCCACAAAGTTTGAATGTACCATCCTCGAAGAAATTATCCATGACCTGTCCAAGTTAAAGTTCAGTGGTGAGGGTAAACCATCTTTTCGTGTGCATGTGCGCCAAGTTATAATTTTTTGCCTACGCCACATAATAGAGTACGAAGATGTATGGACTGTATTACCCACCCTCACATTTGAAGGTCATGCTCAATGGCGGTGTCACACATTACCCTTTACCTATATCAATTCATTTGGTCAGCTTGACGAAATGATGACTAAAACGTTCGATGAGTATAACCACCGATATTTCCATGAAAAAATATGTCGTTTAAGTATGGAGCCTGACGAATCAGTTGAGGACTTTGCTAATCTCTTCCTTCACCTCTGTTATGAAATTCCTGAACAACTTGTGAAATTTGACTTCTTGAGAGATGAATTTAAATGCTTGGTTCATTTTTCTTAATACTGTGAACCTCCTAATTTCCCTTCCTCCCCAACTCTTGTGGATCATGATGCAACTCAGATTGTAGAGGAGGAGCCCAACACCCCAGTTTTTCCTTGTCCTCCTTGTTTTCCAGTCCCGATGTTGGTGCCCCCTTGCAGTGTTTACAAAGCTGAAAAATCTGTGTAGAATGTCCTGAGCCCATGTTCTCATTCGTCTCCCACTTCAATGGATCACATTCTAGAATGGCTTAGAAAATCTATAGCGCAAACCCACCCCTTCATTCCGCAAGAGGACGTCACCGTTCATAACTAAAGTTTTGAACCTGATCTGTGCCTCTCCCATCCTCCATCATCAATAAGACATGACTCCTTGTACCATGACTTGCTCGATCAATATGCTCCATCAGCCAGTTGTGTGCATCTCTTGATTCTCAAGTTGCTGGCTCAAATTAGAATCAGGTGTAAGGAAGTAACGTTACAAAGGAAAAGGAGTAGAAAGGTGAGGACACTCTCAATTCTTCTTCTCTGTTTCAAAATTGTTCACATCAAAACAATGAGCTTCCATTCTTAATTGATTCTCAGTCTACTAATCTCGATGGAACATCTTGTACAATCAATTCTTTCGATCAACCCCTAGTCTTGGGAAGTCATCACTCCCACGTTTCCATATGTCGTGATGAAACACCCAAACACATCATGTGATCTTATGCTTTCTCATGTAGAATCTAACTCAGATATGGAATGAGAAACAGTCAAAGAAGACGTCCATATTGAAACTTCCTCTTCACCTCACTTGCTTGTGTGTCCTACCATTCACAGCGCATCTACATGTGATGAAGGTACTCTATGTTCTCTTGTTTCTTCATCCGATGAGTTATCTCCTCGATTGACACAAGGCAGTGAGGTTTTTCATGATGAAAACAATCTAATCGCACAGGACTCTTCCCACCCGTCATCATATTTTATGTTGCGTGTAGACCACTCTTCAAATAAGCTTTTTGAAGCTAAAAAATCTAGTGCAACCTATGATAGAGATGGTTGCCATCCTAAGAGAAGTTTTGAAATCAACAACAACGACCACCCTCAAGCCATGCATGATCTGGTTCATGCTTCAAAATGTGATTCTATAATTTTGGAAAATTCTAAGACATGTCAGGGAGTCGAGGCACTTCCCCATCCATTGATGGTTATGCCAGGACCTTTCTATTCTCGTAAGCCCCTTGAACCCAATCAAATCTAGTTTCTCATGCACAATCCGTCTATCTGCATGGTTTCATTCGGTGTAGATCCTTGCGTAACAATTGTTTGGTATTCTGGGTGTCATCTTTCAAATTTTCAAAATTTTACTCATGACTGAATCCACAAATCTGTTACAGTGCATCCATCTTCATGCAAATCTCTTACATCATACTTAGGTTGGGAGTGTCTGTCTCTCATGAAATCATGGAATTGTGAAGTTGATTATCTTAAAGGCTGTCTTTACATGCGATGATACTTATCAAATTTTCCTCTCATGATCAACTCCTTGGTCTTCTTACAATCCTTGTACTACAAATTTGTCACTCATCACACCAGAAATCTCTCTGGGAGATGATGAATGCACAAGATATCAAACAAATCAAGTTCCTCTTCATTCGCCATGCCCCAAATGGTTTCATGCATTCACAATGTTGACATATTTTTTACATTCTTGTGATGACCATGGTGCCTGCGCAATTTTTCACTAGTTGCAAGAAGGTGGCCCGTCATGTATAGCTCACAACAAACTTGGCTCAATTGTTCAGAGCATTCACAAGATTGTTCAAATGAATTTGTCTTTGTTCATTGCAAATTGGGAATTTGACGTCTCAACCAGTTCATCTGATAATTTCTCTATCTTGGGTGTCTGTCATTCAGCTTATCATTTTCCCATCAACACATCTGATAACAGTTGCTTCGTGCCTTCTGATCTTCATTTCTTAACATCTCTCCCTTCATATTTTTGTCAAAAAAATGAGGCACTTCAGCCTATGTTGATGGTCATGGCAAGTCCTCACTGTCTTTGCATGACTTTTGAGGATGATCAAATTTATTTTTCCTTACAAGATTCCCATCGTGGTCTTGTCTGTCAAATCGAAAACCCACCCTTTCACATATCACGAGGTTGTTCAAACGACCATTATGAATTTCACGACCCAATCATTGAATGGCTGGAACAATCTTACTTGGAAATCCATGTTGCATGTAATAAGCTTCAATCCTTCCTCACGGTTGCTAAGAAGTTTGGTGCATATAATGACACACTCGTAAGAAGATTCAAAGGTTTGTTTAGCAATGGTATCCATCATATAGGTAAGCATGTGTATTGGGCGGTTGTGACACATCTTTCTACCCACATGCAAGACCTTCCTTTCCATGTGAAGCTTGTTCAATTTTTGTATTTTCTATTGCACACTATTGTTTATTTGTTTTAATCATTCATATCTTTATGAATGCAGGTCGTGAGCGACTTCGGTGGCTTCAATGGAAATTTCATTTCACGTAACTCCAACCATTTAGTTGTTAGGATAGGAGTAGGATCAGCTGCATCTTGGTTTTCCCTTACTTGCACTCATCTTACACTCGTAGTTCATCATGGTTTTCTTATTTTGGTTTTACATCTTGTTTTCTTTAGTCATTTTTCTTTCTTGTCTTCTAGTTTTGTTTCCTTTTTGTGTATGCCTTTCCTTTTGTCTTTTTTTCCTTTCCTGTTGATTTTTCTGTTTGTTTGCACTACACGGATAAGTGTTGTGCCTGCACTGTGTTTTGGTTTCTAAGTGGGTATGTGGTTGAAGTTCAAAGAGTCTTATGACACTACAATGCTTGGTTAGTCTTGTGTTCATCTTCTTTTTGCTTGGTTGTAACTTCTGGCCGATGAAGTCTTGATGGAAAATATGATCTATCTGTATGAAAAGTCTTGGTCGAACCATGAACCCGTGTCCAGTCTGGGAAACCTCATGCCTATACTTAGTTTTTTGCTCTAGTGTGTTCAAGCTTATCCAACTAGTAGAAACAGAGAAGGGGAAAATCTAAACGTGCAAACTTGAATTAGAGTTATTTCAATGCTTCTCTAAAAGAATGGTCTATCCTTCTCTCAATACGTCAGGATCCCTATTCCACCCCAAAGATAAATAAGTGCCTATACACAATTCTCTTTAAAAAAAGAAAACAGAGGAGAAAGGAGAGAAAGGCTTCCTACGTAGAAAGGTGAAGCAGGTAACTTCACCGGGGTACTGTCCAGGATCGTTGGCAGTGGAGCAATTATTTTTCTCCTGTGTGACTCCATTGGGGTACTGTCCAGGCTTGCTGGCATTGGAGCAACACCAGAGATGAAAATCTATACTTTGGAAATCTTAAGCTTGTGAGCCAAATTATCCTTCCCGATTTGAAACACTATGATGATATGATCTAGCTGAATTTTGTGTTGTGTTAAACTGAGCCGATACAAGGTGAATCGTTTCTTTCCATGGAGCAAGTGGGGAAGACGAAATGATCCGCACAACGAATCAATACATCTCGAAAGGCCAAGACCCTCCATTGTAAACGACCAAAACAAAGAAACTGGTATTCAACGAGTGTGTTTCCAAGTGTTGTAGCGGCTTCCACACCCTCCAAAATTTTGGCTTGCATCCAAATTTTGGATCCTTCCTTGGTTTCTCCTATGAAGGTTACAAACGCTCAAGCTCACCCCATGATCTCTTGTGAAGTATTTTCACCCTTTTGCTTGTTTAACTAATAATCGTCTTTTGGCATATTTATTGCTTTGTTGTCCTTGCAATCTTGTTCTAGTGAGTTTGAAGGTTTGTATTTGTGTGTTTGGATTGTCTTCGCTATGTAAACATCTATCATACTCACAGAAAATGTTGTAAGCACAGTCACGCAAGTGTCATCACGGTCATCCAAAGGTCTATCTCAAGTGTCGCGCTTGTCGCCTTCAGCTCTAAGACAGTCTCTCCGAGGGCATGTTTTGTCTTATTGTACTGGTGTTCTGTGTTGTCTCGTCATCTAAATATGCTAAGTATATGATCACAATGTAAAGTCTGCATAAGTTCACTTGCTTTCAACACTTACCAATTTTCTTGAAAATCTGTCTGACCAAAAAACCCTCTTCCACTAGACCCCAACTAAGCTACACTGCGCAGTGCTTGAGGTTGTCCTCCAGGTCAATTGTACTGGGAAATCCAGGTGGTGAGTAGCATGTCTACCTCCTAGAACTACACATAAATTTCCTTCACGTCCAAACTAAACTACGCATTTCTTAAGCACAGCCATCAAGCCCCCTTTATTGGAACCCCGCACTGCACCAAGACCTGGGTCTGCACTGGTCTCCAAAAATGTGTAGACATGCCTAGCTGATCCCTCTACTAACTATTTTGCAGTGTTCCAAAACTGCACATACCTGCCCAGTAGGTCCCCTACATCCCTGTCTTTCCTTTCCTCCAGAAATTGTGCAGACATGTCTAGGGGCCCTCTACTACTGGTCTTGCACTGTTCTCCAAAACTCTGCAGTCATGCTTAGCAGTTCCCTTGCAGCCTTGTCATGCCTTGCTCTTGAAAACTATGCAGAACTTCCCAACAGGTCCCCTGTAGCCCCATCTTGCCTTCCCTCTAGGAACTACGCGAAAATTTCCCTCAGGTTCCCACCTTGTAGCTGCCACTAGTGTCCTTCACTGCATAATTATGCCTCCTAGTGGTCACTGCGTAGTTTTTCCTGACAGTTCAGGTTGTCATCCTGGAGTTCCTCATTCCAGCATGAGTTACACCCTGCGGTGTCTCAGTGAGTTGTCCTCCCTCCCTGTCATCTAGAACATGAGAACAATGACTCATGCTAGACTAGGAGGTTTTGGATTGATGTCATCCCATCATGAAGGAATTGCAGGAATAGGTACACTGACAGGTCATGGCGAGATGACGAACGGGATGAAGGACTGCTCATGCTCGAAGACTTGCTTACAGCTGGACGGACATACCGAGTTCATCAAGCAACAAGCAAGAGAAACACATGCATAAAACCATCATGCAAGACCAAGACCATCGAAGAGCCTACAACACTATGTCATGCAGAGGAGAAGACAGAGCGCACCAAGAGTACATCCATCACTCAACAATGTAGTAGCTTGACATGGACACCGCAATTAGCCAGTACATGTCAGCAGTGTCATGTTGATTTGTGCCATGAGTTATCTTGGCCATATCACCACTATGGGCCATATCTGTTGTAATTGAATGTAATGTAAAGTGAGAGTCCAATGGACACACACAAGAAGTTGAAGAGTCATGTCAGTTGAAAATTCATAGGAATTTGAACGGTCATGAGGGTAATCCAAGAGTCACAAGGTTCAAGCATCAACCTTGGCTATATATACACCCCTCATTGTATGAGCAAGGACTTTTCACTTTGGCTCCTCCCATATAGCCTTGAGGGTCTGTAGTTTGTTCTTTGAGGAGCGAGCAATGGCTCCAATATCCCACTATTGGGATTAGCAATGTATGGTGTATAGATGTTTCTTGGGACTTTTTCTTAATTCAAAAGCCTGTTAAGGCTAGAATGTTTTCATGCATGTTTTGTATATGTTTGTAAGACTACTCTTTAAACATTTGTAATGCATTTTTTTCTTAACCTGTACTAAGATAGTTTAACTACTTTGGTTATTTTAGTACTTACATTGTTGAAGATGTGTCTTATTTTTTATCACAGCTGTCTCATCCCTGTGGAATGCTATGCAGGATACTCAACAGACCATCTTTGTTTTCTGGTTATAACGACCGTCACATCCACATGGATTTCTCTATTGGGTGGTGTATGTGTTGTCCCTTTCACCTCGGTTTTAATGACTATTGCATCCATTGTGGAATATTCCACTGGATGCTGGATAGACCCTTGTTGGTTTATGTGTGTCTCTCCCTGGGTGGTACTACTACTTCTCATCTAGAGGCTCACTTTAATCTCTTCCTTTACAGTAAGAGAACCTGAACACAAGTTACATTACACACTCACCAGTCATACTCACCTCGCTTTTTGAAGTTACAAGCATAACACTCTCTTGTGTTGAACAAAAAGAGCTAAGGAAAATCTCTAAGATAATGGAAATCGGGCCATCATACTGGACGAATCTCCTACATCAAACTATGTGAGGTCTAGTTGGGACTTCATATCGGGGAGATCCTCTATGTTGGCGAGTCAAGCACCGTCAACATAAGCCATCTCCACACGCATAAGAGAGAGATTAAATATGGATTTAGTGATAAGAGTTATGAATCCTACCTTTGTTCCACATGGTAAAAACCTAGAGAAACACTTTTTCTAAAGCTCCATCACAAGTTTATTTCCTCTACCACAATTCAGAGTCTACTAGCATCGACATAAATAAAAGTAAAAAGATTGAAAATTGACCCAATGGAAACATGGAAAACATCTACTTTTGCCACAACAAGCCAACTAACAGAATGGGATTTATCCCCTTTTATACCATTAGCAAGGTAGTTGTAATATCATTACAAAATATCTACTTTATTATCTAATTATCATATTAATATTCACAATATGCCTTTATCAAATCAAATAAGCTTTATACTCTAACGTCCCCTCTCAAGGCTTGTATACAATTAAAAACATCAATAAAAACATTATTTACAAGTTTCTCTTTAACAATCAATACATGCAACTAGGTTTCCATCACGTTTCCTTCTATCCCTTGTAAAGTTCCAACTCTAAAGTTAAATTTCCAAGTACCTAGATTCAACCTCCCCTAAATATTGAATTATAAATCTCTCAAAGTATTGGAAAAACATCCAACTGCTCCAACAAGTTATATCATGACCCTTATGATGGTATAATTCCCAAGATTCACAAACTCCCAAGCTATCTAGAAGGTCATATATATTAAGCTTTACCTATGTTGTATCCCTTACCATGTTTAAATTTTAGAAGCCTCAAAACATGGAAATTTTATTTTTTTCATTGTCATATTAAAAAAAAAAATGACCAAATCCTGAACCTTGAAAATTCTCATAGTGCTAGGATGTGTGTATGATCAGGTGGTTGAGGATCACCACTAGTGTCTGACAATGAAGCACCAGTCCCAGTAATTCTCTTGATCAATAGTTTGACTTTCCCATCTAAAACGTATGTCTTCTCCAAGAGTTTAGTCATGTTGATGATAAGGTCCTATTGAGTTCATGCTCTGTTAGTGAGAACCCTCCCCATGAGGGTTTTAGCATGTCAATACAAGTTAACCATCTGCATGGTAGAAAATTCTCAAGCCTTAGTAGAATTTCCAACATCGGGGATCTAATATCTAGTCACCCTCTCCACATCAAAGTCAAGAACAAGTTTGTAATCATGCCTAACTTGATCTTCAATGTTTGAAATATTCCTCTGGATGGTTTTAGGAGCTATGACTAACCACTCCATAGTGTCTCACGTAGAGGCTTAGGCATGTGTACCATGTAGGGTGGGGGAACATGAAAATAAAGGAGGGAACTAGGCCTACATCTATGACCTCATCTCGAGGGGCTAACTAGACAATGACAAAACATGATAAAGGAGGGAGAAAAATCTGGTGATGCTTGTAAGAAAGGGATGAGGTGAGAAGAGGGAGAAACTCAAGAGAAAGGGTGTAGGTTTAGGAAGCATGACATAATGAAAATCAACCATGGTCAAGCATGACCCAACGTAGCATTGTGACAAATATTGTCTCAATATGAAAATAAATCATGGTCAAGCATGGTCCAACGACACATCGTGACAAGCATTGTCTCAATATGAAAATCAACCATGGTCATCCATGTTTATTTTAGGATTTATAATATTTATGTTAGGGTTTCTATACCTTGGGTTTATAATATTAATTCCTTGGATCTAATATTATTCCCTTGGGTTAGTAACAACCCCTCCAAAATTTCCAACTCTTCAAAATTTAGGAGCCCCTTTACCTTTTCAAGAGTTTCCACCCATCCTTAGAGTCTGCTTAGGAGCCTGGAAAACCAGAAAAGTCTCTTCCTCACTAGCCGAGCTAAGTCCTTAATCAGGTCTAAGTCATCGAGTCGCAACACCATGACGTGACATTTTCTTCTCCTATGACTTGTGTGACCCATGCGACCTTGCCAGAAAGTGGAGTCGCATAGGTCGCATGAGTTAACTTAACAAGATTCATGATCGCATGACTAGGAAGTCATTAGTTTACAGAGGTCACAAAGGCCTAGTCACCCAACTGTGCAACCGATGCGACCCATGAGACCTAGCGACCTTTGGGTCGAAAAGTGGCATAGGTCGCAAAGGTCACACACTTCCCCATATCAGGCCTTGTAACATATGCGACCCCTTGCATGTGCGAATAAAGTTATATATAGTGGCCTCAACTCTCTGATTTGTAATGCTTCTTTGGTCACACGAAAGGTAGGGAGGCTCTGCGACTGGGTGACGCACATGAATTCTACAAGTAGGTGCTTTCCTAACAATCATTGTTTCCATCTAGGTGTCATCCTCCTCAGCCCCGACCCTGCAAATTCCTACCCCCAGGGGGTTTTATCCATAATTTAACCCCATTTGCATTATAATTCTTGACTGAATTCCTCTTTAGCTTCATGAGCCTCACTCGCTTTTCCTCATGCCCATTTCTGGCCTTGAGCTAACCTTCTTCCCCCCGTAAGCTGAGCCATTTTCCCCTGAGGAGTTCTAGAGACCCCTCTAAAGCCACATTCATCTCCTCAAATCGCCCAAAACATAGGTTGCACAACCTAAGGCTGTGATAGAAAAATTTATGTGTCATGTGTGACCTGTGACCCTTGTGACCTTGACAAACGACCTGCGACCTTTATGACTTGTGCTTTGAGGCCTGACCTACTCAGTCTCTAGGTTGCAACCTACTTCATGCGACTCCTGTGACCTCCTTCCCCCTGTGACTTGCCAAAAAAACCTTCTCCTAGCCTCTGAAATCTACTATTTGTTTTTAGCACTCTCTTTTATTCTCATGCCGTCTCTGTCATCGTGGGATTGTGTTTTTGATATGCTAGGTGATGTGGATCTCGACCACATATCCATCTCCTCTTTCAAAGATGAGATGGCACCTCCTACTATGAAGTCTCAATCTGGGAGTAGTTCACAGGAACTCCATCAGTACGAGGAACCCCCTATCTACGAAGACACAGCCTGCAACATTAATAAAAGCATGAGGCTTTTTTGGTATGAAATTTATGAGGAGTTCACTAAGCCAAACATACCAGAGACCTAGGAGGAATTCCCTATGTACCTAAAAATCAAGAGGTCCAAGCTCCATAAGATAGCATCACACCCTCCAGTTTTTCCCTATGCTGAAACAATTGACTGGATCATTCAAGGCATCGACACAGAATCATGGAAAGTAAGGGACAATATTGGTGAACTGCTAGCTGCAATCTCCTCTACAGATATTACTACTTAGTACAGACTCCTTGAGAAATAAGAAACTTCCAACACCTAGTGGCTCTGCAACTTCGTGACTCCTACCAAAGACATCCTTAGGGAATGGTGGCAAGACCCGTGCAAGTTTCGGGTTAGGACAGATGAGATATATAAGATAGACGGGCTGAGGAAGGTTTATGAACTGATTGTCACCATGATGAACCACCTGTATGGGAGAGCAGATTGTGATGTGTTCCATGGTACATGCGTTCCTATCATGTACGTTGTCGCTACCCATGGAACAATTTTTAACTAGGCCAACATTCTCGTGTCACCACTGAGTACAAACATAATTCAACCAGAGTAGCCAAAGCCAGATCAACCACCAGAATTCTATATGGTCTCATACCTTCTAGACGCAGTTTGTGCAAGGTTCTAGTTCGACATTTGGAGCTATAATTGGGATACGTCTGTAGCCAACCTAGTACACCATCATTACAATATCTTCTGGGACATCGGCTATAAGGGTATGAGTGACTATTTAGAGAAGAATTGCCTTGTATGTCAAAGAGGGCCATGGAAACCATTTTCAAGGTGGCACATTGGTTCCCGATCCAAGAGGGTAAATTTATTAGATTTTTTGGTTCTTATAAGGCCTTTCATGCTCTTCCAAGGTTTTCCATAGATAAAGTGCTCTTGTGGGAAGTGCGATACCTAATGACGCAAGGTTTCTCAAAAGTATTAAGGAAAGGGAAGAAGAAACCATGGCCAACTTTCCCTCTTGCCATCAGAGCCTATGTGGTATAAATATTCAAGCAAGTAGAGGCCGAGGCTGAAGCTTTAAAGGGGAGTCACTTTATAACCTTGAACTATCACACATATGACCTTGGGAAGGTTTTAGCTTCTCACTACAAGAGAGCTAATTTTAACTGGTCATATTTACATTCCAAACAGGATCATGAATACAGAGTCAAGAACTGGTATAATGCCACTAGGGAAGTAAACCCTAGTGAGAAACATGCGAGAGATGAGGAGCTTATCGAACACTCCTAGAAGAATGTTAGTCTACAAGCGAGGCCACCCACCTTGAAGAACAAGAAACAAGATAAACAAAAGGCCACCAGGAAACTTAAGAATCAGAAGGAGAAAGAGGTGGAAGATGTCCCAAGTGACCTAGAAAAGGGGGAAGATAATGAAACATTGGAACAAAAAAACGTAGCCCTAGCAAAGAAGAAACAAGAGCTCAAGAGGAAAATGGAGGAAGAGCTCAAGAAATCACAAGAGTCAGGTGACCAGGGCCAGCCTGAAAAGAAGAGGCGACAGGAAGAGGAAGAATGGAAGAAGCAGGTAGAGGAAAAGCAACAGGAAGAACATAGAGCCAAGGAAGTGGCAGAAAAGAAGAGGCAATTGGAGGAAAAGTAGCAGGAAGAGCAGATAGCCAAGGAAGAAGAAGAGAAGAAGAAATAAGAATAAGAACTATAGGAACAAGAAGAAAATATCAAGTAAACTGAGGAGCTTAATAAGAAACAGGACCAAGCTTATCAAGAGAAGAAGCGGTTAGAGGAAGAACAAAGGAAAAGAGAAGAAGATGAAAGGAGAAAGACGAAGTGGGAGAAACCAATAAGACAGTTCAGGTGGACACAGAACAAGTCGAACTAGCTCCATTATATGTTCCTCCTACTCCCCTCACTGGAGGACGGCTTCCCTTGCGAGAGCTGGGCTTCCATGAAGAAGAATAAGAAGAGGTACTAGACCTCACCAAGCTCACCTTTGACCAAGTTAACCTCAAAATCAGGTAGGAGAGGAGGAAATGTTATGTTAGAAACCCTACAAAACCCTTATGTATCACCACAGCTAAAGAGATTGTTCCTGACACCACAATTAATCCTGAAATAATCGCCTCGGCTGGAACTACATTTGTGACTACCACTAAAAATAATGTGGCTAGGATGAGAAAACAAATCACGGAGCTCCAAAATAGGCTTTACGCATCGGAGCAAAAGGTCGCTAAGGCAGAGAAAGATAGAAAGAGAGCAAGGGAAGAGGATGCATCCCTCTACTTAGTACATTCCAGTATAACAGAACTCTAGGAAGAAATCAAAGATGAGGCTGAGACACTTAGTGAAGCCATGGAGATGGTCTATGAAGAAATGCCAAAACTACATCACACGGTGGCACTGATCTTGGCCATACAAACCCATACAAAATAGAGGGTTTCTATGTTAAAGGAAGTCGTTACCGCTCTAGATTGTATACATGAGAAGTCCGTCAAGTATCTGGGGGCATCGACAATAGTCCTGAAGAAGGATTGGATCACCATGAAAAATGCCAAGGTCTAGCTACGCATCAAGTTCCAGTCAAAGGACAAACTAGTAAAAGATGTAGATAGAGTGTTGGGTTCATATAGACACCTTTTCAGTAGTTCGGAATCAATGATCGAGGTTCGTAGAGTCCCGTCCATCGGAGAAGTGGGGTATGTGAGAATGCAGGAAGACATCTCATAGGAAGTTCATTTATTCATCGAAACATAGATACAGGCTGCTCACGCAGATGACTTGCCCATCACAAAGTAGAATATCACACGCTATGTGGTTGAACCAATATGGATGTATACAAAACTGGTAACTTTGGTAAATTAGGTGAATGTCAAAAGGAACACTCTCATACTGGAAGCCCTCAAATTCCTGCATAGACTTGATGAAGAACAACCATAGATCACCCCCATTGTAGCCAAATACAAGTTGTGGCGCACTTACATAATGGAGCAACTCCAACTAGACATTCCCGAAATTTCTATTCTTAAGTGGATAGAGTAGGTGTTGGATTATTTTGTGATTTTGGCAAATTAGGATAGGATAGGACAATTTTGGAATGTAAAGAGTCATAAGGAAGTCTAAAGGTCACCGGGTAGTTGAAAGGTCATGAGGAAGCCCAAAGGTCAGGGGTAGGCCAAAGGTCACTCTCATTTTGTAAATACACCCTCATGACACATTGTATTGGACTTTTAGCTGAGAACTTATTTTGGGACAATACTGTTTTGAGAGAACTTATGCTCTTCTGACATATGCAAGGAGTAATTTGTTATTTTCCACTATTGGATTACATAAATATTTTATGTCTAGTGCCATGGGGATTATTTGCTTGATGGATCAGATATTCCTGAGAGTTCTTTGATACACAGTCTATTTGTCTGTTGTCTTGTGCTACAAACTTTGTTTTGCTATGCATGGATGGTATATGATTTGCTAACTCTACGCTTGTATTGGTGAATTGTTTCATTGATATTGGTGTAATCTTACTATAGACTGTATGCTCTCTTATGCTTATAGATGCTTGATTACTGTGAACTATTTTATGGTTGTTGAGCAATTTCTTATATAGACATGAATCTTATCTAAAGACTGCTAACAGTTAATTTATGTAAGGTTTATGTTATTTATAATCTTGTTATTCATGGTGTTCATGTTATAAACTTTTGTTGGTTATTTCCTTGTATTTATTGAAGTTCATGCATTCAATTGAGTTTGTATCCCACCTCTGTCTGAAGCGATCTCAACTCACCTATGTGGCAGTTGGACCTACATACCAGACGAGATCCATAAATGAAACAGTGCAAGGTCTAGTTTGGATCCTACACCGGTGATATACCCTTTACTATTGACGGAGAATTATGGGCCATCAACAGATTTGGTGCTATGAGGGGGGCCTGATTGTAGGTACCAATACACAGCCTCACACTGAAACTTCCCATCAAGCTAGTAACTTACCCCATGCCGTCACCCCCCTGAAATATCATACCATCCCTCTTTTGGCCCACCTTTCTCGAGGCTCCAGTAAGGGGTTTCCCAACCTCCTCCACTTGAATATGCACTGGAAGGAGAGGAAAATTCCCTCTTTGAAGTCACAAATGAGAAGTTGAGTGCCATTTGCCCTATTAATCATTAGTTTTGTAGGGGTTTAAAGTGCATTTCTGCCAAAAACTCCTTGTCCAACTTGCGCAACTTCGCGCCTCATCACACACATCAAGGCATCTTGGTTATTTCCATATCAAAGTTAATCAGGCTAGTGCTTGTTGACTATGCAGACGTCGTTGAAAGGTTCTCCATCAAGGGGTTGGAAAGTCCCTAGACATCTAAAGGAGATGATCCTAGGAGTACAATCATTGGGGGAACAGCCAACCATGATGGGGAGGAACATAGGGAAACAATCAATTTCCCCCATGAGATTCCCCTGTGAACAACCAACCTTTGAGAGAGAATACTGAAGGGCCCATGGGGCAAGGGACTAGGGATAATCTTAAGGACCACATTAACTTCTACAATAATGAGTGGCCTCTTAGATTCCATGGGAACCTGAGGAACTTTAGGAAAGTAAGAAATGCCTAGGACCTAGGAAACCTCAGAGTTCCCTAGGGAAATAACAGGCACCCTCCCCAAACTAGCGGGGGCTCAGGCATGGAGAGTGAGTCGCAGGGGAATCCTAATCACCACCTTTTTCCTACCCCACTGAGAGGCAACCACCGTTAGCCTTTGGCCTAGATGGATCAATCCCCATTAGGCATCTGAGGCGAACTCCACTACATGTCTCACCATCCCGAGAAACGTCTCCTGAAATTTGTAGGTTTTAACCCCGTACATAAATTACCTGCATACGAATTCTAAAACACAGAAAATAAACAATGCGAGAGCATAACACATAAAACACATATACACAAATATTTTCCTCTGGATCCAAAAACCGAGACTACCAGCTTGATTTTTCATTATGTTCCTTTCAATGTTACAACACATATTTATACCTGCCTAAGCCTCCAATACCATGGACCGAAAGCCATCGCGTCCAAAACCATGTGCGAAAAACATGCACAAAACCATAGGTAGGTCCACCCAACCTAATATAGGGTCCAAAAAACAAAATTTTCCGGGGCGCTGCCCTGGACCCCTAGAGGCGGGTTACCTGCACCTCTCAAACCCCTTGTGACTCCCCTCGCTACGCAATTGGTGCAACAAAGGGGGGGCTCCGCCCCCCTTCTAACTCGCCAGTTAACTACGTGGGTTAATCGTGGAAAGAATATAACACAACCCACCATTCTCCCACTTTTTGTTTTCTTTCCACAGGGGGTGACGACAGAGCTTAGTCATTTATCTAGCCCTGCAACACCCATTGTTTCTCTACACCAAGAGAACTTCTCAGAGCTCACAGATTTTGTCAATGCATCTGCAGTATTCTTCAAAGTGTCCAACTTTACCAGCAATACCTTTTTGTCTTCTATCATATCCCTCACAAAGTGATACTGAACATCAATGTACTTTGTCTTTGAATGGTAAGCAGGGTTCTCTACCAAGAAAATTTCACTTTGGCTGTCATAGTCTATCCTTATAGCTCCTTGTACTAACCCCATACTTGAACACAATCTCTGCAACCAAACTACTTCCTTGCTTGCATGAGTGGCTGCCATGTATTCTGCCTCTGTAGTTGATAGTTCCACTACAGATTGTTTCTTACTCATCCAACTGACTGCACCTCCAAATAGGTTAAACACATGCCCACTTGTGGATCTTCTCTGATCCAAATCTTCAGCCCAGTCTACATCAACAAAGCCATGAATATCCAACACTCTATCCAATCCTGGTCTTCCTTGGTAGCACAAACCATAATCACTAGTGCCACGTAAATACCTAAAAACCCACTTCACTGCTATCCAGTGATCCTTCCCTGGTTTTGACATAATCCTGTTCAATACTCCCACTGCATGTGCAATGTCTGGTCTAGTACAGACCATCGCATACATCAGGCTACTGATTGCGCTTGCATATGGAACACGGGACATGTCCTCTTCCTCTTCTTGTGTCTTGGGACACTATTCAGCAGATAACTTTACACCTATAGGAATAGGAACCTTCATCGGTTTACTATCCTGCATATTAAACCTTTGCAATATTGTCTCGACATACTTCCTTTGGTTTAACTAGAGCTTCCTCTTTGTCTGATCTCTTTTAATTTCCATGCCCAAACTATAGTTTGCATCACCAAGATCTTTCATATCGAATTTGGAGGACAAATGGGTCTTCAAATCCTGGATAATCTCTTTGCCATTTCCAACCAGCAACATATCATCCACATACAAGACCAGATAAATAACACAGCCACCAATTAATTTAAAATACACACAGTGATCTACTTTGCTTCTGGTGAAGCCAAGTCCCCGTATAAATGTATCAAATTTCTGATACCACATCCTTGGTGACTGTTTTAACCCATACAGAGACTTCTTTAACTTGCATACCAATTCTTTCTTACCCTTCACCACAAAGCCTTCAGGTTGCTTCACGTAGATCTTCTCTTCTATATCCCCGAGAAGAAATGTTGTCTTCACATCCATCTGTTCTACCTGGAAATCAAAAGCAACAACAACAGATAAAAGTAATCTAATAGAAGCTACCTTGGCAACAGGAGAAAAAATATCACCAAAATAAATTCCCGGTACCTGGGAATAACATTTTGCTACCAACCGAGCTTTTTATTTCTCCACCTTTCCTTCTGTATTTGTCTTCTTCTTGAACACCCGTTTGCTGCCAATGGGTTTCCTTCCAGCCGGCAACTCCACCAGATCCTAAGCCTCATTTTTGTGCAAAGATGCCATTTCATCAACCATGGCCTCTTTCTAGAGTTTTCCATCCTCTGAATCTACTGCTTCCTTCAGAGTTCTGGGATCATCATCAGTAATAGATAAAGTAAAATTTGAACAGAAAGCAGATGGATTATACCTTTCTGGTTGCCTTCTTTCTCGAACTGATCTTCTCACACCCGAAGTTTGTGGCTCTTCAACTTTTGATTCCTCCTCTGCTGTAGAGTTGGATTCTTCCTCCTTTAGCTAAAACTCTATCTGCTGAGGTTCCTTTGGTTGGATTTCATGTTTAATAACATATTTCACCTCTCTGAACACCACATCTCGGTTGTACACAACCTTCCTTGTTACTGGGTTCCAAAGCTTATAACCTTTCAAACCATCCTTATACCTAATAAAGATGCACTTTTCAGATTTAGTATCCAACTTGGTTCATTTCTCCTTTGGAACATGTACATATGCATCACATCCAAATACCCTCAAATGTGAAAGAGAGGGTTTCTTACCAGTCCATACCTCTTGTGGAGTCTTATCCTCCAATGCTGATGAAGGTGATCTATTGACTAGGTAACATGATGTCTGCACCACCTCTGCCCAGAATTCTTGTCCTAACCCGGCATCACTGAGCATGCTTCTTGCCCTTTCCATTAACATCTTGTTCATTCTTATAGCAACTCCACTTTGTTGAGGTGTATATGGAGTAGTCTTCTGCCGCGCTATACCACACTTCTTACAAAATTCTTCAAATTCCTTACTGCAAAACTCTCCGCCGTTATCTGTCCTCAACACCTTTATCTTCTTCTCTGTCTGGTCTTCCACTAGAGCCTTAACTTCTTTAAACCTATCAAAGACTTCAAATTTCTTATTAAGGAAATATATCCATGTATTCCTTGAGAAGTCATCTATAAATGATACATAATACACAGACTTACCCAGTGATGGAACCTTCATAGGTCCAAACACATCACTGTGCACAAGCTCTAGTATCTGTTTCACCCTCTTACTACTAGAGGGGAAACTCACCCGATTCTGCTTCCTATATACAAAATTTTCACAGAAATCAAAATCTAGAGAGCTATTACTCATAGCTTCTACCATACCATTACCATGAAGTATTTGAAGGCCCTTCTCTCCAATATGTCCAAGCCTTTGATGCCACAGCATGGTCTTCTCTCCAGAGACTACTAGATTTTATGCTCCACTTTCAGGAACCACATAATTGTTGCACCCCTCAAAAATAGTGCTACCTTGCATCTTGTACAGAGTTCCAATTTGAACTCCCCACATCAATACCAGTGCCCCCTGAACCATCTTGTAAGTATCCTTCTCGAACACTATGTTTACACCTGCATCATCTAGCTTGCTTACAGAAATCAGATTTCTGGCTAATGCAGGAATATGCAGAAGACCCAGAAGTGTTCTAGCCCTTCCACCTTACTGCCAATGGGTTTCCTTCCAGTCGGAAACTCCACCAGATCCCAAGCCTCATTTTTGTGCAAAGATGCCATTTCATCAACCATGGCCTCTTTCCAGAGTTTTCCATCCTCTGAATCTACTGCTTCCTTCACAGTTCTGGGATCATCATCAGCAATAGATAAAGAAAAATTTGAACAGAAAGCAGATGGACTATACCTTTCTGGCTGCCTTCTTTCTTGAATTGATCTTCTCACACCCAGAGTTTGTGGCTCTTCATCTTCTGATTCCTCCTTTGTTGTAGAGTCTGATTCTTCCTCCTTTAGCTTAAACTCTATCTTCTCAGGTTCCTTTGGTTGGACTTCATGTTTAATAACATCTTTTACCTCTCTGAACACCACATCTTGGCTGTACACAACCTTCCTTGTTATTGGGTTCCAAAGCTTATAACCCTTTAAACCATCCTTATACCCAATAAAGATGCACTTTTCAGATTTACTATCCAACTTGGTTCATTTCTCCTTTGGAACATGTACATATTCATCACATCCAAATACCCTCAGATGTGAAAGAGAGGGTTTCTTACCAGTCCATACCTCTTATGGAGTCTTATCCTCCAATGCTGATGAAGGTGATCTGTTGACTAGGTAACATGATGTCTCCACCACCTCTGCCCAGAATTCCTGTCTTAACCCGGCACCATTGAGCATGCTTCTTGCCCTTTCCATCAATGTCTTGTTCATTCTTTCTACAATTCCATTTTGTTGAGGTGTATATGGAGTAGTCTTCTGCCGTGCTATACCACACTTCTTATAGAATTCTTCAAATTCCTTACTGCAAAACTCTCCACCATTATCTGTCCTCAACACCTTTATCTTCTTCTCTGTCTGGTTTTCCACCAGAGCCTTAAATTCCTTAAACCTGTCAAAGACTTCAGATTTATTCTTAAGGAAATATATCCATGTATTCCTTGAGAAGTCATCTATCAATGATACATAGTACACAAACTTACCCAGTGATGGAACCTTCACAGGTCCAAAGACATCACTGTGCACAAGCTCTAATATTTGTTTCACCCTCTTACTACTAGAGGGGAAACTCACCTGATTCTACTTCCCATATACAAAATTTTCACAGAAATCAAAATCCAGAGAGATATTACTCATACCTTCTACCATACCTTTACCATGAAGTATTCGAAGGCCCTTCTCTCCAATATGTCCAAGCCTTTAATGCCACAACATGGTCTTCTCTCCAGAGACCACTAGATTTTCTGCTCCACTTTCAGGAACCATAGAACTGTTGCACCCATCAACAACAGTGCTACCTTGCAGATTGTATAGATTTCCAATTCAAAATCCCCACATCAATACCAGTGCCCCCCGAACCATCTTGTAGGTATCCTTCTCGAACACTATTTTTACACCTGCATCATCCAACTTGCTTACAGAAATCAAATTTCTAGCTAATGCAGGAATACGCATAACACCCGGAAGTGTTCTAACCCTTCCACCTTGCAATTTCAACTTTATGTTTCTGTGACCAAGGATTCTAGCCTTCCTGTCATCCCCCAAGAAGAAATCATTGCCATCATATTTCTCATATTCGCATAACCACTCTCTATGGGGAGTGAAGTGAAAAGATGCACCTGAGTCAATCAACCATGCCTCATGATCTACATGTGTACTTGAAGAAGCCAAGTACACATCCCCACCTTCATTTGAGGTGGTTTTCTCTTCTGAAGAAGGAGCACCATTAGATCCCTTTCCTTTATCAGGAGCTTTAGATTTATAGTCCCTTTTGTAGTGCCCTTTCTTTCCGCATTTCTAGCACACCGCCTTTACAGGTTTTCTTGGAGATTTAGATCTCCCTCTAGATTTGGATCTCCTATTCGATGACTTATTTTTGTTTCTGTTCTGGGACCGTCCTCGTATAGACAAGGCATCACCATTTTGGCTCTCCATATTTTTCCGTCTCATCTCCTCCGTCAGCAAGGATGAGAATATTTCATCAAACTGCAAGGCAGTTGTATTGTTACCTATTACAATAACCAGACTATCCCACGAATCTGGTAGAGAACACAACAAACTGATGCACTTATCTTCATCTGAAATTTTAATATCAATAGATAATAACTGACTTACCACAGTATTAAATTCATTCAAATGCTCTGTCACTGAGTCTCCATCTTTCATCCTCAGATTATACAGCTTTTTCCGTAGGAACAGTTTATTCACTAGAGACTTAGATTGGTACAAAGTCCCTAACTTGTCCCACAAAGCCTTCATTGTAGCTTCCCCTGATACATTCAGCAATACTGAATTTGAGACACACAATCGTATTGTGCTCTTTGCCTTTCGATCCAACTTCTTCCATTCTTCATTAGACACTTCCATTGGTTTAGTACTCGGATCTACCATGATCCATTGATCTTTATCCACCAACAGATCCTCCACCTTGAGTTTCCATAACTCAAAACTCTGACCATTAAATTTCTCGATCTCTATCTTTCCACTACTCACCATATTCTTTCACCACCAGAATCGATCTCGTAGATCTCCCAATGAATAGGGTCTACCACAGGCCCAAGCAAAACCCCTCAGCAACAAAGGCGTCCCCTTGAAGCCGAAAAAGCTCTGATATCAATTGTAGGTTTTAACCCTGTACAAAAATTACCTGTATACGAATTCTAAAACACAGAAAATAAACAATGCGAGAGCATAACACATAAAACACATATACACAGAGATTTCCCCTGGATCCAAAAACCGGGACTACCAGCTTGATTTTTCATTATGTTCCTTCAATGTTACAATACATATTTATACATGCCGAAGCATCCAGTACCATGGACTGAAAAGCATCGCATTGAAAACCATGGACCGAAAACCATCACGTCCAAAACCATGTACGAAAAACATGCACAAAACCATAGGTAGCTCCGCCCAACCTAATATAGGGTCCAAAACCAAAATTTTCTAGGGCGTTTCCCTGGACCCCATAGAGTGGGGTTACCTACACCCCTCAAACCCCTTGTGACTCCCCTTGCTACACAATTGTCTCAATGAAGGGGGGCTCCGCCCCCCTTATAAACCCCTAGTTAAATACGTGGGTTAGTCATGGAAATAATATAACACAACCCAACAAAATTCGACCCCGAGAAGGGGACCTTAGCTGATGCTCATATCAACAATTTCTACATAGCCTTGTAGATGATGGGAGTGCAACATGATGACCTGGAGTGTTGCCTTTTCCCTCACACTTTTGAAAATAATGCCACTACCTGGTATCAATCTCTACCTGTAGCTTTGATTCGAACATGGGAAGAATTTTGGAAAACCTTCCTTGATAAGTTTTTGGAAGATAAGACACCTTCTATGCTCCTGACCGAGCTCAGTACGTTACAGTGCCATAAGAAGGAGAAGGTGAAATATTTCAACCAACGATTCACTATCATTTTGAATAAGTTCCCGATGGACGCAGCTCTTCATGATTCCATCACCATCGATTATTACGCCAGAGCCCTTCCATGGGACATTGATGTGTTCATTAAACGTGAAGCTAAACTCACCTTAGTAGAGAAATTCGCAAAAACTTTGGAAGTTGAGAAGAATTTACTATCTATAGGTTCCCTTGAGCACGATTCATTAGATGATACTAAACCATCCACTAAGAAAAATCAAGCCTCAACCAGTAAGCCCATCGATAAAGACAAAGGTTCCTTTGATTTCGAAAGGTTAGCCAAATATTTAAAGCAATTGACAAATGAGGTTTCTTAATTTAAAAGGAAGACTAGTGATTCCTCCTCAAGATGAAATAATTAGGAAAAGAGAATCCACCCACTAAATCACCTTAGGGATCCAGTACAAATTTTAATGTGGAATAATTAGGAAAAGACAATTTCTGCATGTTCCACCAAGCCTCTCATTACGAAAAGCCCTGCCCTCAGTGGCTCCACAACATGACTGTCATAGTAACACATCTCTTGGAAGATCAAGCCACGGGAGAGGGTGAAGAGGAAACCAAAGATCTAGAAAAGGAAACCACACCTCCTAATGATGATAATCCTTCTGCCATGCTAGCTTTTGAAGTCATCCATAGAGGAGAAGTTTTGAATGTTCAAGAAGCCATTGTGGGAGACACCCCTCCCCTAAAGCCTCCAAAAAATTACAGCCTCAGGAGTAAGGGGCCTGTTTTGGACTCCACCTTGGAAGAAAAGAAAAGGGCTCTGTTAAGAATGGTTTCGTACAGGTGGAAAATGAGACACCTTGACCAAAGCCGGAACAACTAAAACCACCTTGTCCCCAAAAACCTCTCTGGAAGACACTTCATTCATGGACTTGAAGTATAAAATCATTGAGGACATGAAGAAGATGCACGCCAACATCTCATTGTATGAGCTGGCCAAGTTGACCAGCCAATGTGAGTTGATCGTCAAAACTTTCACCTCCTCTTCCACAACCTCAAAGTCTTCCTCAACGGATAAGACTAACTCCTCAGGCTGATCTGAGGCCATAATCAACCTTCAAGCCATTGTAAATGCCACAAATGCAAACTAGAGAGGTTCAATTTCCCCTTTCCTTCCGACATTCAAAATATTTATCTACAATGTGCATAATTGCCTCGTCGACTTTGACATGTCAGCCAACGTCATGCCCTGGTCAGTATGCAAGAAACTAAACATAAAACCTGAGAAAAAATATGCAAATATCATTCAACTGGATAGGTGCCAAGTCCCTGCCATCTATGAACTAAATAATGTGATAATCAGGTTGTCCTCCAATTCTCGGGTGCATCGGTGCATGAACATAATTGTGGTTGACATCACGAAAGCCTATGGGTTACTCCTTAGTAGGGACTGGTCCTGTAAACTCCAAGGCTACTTTGCAACAGACTAGTCCCACTTATGGTTTCCCTATAAACAAAAGAATAATCAAATCAGAGTCAACAAAGAGCCTTGCATGAAACACACCATTATCGATCTCGAAGGCTCCAATGAGTCGATCAGCTTAGCTTAGGAAGAGATAAGGGTGTTCTTTCTCGAGACATTGATGGGTTTTTACCAATCTAAACTATCAATCATCCTCCCTGGTACTCAGATAGAGCTCCCATCGCACACCCCGACCAATGAAAATGAAATTTGCACTCTAAATCTATGTACTCTAG
This sequence comes from Pinus tabuliformis, assembly GCA_031772625.1. NCBI lineage: Eukaryota > Viridiplantae > Streptophyta > Pinopsida > Pinales > Pinaceae > Pinus > Pinus tabuliformis. The sequence continues at coordinate 690,089,634 of CM062819.1, forward strand.
ACTCGTCGATTCTCAATGATGAAATCTGGATGCTATATTACGATGGGTCCAAGACTCATGATGGGTCCAGAGCAGGTTGCATCCTCGTGGATCCCAAAAGGAACAAATTTTTGATTTCTTACAGGTTTGAGTTCCAATGCACCAACAACTTCACAGAATACGAGGCATCAATCCTCGACTTCATGAAAGATATAGATCTGAAAGTTGAATGTGTGAAGGTACTCGGTGACTTTGAAATCATTACAAGACAGGTACGAAACACAATTCACTATTTGTCACCACACCTAAAGAATTACCAGCAAGAGGTATGATGCTTAATAATTTCTTTTAAATATTTTAAAATTACTTCTATTCCTATATTCAATAATTCCGTTATTGATACTCTGGCAAATGCAACATCCAGATTTACACCCCTTAGGGATGCTTTTTAAATTGAAATTATTTATAAACTAATAGTCCCTGATAATATAACTAACTTATGCATTTTCAATGACGACCAATAGATACTAGAGTTCATGATGAATGCAGAGGTGTTTAGAGATGCGACCATTAAGGACTTGGAAGAACATGAAAGGTCCTTACAGGAAGAGGCGGACTCACGTAAGGGAAACCCCATACCTAAACAAGTGGTCATGCTAAAAAAATTATTTGATCTACAAAACCACTTTTGGGGTTCGCCAAATACCAAGACACAAAGTTCCACCGTTTCGTATGAACAAATCAACCTTGGAACAGAGTTTGACCCCAAATTTGTCAACATAGGATTGGGATACTCCTCCGAGGAAAGACAAGCTCTCATCAACCTATTTAAGAGGTACCGTGAAATTTTTGCTTGGACATATGATGGCTGAAATACTTATGATATGTGGATCATCTAGCATGTCATTCCTATGAAAGAAGGGGTCAAACCATTTCAACAAAAGTTGAGAAAAGTGCATCCCGCATTGGAACCCCTCATTCAAAAGGAACTCAAGATGCTATTAGATTCCCACATTAGCTTTAAGGTCATACATTCTAAGTGTGTTTCGAACCTTGTCCCAGTATGAAAAAAGTATGGAGAGATCCATTTATGTGTCGATTTATGAGACCTCAACCGGGCATTAGACAAAGAGAAATATCTGATCCCCTCCATGGAAGAAATCCTCCAAATTGTCTCGGGGTTGGAAAAATTTTCCTTGCTTGATGTTTTCTTTGGATACAATTAGGTCCTAGTTTCTGAACCAGACCGGATTAAAACAAATTTTAGGACGAAGTGGGGAACATTTGCACTCCTTCGCATGTCTTTTGGACTTATTAATGTCGACACAACATTTCAAAGAGAAATGGACATCACTTTCAAGGGTTTAATGGTCCAAAGTGTGGTGATTTACCTCGATGATGTCACTATCTTTTTGAAAATAAGGTCTGACCACCTCCACCATCTAAAGCAGATTTTTGAACGGTGCTGGAAAAATGGGATTTGGCTTAACCCCAAATTCATGATCTCTAAGGGAAATCTCCTTGGACATATCATCACCAAAGACGGAATCACTGTTGATCTTGACCACGTGAAAGCTATAGCATATATTCCTCCTCCAAGTAGCAAAAAATGTATGCAATATTTCCATGGTAAAATCAATTTCCTTCACAAATTTATTTCAGATTTTGCCCAAATTGTTAAGCCATTGTAGAACATGATAAAAAAAGATTTATTGTTCATGTGGAACCAAGAATAAAAGGAGGCTTTTGATCGCATCAAGAAAGCTATTGTTGAGGCCCCTTCCCTCTTGAGCCCAAACTTCAGCAGGGATTTCATCTTACACACTTTTGCATCAGATTCATCCTTAGCCATCATCCTCATGCAAAAGGATAACAACAATGATGAACTTCCTATATCTTTCATCAGTGCAAGACTACAAGGCACAAAACTCAATTACGCTGACATAGATAAGAAAGCATATGCGGTCTACAAATAAGTGAAACATTTCAGACCATACATTATCAAGAACCATGTCACAGTGATGGTTCCGCACCCTGCTGTCAGGTCACTCTTAATCCAACAAGAGTTGGATGAGAGGAGAGTCAACTGGATGACTTCCCTCCAAGAATATGATTTGGAATTCAAACCCTCTCACACGGTGAAAGGGCACGGCTATGCAAACTAACTGCTAAAGCCGCAGACCAATGAGGTGAGGAGGGAGAAGGTTGGGAGCATAAGCTCGAAATGTATCAGAATGAACTACTTAGCTCCCATGACCCCTCATTGTGGTACTCTGACTTGAAGCAATACCTAGGGAAAGGGACCCTACTGCCTACCTTGTCTACAAAGCAGAAGAGGGAAATAAGAATCAAAGTTGCTTCATATCAAATGGTTCAAGGTAATCTATTTCGAAAACACCACCTTGGCATGCTACTAAGATGTTTGGAATATGACGAAGCCCAACGGGTATTGAAATAGTTGCACGATAGACTGAAAGGGGGCCACTATGCTGGTGACACCACCACCCACAAGATTATGTGACCAGGGTTCTACTAGCCCACACTCTTCAAAGACGCACATGCTTATGCTCGGAGGTGCCCCGTTTGTCAGAAGCACGAAAGAAGGCAGGCTCGATCATCTTCCCCTCTCCAACCAATAGTAGTAGAAGAACCTTTCCAACAATGGGGGTTGGATGTCATTTGGGAGATCGTACCAAACTCGTCAAATAAGCACAAGTATATACTCACGACCACTGACTATTTCACCAGGTGGGTCAAAGCAATTCTGTTATGGAAAATCAATGATGATGAGGTAATATCTTTCGTCAATCAATATATCATGGCCAAGTTCGGTGTCCCAACCTCACTTGTGTTTGATAATGCTACATATTTTTTGTCTTTAAGGTTGTATGATTTTTCTTTGGAAAACAACATTGTTTTAAAACATTCAGCCAACTACTATCCTCAGGGGAATGGCCTAGCATAATCTACCAATAAAAACCTCATCCGCATCCTCAAGAAAACCTTGTTATCCCACCAAAGAAATTGGCACAATTCCCTCAGCAATGCCTTGTGGGTCGACCAGGTTACGCCCAAACCATCCCTTGGGACATCCCCCTACTTTCTAGTTTATGGGAAAGAAGCCATCCTGCCACCAAACCTCTACCTCTCCACCCTCCAATTGTCACAAGAATCACAAGGCTCCCCTTGCCCTACCATTCAAAACCACATCAACACGCTCCTTAGATTGGAAGAGGAGAGACAAAAGACCAGGGAGAAGTTTGTCATTCACCAAAACCGAATTAAGAGGTGGTTTGACAAGAAATCCATAGGAACCCGTGAATTATGTGTAGGAGACCTAGTTCTTAAGTGGGATAGGGCCCATGAGGACAAGGGAAAACACACCAAGTTCCAAGCCTTATGGATCGGTCCTTTCCAAGTCAAAGAGAAAATTGGCCAGCATACCTATAAGTTGCAAACTCTGGGAGAGTGGGTTGAATCCCTTCCTGTGAACAACCAAGATCTCAAATTCTACTTCACCTAGCGACCCTCGTGGCTACTAGCACACCTTGTATTATAGTTCCCTTTTGCTCTTTCTTTCCAGTTAGTTTATCTTTTCAATTCTGTTTTGATTTTTGTTTCACCTTGAATAAAAAGTTTGGGATGTTGGGCTAAGGTTGAAGTGGCCCTGCACTTTGGCTTAGATGGTTGCTCTATGGAACCACCTTTTGACTGAACCTTAAGCTTTGACAAAAATAGAGTGTTGAAAGTTACCGTAGTGGGGAAATCGATGTCATCCACGTCCCCTATATTACGCTAGCCTATCCTAGTTGTTGGCTCAGCCTGAATTGTGCGATGTTCTAGCTCACCTGTTGGGTCGGGAGTGTGGGAAGTTGAAGAAAAATATTTTGGCATACACATATTTTCGGAAAACAATAAGGTCTCTGAAAAACTAGAAACAACCTATTTGCAAGTCAAATAAGTCAGGATCCCTTTTCCACCCTGGCTTACATAGCCACATGAATAAGTGAAAATAAGCATAGATAAATAAGTGTCAATGAGAACATCAATTAATCAATAAGGGATAAAGGATTGAGAAAGGCTTCCTGCACAAAGAGGTGAAGGAATGACTTCATTGGGGTACTGTCCAAGTTCGCTGGTATTGGAGCAACGTTTACAATTTCTAGGTGGTGATTTCGCTGAGGTAATGTTCATGCTCACTCGTAGTGGAGCAACACTGAAGTACCATAAATATTATATCGAAAATCCTTAAAGATCATATCATTACTTCAAGTTCCTTTCCTCCTTGAACCAATAGGAATTGATATCATTTTGTGTGTGTTAAATTCCAAGTTTTTAGCAACCAGGGATAGCTAACCAATGTTAAGGAGAGACCCGAAATCATTAGTGGGACCCACAACTCTATGAAACAACACTTTTTGAGGTCTCCCTTAATCTAGGCCATGAGACGTCTCGAGTTCCTAGAGTCCTAGCAGTGAATCACAAATTATTGTAGTTGCTGCAACAACCCCTCCAAAATTTCCAACTCTTCAAAATTTAGGAGCCCCTTTACCTTTTCAAGAGTTTCCACCCACATTAGAGTCTAGTTAGGAGCTCGGAAAACCAGAAAAGTATCAAAAGAACCTAAGTATCTTCCTTACTAGCCGAGCTAAGTCCTTAATTAGGTCTAAGTCATTGAGTCGCAACACCATGAGGCAAACTTTTCTTCTCCTATGACTTGTTCAACTCATGTGACCTTGTCAGATAGTGGAGTCACATAGATTGCACGAGTTAACCTAGCAAGATTCACAGCCAGGAAGTTGTTGGGTTGCAGAGGTCGCAAAGGCATAATCTACCAGCCATGTGACCTATGTGACTAATGCGACCTAGCGACCTTTGGGTCACAAAATCGCAAAGGTTGCACACTTCCCCATCTCAGGCCTTGCGACCTATTATACCTCCCGCATGTGCAAATAAATTTATATATAGCAGCCTCGACCCGTTCATTTGTAACACTACTTTGGTCACACAAAAGGCAGGGAGGCTTTGCGACTAGGCGACACACATGACTTCTACAGGTTGGTGACCTTTCCACTTCCCCAAAATCATTTTTTCCTTCCAGGTGTCATCCTCCTCAAGCTAACCTTGCAAATTCCTACCTTAGAGGATTTTTATCCATAATTAAACCCCATTTCTGTCATAAGTCTTGACTGAATGCCTCTTTAGCTTCATGGGCCTCCCTTGCTTTTCTTCATGCCCATTTTTGGCCCTGAGCTAACCTTCTTCCCCCCACAAGTCGAGCCATTTGACATTGAGGAGTTGCAGAGACCCCTCTAAAGACACATTCATCTCCTCGAATCACCCAAAACAAAGGTTGCATGGCCTAAGGTCGTGATAGGCAAATTTATGCAACTTGTGCAACCTGCGAACCTTGCGACCTTAAGACCCATGACCTTGTGACGTGCGACCACCGCAACCTGGGACCTTTGCAACTCACGCCCTGAGGCCTAAGCCTACCTAGTCGCTCGGTCACAACCTACTCCGTGTGACTCCTTCAACCTCCTTCCCCTTGTGATTTGTAAGAAAAACCCTCTCCTAGTCTCTGAAATTTGTTTTGTTTTTATGACTCTCTTTTACTCTCATGTCGTCTCTCTCATCATGGGATTGTTTGTTAGATATGCAAGGTGACTTGGATACCGACTACATCTCCATCTCCTCTTTTGAAGATGAGATGGAACCTCCTACTACGAAGTCCTCTCGGAAGAGGTCTGGGAGCAGTTCATAGGAGCTCCATCGGTACGAGGAACCCCCTATCTACGGAGATACAACCTGCAACATTAATAAAATCATGAGGCTTTCCTAGTATGACATTTATGAGGAGTTTTCCAAGCCAGACATACGAGAGACCTAGGAGGACTTCCCTGTGTACCTAAATGTCAAGAGGTCCAATTTCCACAAGCTAGCATCACACCCTCCAGTTTTCTTGTGCGATGAAACAATTGACTTCATCATTCAAAGAAAAAACATAGACTCATGGATAATAAGGGACCATATTGGTGCACCATTAGCTGCAATCTCATCTACAAGCATTTCTACTTACTATAGGCTCACTGAGAAACAAGAAACTTTCTACACCCGATGTCTCTCTAGCTTCATGACTCCTACCATAGACATCCTTAGGGAATGGTGGCAAGACCCATCCAAGTTCTAAGTTAGGACAGACCATATATACAAGATAGATAGGCTGAGGAAGGTCTATCAACTAATCATCACCATGATGAACTACCGGTATGGGAGAGGAGACTATGATGTGTTCCACTATACATGGGTTCCTATCATGTACGTTGTCACCACCCGTGGAACAATTTTTAACTGGGCCATCATTCTCATGTCGGCCTTGAGGACAAACATAATTGTAGTAAAGCAGCTAGAGTCAGATCAACCACCATAATTCTATATGGCCTCATACCTTCTAAACACAATTTGTGCAAGGTGCCAGTTCAACAACTTGAGCTACAATTGGGATATGTCTACAACTAGCCTAATACACCATCAATACAAGATCTTCTGGGACACCGACTATAAGGGTATGATTGATGTCATTTTTTAGTCTTTTGTTGCCCCATTATATTAGCAATTGTTCGGAGAAGAACCACCTTGTATGTCAAAGAGGGCCATGGAAACCATTGTCAAGGTGGAACATTGGTTCCTGATCTAGGAGGGTACATTTATTAGAGTTTTCAGTTCCTATAAGGCCCTGCATGATCTTCCCAGGTTCGCCACAAATAAAGTTCTCTTGTGGCAGGTGTGTTACCAGATGACGTAGGGTTTCTCGAAAGTACTAAGCAAAGGGAAGAAGAAACCATGGCTAGCTTTTCCTCTTGTCATAGGAGCCTATGTGGTATAAAAATTCAAGAAAGTAGAGGTGGAGGCTAAAGCTTTAAAGGGGAGTCACTTGGTAACCTTGAACTATCACACATATGACCATGAGAAGGTTGTAGTTTCTCACTACAAGAGAGATTGTTTTAACTGGTCATATTAGCATTCTAGATGAGATCATGAAGACGGAGTCAAGAACTGGTATAATCACACTAGGGAACTCAGCCCTAGTGAACAACAAGTGAGAGATGAGGAGCTCCTCAAACCCTCCTAAGAGAATGTTAGTTTGCAAGATAGGTCATCGACCTTGAAGAAGAAACAACAAGAGAAATAAAAGGCCATCGGGAAACTCAAGAAGTAGAAGGAGAAAGAGGTGGAAGATGTCCCAAGTGACCTAGAAAAGGGGGAAGATGATGAAATGTTGGAACAAAGGAATGTAGCCCTGGAAAAGAAGAAATAAGAACTCAAGAGGAAAAGGGACGAAGAGCTCAAGAAATCACAAGAGTCAGGTAACCAGGGCCAGCTTGAAAAGAAGAGGTGACAGGAAGAGGAAGAAAGGAAGAAGCAACTAGAGGAAAAACAACAGGAAGAACAAAGAGCTAAGTGTTATCACTCAGGTTGTTCCCAAAATTTGTAAGAAAGGGAATACGGCCGGGGTAACCACAGAACAATCTTTTAGATATAGAATCTAGCCATTCTGTATCCAGAGAGGGCTCTCTCTTTATGATTTAGCTTTGTTTTTAAAGGTGTTAGGCTAGTTATGAAGTTCAAAGGTTTTGTTTTGAGTTTTGGTGGTGAGATTCAATAGAACAAAGAGGTAAACTGAATAGTTTCAGTCCATTGGGCATGATGGAGTCAAAGAAGGATGGTTTCCTGGATTTGGTTTCTAATAGAGGGTGGCATCACAGAGCAAGGTACTCAAACATGGAACAATTAAAGAGCTGAAAACAGATGGAATGAGCTCAAATGGGTGAAGGGCAGTTAAGAATCCTTCAACATATTGACAGAGGGAAAATGGATGATTACTATTAAGGAGCAGTTAAGAATTCCTTAGCAAATATTCAACATGAGAGAATTAGGAAACATCAGCAATTAAGAATTCACTGTTTATGCTAGTTCTGAAGAAAACACAGAGAATAATAAAGACTGAAAACAGAGTGCAGTTAAGCAAATTCTGAATTAATCTTTCTCTTTATCATTCAGATCATGAAACATAGATGACATAATAAACAAGAAAACTGTAAAACATAAGATATAGGGGACTTATTGATCCAAAGTTTGATTCAAGAATTATGTGACAAGTCCTCTGCATCAATTCTTCATCCAGTAGGCTAGACAACAGTTTGTTTCCAACATCTTTTTATTCCAAAAGTTCAGTATTACAACACAGTCTAAGAAATCTACACATACCCAACCTCTTTAAAACTCTAATGAAGGGGGTATTTATACAACAAAATATGTACAACAGGTATCTCATCAAAGCTGTGAGATAATATCTAGTGTTTAACCTAAAGTACTTTACAAGCAAAGTAGAAACAACTAACTGATGTTGTGCTAAAGGCTGGCTCTTTTAGGGTTCGGCTTGTAGCTTTCCTGCAGTAGCTCTGCGCTGACTGTTTGTCTTAACTCCTCTTTAATTTTGATTTGCTTTTCTTTTTCGGCCCCGATACTTTTTAATTCTGACTTGATTTGCCTTTAATTCTGCACTGATACTCTTTAATGTTGATCTAATACTCTTTGACTTGTTGCGTACCCTGTTTTCTTTGTTCATATCTGTCCGGTGTTTAGCCCAAAATATCTCTATATATGTCTGTTTCTCTCTTCTGCAGGCTTTGGAAATCCCTCTATTTGCTTTAAACTGTTCTAGAGAGGAAAGTTGCTCCATGCAAGTTGAATGGCTGGCAGCGGAGTTCGTTGATGGAGTCCTTCCTGGTCAGAGGTGGTCGAAAACCTGAACTGATAGCTTAGTCGCTTTTATGCCTGAAGCGCAATATGCAGGAAAACATAACAAAAATGACTTTTTTACCCTTTATTTGACAAAATGAATTTTGTCGGGAAAATTTTGGTTCAAAGGACAGATGACGTCAGCGGGAGTATGGGACGGACGACGTGGTAGGTGACGTGGAAAGTGACGTCAACAAAGGACAGCTGACGTCAGGAGATGACATCAGCAGGGGAGGGCGGTAAATGGTTTTGCCCGCACCGCTTTTGGGCTTGGGTGGAGGGGCAGCGAACACAGCGGGCGCGCGACACGTGGATCTCATACGGCGCCAAAACCACCGTTTCCCCGAGAGGTAAAGTTCAGCAGCAGAGGGGGTCGTGAAATGAATGCGGACCGTCGGATGTGGCGATGGAGATTTGACGGCGGACACACTATGGAGATGGCGGGGAGTTAACTTGCGGGGGTTGAGGGGGTGCGAAATGGATATCTGCCGTCGGCTGCGAGGGCGCTGATCGAACGGCTGGCGCTCATAGGAGATGGCGGACAGTTAATCACTGCAGGCCCGACACAATAAAATGTGTTTTTTGATGCATCGGGGCTGATTTCATTGGTTCTCGGGGTTTGATTAGGTTTATTAATTAACCAGAGGTTAATTAACCCTTAAGTGCATGGGGAAAGGGTTCTTAATAGGTTCCAAGTAAAATTATTTATTCCTGACAAACAGTGCTATGGTTTATAATTAACCACGGGTGGGATATTAATATTTATAATCGGGGTTTTTGTTATAAATACATAATACAGGGATTGGGTTTATTTTGCATGGGATTTATATAATATAAAGTTAGTTTGTTAATATGAAAGAAATGTAAACGAATGCGCTAAGTTATAATGTTTAAAAGCTTAGGCTTAGGGTAAACAAAAGGGATTTATGTGATATCTGTACAAATTTCCTAAGTAAAAAGGGGTCTTACTTAGGCTTTTTATGAAATGAGATGGAGTGATTTGGTGATATTAAGCAGAACTTAGTATCTTTGGGGAAGTTAGTAAATGACTGAGAAAAGCATGGAGGGGAGTTATTCATGAAACTCTGCCTTGCTTGAGCTGCATCAAAATATCTGCCTTGCACTTGTGATAAAAGTAGAAGCTAACACATTTACACAATACATCACAAGTCTTACTCTGCAACATCAATCTACCTACACTGCTTACTTGGCCTAGCATTTTTTCTTCTTCCTTGGGTGCACTTAGATTGGCAAACCCCTATCAACTTTTCTTTTCATTGTAAGCCTACCTATGTCTGCACTTATTACTTCCAAGGGCTCAAATTAAACTGTTGAGCTCCTTTGCTTCTCTACCTATCTACTTATCTGCCAAGATTAAACAGTTTGGACAAATTTTTATTCTCTATCTCTAAAACAGGAAATTCAAACATGAACTGGCAAAGATTAAGTTGTTTGGCCATTCATCCATTGTGGCATGAAGTTGAACAAGCTGTACATGATGCTTTATTTACAAAAATGAAATAGTAGTGGCATTTGGACTTGCACACTTTCTTGGTCTTTTTTATTTGGGGTTCATTTCTTTTAATTTTTTCTTTCGACCATTTATCTTTTTCACCCTTTGAATTTTCTTTTAGGGTATACCCTCTTTACATTTTTTAATTTTTTTTGATAATATGGAAACCTTTATAGCATGGAAAGGAAGAACATATTACAGAGCTCAACCAGTCAATCATGAAATATGACACCTATTACTATAGGAGTATAACACTAAGGAAGAGGCAAAAAAGAAGAGGCAACTAGAGGAAAAGTAGCGGGAAGAATAGATAGCCAGGGAAGAAGAAGAGAAGAAGAAAATAGAAGAAGATTGAAGGAACAAGAGGAAAAGCTCAAGTAGACCGAGGTTCTCAAGAAGAAACAGGAGCAAGATGAGCTATAGAAGAAGCGGTTAGAAGAAGAACAAAGGAAAAGAGAAGAAGAGGAAAGGAGAAAGAAAGAGAAGGGAGAAACCAGTAAGATAGTTGAGTCGGACACATAACAAGTCGAACTAGGTCCATTAGATGTTCCTCATTCTATTCCCCTCATCGGAGGACATATTCCCTTGTGAGAGTTGGGCTTCCCCGAAGAAGAAGAAGAAGAAGAGGTACTATACCTCACCAAGCTCACCTTTGACCAAGTTAGCCTCAAAATCAGGTAGGAGAGGAGGAAATGTTATGCTAGAAACCTTACATAACCCTTATCGGTCACCACAACTAAAGAGATTGTTCTTGACACCACAGTTAATCCTAAAATGATCACCTCAAATGGAACTGCATTTGTGACCACAACTAAACATAATGTGGGTAGGATGAGAAAAAAAATCACGGAGCTCCAAAACAGGATTTACACATAGGAGTAGAAGGCCGCTAAGGCAGAGTAAGACATAAAGAGAGAAGAGGAAGAGAATGAAACCCTCTGCTTATTACATTCTAGTACAATGGAACTACATGTAGCAATCAAAGATGAGGCCGAGACGCTAAGTGAAGCCATGGAGATGATCTATGAAGAGATGTCAAAACTACATCACACGGTGGCATTGATATTGGCCATACAAACCTATAAAAAAGAGAGGGATACTATGCTAAAGGAAGTCATTACCCCTCTAGATAGTATACATGAGTGGTCCATCAAGTATTTGTGGGCACCGACGGTAGTCTTGAAGAAGGATTGGATCACCATGCAAAATCCCAAGGTCCAACTACGCATAAAGATCCAGTCAAAGTACAAAATAGCCAAAGATGTAGATAGAGTGTTGGCTTTATATAGACACCTTTTTAGTAGTCTAGAATCAATGATTGAGGTCCATGGATTTCTGTCCATCGGAGAAGTCAGGAATGTGAGAAAGAAAGAACATAGCTCATAGGAATTTTAGGCATTCGTCGACACATATAAACAAGCGCCTGCGCAGATGACTTGTCAGTCTCAAAGGAGAATATCACACACTATGTGGTTGAACCAATAAGGATGTATACAAAACTGTTAACCTTGGGGAATCAGGTGAATGCCAAAAGGTTCACTCTCACACTAGATGCCCTCAAATGCCTGCATAAACATGATGAAGAAAAACCATAGATCACCCCCATTACAGTGGAATACAAGTTGTGGTGCACTTACCTAATGGAGCAACTCCACCTAGACATTCCCAAACCTTCTATTGTTAATTTGATAGAGTAGATGCTGGCTTATTTTGTGATTTTGGAAAATTAGGATAGGATAGGACAATTTTGGAATGTAAAGAGTCATAAGGAAGTGTAAAGGTCACCAAGTAGTTGCAAGATCATGAGGTAGCCCAAAGGTCAGGGGTAGGCCAAAGGTCACCCTCATTTTATAATCACACCCCCATGACACATTGTATTGGACTTTTAGCCGAGGGCTTATTTTGGGACAATATTGTTTTGAGAGAACTTATGGTCTTTTGATATATGCAAGGAGTAATTGGTTATTTTCCACTATTGGATTACACAAATATTTTATGTCATGGTGCCATGGGTATTATTTTCTTGATCGATCGGATGTTCCTGAGAGTTATTTGATACACAATCTATCCATGTGTTGTCTTGTGCTACAAAATTTGTTTTGCTACGCATGGATGGTATATGACTTTCTAACTCTACGCTTCTATTGTTGAATAGTTTCGTTGATATTGGCGTAATGTTACTGTAGACTATGTGTTCGCTTATTCTTATAGATGAGTGATTACTGTGAACTATTTTATGGTTGTTAAGCACTTTATTATATAGACATGAATGTTATCTGAAGACTGCTAACAATTACTTTATATAAGGTTTATGTTATTTATAATCTTGTTGTTCATGGTGTTCATGCTATAAAATTTTGTCGGTTTCTTCCTTGTATTTATTAAAGTTCATGCGTTCAATTGAGTCTGTATCCCACCTTTGTCCGAAGTGAGCTCAACTCACCTGAGTGGTAGCCAAGCCTACATACCAGACAAGATCCATAAATTAAATGGTGCAGGGTCTAGTTGGGATCCTACATTGGGGATATCCCCTTTACTGTTGGTGGAGAATTTTGGCTCATCAACATATTTGGTGCTAAAAGGAGGGCCTAATGGTAGGTACCAATACATGTCCTCACACCGAAACTTCCCATCAAGCTAGTAACCAACCCAATCCCCCCACCCCCCCAAATATCGTACCATCCCTCTTTCGACCCACCTTTCCCGGAGCCCCGACAAGGGGTTTCCTAGCCTCCCCCACTTGAAGATGAACTAGAAGGAAAATAACTTCCTATATTTGAAGTCATAAATGAGAACTTAAGGGCCATGTTCCCTATTACTCATCAGTTCTCCAGGGGTTTAATGTACATTCCTTTCACTAACTCCCTATCCAACCCATGTACCTCCATGTCTCATCAGACGGATCAAGGCATCTTGGTTAATTCAATATCATAGTCTGGCTAGAGCTTGATGACTATGCAGACATTGTTGAAAGGCTTTCCATCGAGGGGTTGGAAATCCCCTCAGCATTTGAAGGAGAAGATACTAGGAGTACAATCACCGGTGGAAACAACCAACCACGACGGGGAGGAACACAGGGAAAAAATCAACCGCTCCCAGAAGATACCCCTCTGAACAACCAACCTCTTAGAGAGAATACTGAAGGGCCGTTGGGGCAAGGGACTAGGAATAATCTTAGGGACCGCATTAACTTCTACAATAATGATCAACTTCTTAGATTCCTTGGGAACTTGAGGAACTTCAAGAATGCAAGAAACGCCCAGGACTGAGGACACCTCAGAGTTCGCTGGGGAAATGGCAAGAACCCTCCCCACATTAGTAGGAGGTCAGGCATGTAGAGTGAATCAGAGGGGGATCCCAATCAGCCCCTTTTTCCTCCCCCAACAAGAGGCAACCACCGCTAGCCTTTGCCTTGGATGGTTCAATCGCCATTAGGCATCCGAGGCCAACTCCATGACATGCCTTGCCATCCTGAGAAACATCTCCCGAAATTCAAGCCCGAGAAGGGGACCTCAACTGACGATCACATAAAAAATTTCTACTTAGCCTTGTAGATGATGAGAGTGCAACATGATGACATGGCTTGTCACATTTTCCCTCACACTTTCGAAAACAAGGCCGCTACCTAGTATCGATCTCTACCTATAGCTTTGATTCGAACATGGGAAGAATTGTGGAAAACCTTTCTTGATAAGTTTCTGGAAGATAAGAAACCTTCTATGCTCCTCACCGAGTTTAGTGTGTTAAAGTGCCATAAGGAGGAGAAGGTGAAATATTTGAACCAACAATTCACTACCATTTTGAATAAGTTCCCGACAGACGTGGCTCTTGATGATTCCATCACCATCGATTATTACACAAGAGCCCTTCCATGGGACATTGTTGTGTTTGATAAACGCGAGGCTAAAATCACCTTAGTAGAGAACTTTGGAACAACTTTGGAAGTTGAGAAGGATTTTTTGTCTATAGGTGCCTTTGAACATGATTCGTGAGATGAGATTAAACTGTCCACTACGAATAATCAAGGCTCAACCACTAAGCTCGTCAACAAAGACAAATATTCCTTTGATTTCGAAGGGTTAGCCAAATATTTAACGCAGTTGACAAATGAGGTTTCTTAATTGAAAAGGAAGACTAGCGATTCCTCCTCAGGATGGAAACCCACCAAACCTTTCTTTCGAAAGACCAACAATCCACCCGTTAAATCACCTTAGGGATCTAGTACAAATTTTAATGTGGAAGAATTAGGAAAAGACAATTTATGCACTTTACAGTAGACCTCTCATTTCGAAAAGATCTGTTGATCCAGGTGGCTCCAGACACAGGTAGAAGTCCTAAAGGACTTAGAAAGGGTCAAAATTCAAAGTGTTCGGATTGCTCCCAAACTAGCACCAGATCGAGGTGCTCGTCGCCCTGATTCCAACGGTGTGAACAACCCTCAAATCCGAGCTTGTATGAGGGAGAAAGAGCCAGTCAAAGTTTCAATCAAAGTTGGGCAATGGGCCAGGTTTAAGTGTCCTACAAATTCACCGTCAACCGGCGTGGGTATGTGGCTCCCAAGGAGCGGGCGAATTTGTTGGATACTTAATTTGTCTAATATCTCTTATATTAGACAAAATCAAAAAATGTCTCTATTTCATAAAAAAAAACATGAATAGGGGTGGTAGGCCACCACCCCCGCCACCTCGACCTTCCCCCTTGGTTGGTTATATAAAAACGATTTTTAAAATTAAAACGAGCCGATGGGCCATGACCCCTGCCAGCTCCCCCTCAACCACCACATAACATGTTTATACAATTAAAAGGGGTGGGAGGGCCACCTTTGGTGGACCTGACCCACACCCAACCACTATGCTATATATTTAATGCAGCGGAATGTGGAGTCAGCGAGGATTGAACCCCACTTGATGACCCCATGTTGTCTGAATAAATCGATCTTGCGGACAAGATCGATCTCCATAGTATCAAAAAATAGTCTAGCAACAAATAGACAAACAAATCTATGTTTCACTAGAAATATGCGATTTATAAATAAATACTATAAAAGTGTTAAGACCCTACCTTAGATCCAATGCTTGTTCGTAGTAGCCATCCTTCAATCATTCGAAAGAGTTACCTTTGAAGACTTGCAATCACAAAAAAGCAAACATTAAATAGCACCTGAATAGAAAATATCATAAATCATGTCTATTATGGTGATCAAGGAATCCATAAAATAAACCATGAATCAACAGCTTATTGAGAAAAAAAAACTTATTTGTATTAACTTTGAAGTATAAGAACCTTACAACCTTTTCAGCCTTGATGTTGAACAAGCTCTTCCTGGGGTCCGAAACAAGAATTTCCTTTACTTTGACAATCCTTGCACTCCTCCAAATGAGATCTTAGAGGTATGTAATCTCTCCTCATAAAAACTCAACTAAGAAGACTAAGTTCCAGCAACATTTCACCTCAAAAATATTCAGCTTCCAACCTCTCCAGTAACCAGCCCAATGCTTCTTTTTATAGTGTAGAGGAAGAGGTTACAGGTCAACCTATGAAGGGATAGAATCCTCCTTGAAAGGGATAAGCTCCTCACATCAAGGGGTTAGCTCCTTAAGGTATGGGATGCATGAACCTTAAGAGAGCGAACTTGCCACCTCAAGATTCCTTCCAGAAGCTCCTAGAAATGACTGAAAGTGAGTTTTTTAGAATATACTTGCACCTTTTTAACTTTTACAGGGTTCTCCACCTTTAACACAAAGACAGAGCAGTCAGGTGCACAGGAGAGATGACCATTAGGTGTGGGACCGTTGGTAATGCAAAGAGAAAGTGCAGAACCAAAGTTTTAAATACTTTGAGGGCTTTTCTCTTACTTTCAAGGCTTGATATGAGGAATTGATGCTTCAAACTTGTAGAGGGGGAAAGTATGAGTAGTAATGAGCTCACACAGATAGCGGAATGTCAAGGTGACAATTTTTAGTGCAACATATTTCCCCCTAAAGTGCGAAGTCTGTAATAGATGAAGATAGACTCTGTCATTTATGAAGAGTGAAGTACTTTATCATTTCAAGGATCATCCTGTGGACACCCTAGTTGAAACCTGTAAAAACATTCAATGCAAAATATATATATCTAGACATATCATCGCTGAGGTAGGCATTCCCATACTCAGATAAAATATGACTAAATTGTTCTGATATAGGAATGATTTTGTAATACATCAAGAGTATAGACATGTGTAGACACAGTATGGGCACAACCATCTATTTATGAATAATCCACTGTATAATGAATTACAAAATTCCTCACAGCCTGGATGGTAGAAACTAGAACCAAGGTCTTGATTTCCGCTTCCCGAACTAGTACGATTCTATCCATGTGAATGAATGTGTCGAAGTCAAACATGGTAGAAACCACTTGATTACCAGTAAATAATGTGAATTGTTAACAAGCGTGAGAGAAACCACCAATAATGTCAATGGCTTTCAAAGTACTCAGTACAATCCATGAAATGTGAATAAATGAGCTGAAGTCGAACATGTCATAGAATCATTCGATCGAAGGTCAATGATGCAACCTATCTTCGAAGGCGAGAAACTTTCCATTAGGGCATGCAGATTTCAAGGTACTGACGATTTCTAGATCAACTTCCTAAATAATGAGTTGAAGTCAATAGAAAGTGATCTGTCGTAGGCAAGCCCACAACACAAAATCATAGATCAAGTTTTGAAGAAATATATTGGCAAGGAATGACTCAGGGATGGTCAAAATGGATGACAAATATTTTCTAGATGAATGGTTTGTTTGAATTGATCTCTTGTACACATAACGACACTGCAAATGGTTTGGTGACAATTGACCCAAAGCTAATACCTAGAAACCGGCTGAAGACTTTCAATGTGGTTTGATTAACTATTAGGCAAAGGATTTCCCAACCCAGGTGAACAAAAAGTGTCATGTTCAAGAGTGGTTAACGGCTTTTCTAAAGACAAAGTGTAACAAACAGGTTCATTTTTCTCTCTTTTCCCCCGCCATTTCTGGCAAGTACCTCTTTATTTTTTACAAGCTTGAGGAGGATAACATTTGCTTGTTTATAAGCTCATCCTTCGGATGAGTCCAACTTATTTTAAAATTTGAACCCTAAGAAGGAGTGGTTCGTTACTATTTAAAATTGAATAGGTCCTTTACTGTTAAATTTTAACGAGTACAGTATAGGAGAAACTCGGTGTTTTTCAATTTTAGGGAGTCAGAAGAAAAACTTAAGAAAACTCCATGGGGGTCCTTTTTTGTAAATTTTTGTCCCTCCAGCTTGAAAAAGTATAAAATAATACTCGAGAGAACCGCTTGACCATTACGATCAAGGAGTACTTTTCATAATTAGTGGCTCTGATCCGAAAAAGTAAAAAAGTGATCGAAGACACGTCATTTCATAGCTAGTATCGAACTTGAAACAACAAAAGTTCGGCGATATTTTCATGTTTATACGGTCAGAAAAGAGCTGTAAGTGGACCGCCCTTTTAATTCTGTTTAACGAGTTAAAAAGGGAAAAACTCGACAATCTTTTCATATTTTATGAATCAAAAAAGAGCTTAAAGAGGACTCCAATGTTTCACTTTTTCGTAAATTTTTTGAAAGAGTCCGAAAAAGTGATAAAAGTATGCACTTTGTTGAAAAATGATCAATTTTCCTGAAAAATCCAATATTCTGCACAAAAATACAAAACATTACCCATACCTATTTAAGATAAATAAAAATGTATTTAAAAATTTACCTTTTTAAAGTGAAAAATAAATAAATTAAAAATTCATTTATTCGAAAAAACTTATAAAAAGGGCTTTTCTAACTTCATTTTTACCATTTGAGTTCAAAGTGAGAAGTGAGAGCTTTTGGGTAAGAAAGTTCCTGTGAAGATTCTGGAAAATCCATCCGTCGGAATTGAAAACCGTCAGCTCCAGGTAATCCACATCCTCCTTAACTTGCATTTCATCCATTTACATTTCGTTTTTAGGCTTTAAATTTGATTTTTGAAGGAAAAATAGGTTTAGAAAATCACTCGCGGGGGTCCACAAGTGCAACACACGGCCCCTGCAAACCCCGACATTTTTCTATAAAGAAAAAAGTCGTGGGTCCGCACCTATTGCTCACAACACGTATGAACCTACACACTATTTGTAAGCAGCGGGTGCGGACCCCGCACAATGAACTTTTAAACAATTCAAATTTCTCCATTTTTGCCCAAAATTTTTCGAACTAACTTGTTCTAATATGTCTTTTATGCATTGTAGGACATTTAAAATGCTTATTTGGCAAGAACGCGAGCATGAGGATGTAGATCTTTCTACAATAAATCATTTTCACACATTGCAGGCATTGAGAGCATGCAGATTGTTTAAGTTCTGGGCCATACCGGGCATGAGGGCCCAAGTAGACCTCTTGTAATGGCTGGTAGACAGATGGAACACACAGGACCAGTGCTTCGTGATTGGTGGCCACCGGCTCGAAATCAAGCTGGAGGATATATATTTTTTGACTGGTTTGTCCAAGAGGGGCGAACAATTATCTCTTTTCGAGACTAGGCCAGGTGGCCAGTCTGACGCTAGTCTCCAATTGGAGTTTTGCGATGATCAAACAAAGGAAAAACAGATTGATATTGAAACTATCAACCGTCCTGAGCTTAAGGTTATTGCATTCACTGTTACTAGGCTATGCGGGAGTGCAGCATTGCACGTGGCTACTAGATCCCAGATGCAGATGGCTGTACACTGTTATCGAGGCACCATATTCAACTGGTGCAAGCTATGTTGGAAAATGTGAAAGGCCAACTAACCAGAGCAAAGAATGGACAACTGAAAAACTTTGGATACGGATTTATCGTTGTCAGCTTTGCTCTAGAGAGGATCCCCATGTTAGCCTCGCAACATATTCTTGTTGATGCCGGTCTTCCTCGAGAGCCTAGGATAATTCGTTGGGTTTCTTTGATGGCCCATCGCCCTGAGGAGGGTTCAGAGGTTGTTTGATTTCCGCCTGAGTATTTTCGTTGGTTGAACAACCAACTTTTTGTGATTCAGGATTTTCCATATGCCGGGATGGATTATCACGGTGATCTAGACATGACTCTTCCACCAGGAGAGCAATGGGATGATTCAGGTAAAAACATTTTCAACACTTTCTAAGTTTAATTTTTTTTATTTTAAATCGTCCAAAATTGACAATCAAAAGTTTAAATGCAGATGTGGGTCCACGACGACTAGCCGCTCTCCAGCCTTACGAGAGGAGACACCCAGCTGCAGCAGTACCAGCCCCATAGGACCAATCAGCAGAGATCTTGACCGACTTGGAGCATCATCTAGAGCGCTTGACAGTAGATATTCCAGAGACTGGCATAGATGATATTCCACTTAGGTTACAGAGATATGTGATTGGGGTCCCAGGACCTTTTAGGAGGTTCCTATGTAGGGTGGCTCGAGCAGTGGTTTCTTATCGTGATCATCACTAGGGATAGGATGATCGATTTTGTAGACTCACACGACATTTTTTGTCTTTTTGTATTATCATTTTTGCCGATCATAAGGTTTTTTTCAACCTATGATCGAAGACGATGTATATTTTGAAACACACTTCTATGCTATGATATATCATTATTACCGACTAGCTTGTGTAACATGTTATTGAATGTTATTAAATTTACTATTTTGATTATTACAAATTTCTATTTATCATACGAGAAGCAACTGCATCTGCTAATGTATTTAAATGTCTTGGAATATGCTAATATTCAATATAATCAAATTCACGTTCCAAGAGACGAAATCTCAAAAAAACCTTAATAACAATGGATTTCTAATGGCATAAACCTTGTTAAGCTGTAATACAATGAGTTCAGAATCCAACCTAACAATCAAACTCTGAATCCCAAATGAGATGGATTCAGATAATAACTCAATCATTGCACTATACTCTGCAATGTTATTCGTTGTTTGACCGAGGCTTATTCCATGCATAGACACTAACTCATTAGAGGGTGAATAGATAACCCAAGCTGCGGAAGAAATGTTCCGTGTATTATGACAAGCACCATCAACAAAACCAATGTATGTTTGAAGAGACGTCAACATCTGAAATATCAAGAGTAAAATCAAGATAAGCAGGAATAGTGATAAGAGCACTCCCTAAACTAGGCACACTTTTCTAATCTAAAACACACCAGCTGTAAAGAAACTAATCTAACAAAAAATCTCCACACAGAATTTAAGCATAATATCTCTTCAAATAAAGTCCATTTCTGGGTTTACCAAAAGAGACACTGTCAAAATCTATCAATTCATAAGCCCCTTTTGCCAGCTTTCGCTTAACAATGTAAGGACCATGCCACATAGGTACAAAATTTACAACCCCTAGCTTATCGTTCGCTTGATCATATAATAAAACTAGGTCTCCTTCTAAAAAATTACAAGGTGTAACATTTTGTTTGTACTGAGCTTTCACTCGTTTTGCATGAGTCTCGTTTGCTATTGTAGCAATGCGTCGATTCTCATCTAGCTAAGCTAAGTACAAAAAATGTTTCTCCTCTTTAGAATTAGCTGAGAGTAATTCTATGGCTAATTGTATTAATGTAATTTCACATTCAATAGGTAGCACTGCTTCCAAACCGTAGACCAATTGAAAAGGAGTGAAACCAGTCAATGTTTTTACTGAGGTCCGATATGCCCAAAGTGCTGAAAATAACATGGTATGCCAATTCGACTTATGAATACTAATGATTCGTTGGATCATAGTGACTAAAACTTTATTGATAGCTTCAACCAGACCATTAGCCTGCGGGTAATACAAAGTAGAACTATTGTGGCACAGGCCAAGTTGATTTGTCAGTGCAGTCATCATGATATTTCGAAAGTGACTTCCATGATCAGTAATAATAGCTTGAGGAACACCGAATCTAGCAATTATATGATTGAATACGAAATTTGCAGCAGTCTTGCCGTTTACCAAAAATGTAGGCATCGCCTTAGCCCACTTACTAAAATAATCTACCGCTAGGATAATATATGCATGCCCCTCGGCCGAGTGAGGGTTACATGTAATAAAGTCAATACCCCACTTTACGAAAGGACTGATAACAATTATAGGGTGAAGATCAGTTTCGGTTGAACAAGAATCAGAAAACGACTGTATAGCTTGATATGCAATTTCAAAGGGACTTAAAGGCACCGCGCCATCACATGAATCCACCTCATAATCAGAAGGTACGATCTAAGGATCATCAAAAGCAATAGTGTTCGATGAAATCATATGAATAGTTGCAATAGAAGGCAATACGTTAGGAGGAGGGAAGGAAAAAGTTCCTAGTAAACCAAAATCTTTAATCAAACCTACTCCAACATCCTTATAAGGGATATTTGTTTTACCGACGTGCTGAATACTATTTGTAGAGGCTGGTTTGGATGAGAAATAAGTCAGCTAGTATATCGTAACGATCTTTCCATTATGAGGAAACTTGATAAGCCGAAAGACCGATGAAACAATAGCAGTCATAGCATAAGACCAATTGCGACCTAGGAGAAGGTTGTAATCTAGAGGGGCATCTTCCACTTCCACATCTAGATTTACGGTTTTGCCTTCGACCCCTATAGGTAAATCCTACAAAATACCAAAAGGATGGAACCCTCAGCCATCAAAAGCCTTTAGAATTGTCAGAAACTGATTGAGTGTGGGAGAACCAAGCGATCTCCAACATTGGATCGAAATAATACATGTAGAAGCCCCTTCATCAATCACAGTCCGAAAGCAAGGCCTGTTTTTTACTAACACTAGAATCTGGAAAGCCATTTGATGTGGTAGGCGGGGTGTACTATTCTATAAATCGAAGATTATTAGGTTCAAATCATGAATATCGACAGCTCCTATAGCAGACAATAGTAATTTACACTGTGCTAGGCATGATTGCAGCACTTCTAAAGCCGACATTGTTGAAGGGGAAATAGCTGTCTTCAACAATGTTATAATTCTAAGCAGCTGTCACATGTGGATTGAAAGCTGATTTCCGAAGTATACCTTTAGCAGGCGGTTTGATTACTAAGTCAGGGTTGGGTTTCTCGATCTGTAGTGGACCGAAACCAGGAGGAGGTGAAGTTGATGTGTTTGAATTAGAAGATTCTGCTTCTTTACCACCAATAGAATTTTTACTACCATAATCTTGCGATCGCATCGAAATCCTGACATGAGACATCATCATAATGGGTTCTTTTGAGGCATTCAAGGAAGAACCAATCATCTTACTATCTTGAGTGGGAAAAGGATCCTTCAAGACAGCAGGAGTTTGAGAACCTTTAATGATTTTCGAAACCTCTGCTCGATGTGGGCAGTCTTTGGTAAAATGATCCTCATCACAAATGAAACAAGGATAGCGAGGTTTCATCAGTAGATTCATTTTTATCTGTTTTATCTTTTGAATTTTGTTTGATTTTCTTCTTCCCCTTCTTTTTGCTACCAGATTTTGATTTGTTCATAGATGATTCTACGATATGGATGTCGGCAGAAATTTCAGTGGAAGAATCTCCTATCGGGGAATCGGGTAAAGTTATTATAGGAGAACAATTCTTTGAATATTTCTTCTTACATTTAGTACTAACTAAACCAATCATACCATCAACGGTATGTGACACTGAAGGAGCTGTAGTTATTTGACCGTGTTTTGGAAGATCAGGGATTTTTTCATATAAAGTACCTGACTGCGTATAAACGAGGTCAAGGTACTGAGCCTGAGAAATGACTTGCTCTTCAGTAACAACTCCTCCCTTAGCTACATCTTCAATGATTTTAGGTAACAATGATTTAATGAACCATTCCGCTAAAATTTTATCCGGAATGAAAACTTTCACTAAACGCCTTCTACGTCGCCATTCATGAATATGGTCTGAAATATATGTGGACGTGGATTGTTTTAGTGAAGTTAACAGTTTCGTGCCATTGTTGTATCTGATAGGAAACTGAAAATGAGTTAAGAAAGAAGTGGCTAATTGATTGAAATTATAAAAAGAGGCTTGTGGTAACTCAATGTACCATTTGGCGGCAAGACCAATAAGAGTTCGTTGAAAAAGATGCAATCGAATTGAATCATCAATGATTGAATTAGATGCACACAGAGGTGATAAGTCATAACGTTATTTGGCGGATCCTCTCCTAACTTACCCTCGAATTTCAGGATATTACTGGGCAACTTACTAGGCATTGGCGGCCAATATGGAAGATAGTAAATCAGATTGTTCGTAAGGCGCAACAAATTAGGTAAATCCAAAGTTGTAATAAATGGTAACTGATGGTTAGGGTTGCGAAAACCTTAAGTAACAAGACCAGGTCCAGGAGGAGGATATCCAGGATAACCTGGAATTGGATTTGCATTAGGAATGTTATAACCTCTTGGGAAACCAGGATTAACCGGACCAAATTGGGGTTGTTGAGGTTGTTGATAAGTATAGCCAGGATATGGTTAATACTGATAAACTGGGTTTTGTACAGTAGGACTGAATTGATACTGCCCCTGGTATGGTTGATAAGTGAATTGCGGTTGACTTGTGACAATCATACTTGGACCAGCTTGTCCTGCAGGCATTTGGACTTAAGTCTGAACTGTAGGTCCTGACTGTGGTACAGAGACTTGAGGAGTTTGCACTAATGCAAGGATAGTAGAAACTGGAGCTACAGATACTTCAGAAACAGGTGTGGTAGGTTGAACAGAAGTTGCAGCAGTTGCAACAGTAGTTTGAGGTGGAGTCTGAGGTGAGCTAGGCCTAGGCTACTGAACTGAACCAGGTGCAGGGGTTTGAACAGTAGGTTGGACCAGAAACCAAAGGTTGTCTAGGTTGATTAGATAACTGCACATTAGGTTGCATAGTCTATTGAGTTTGAGACGGATCCCACACGATATTCATTCCGAAGTATGGACCTATAAAAGGTTGTGCATATGGAGGACCATAACCTAGTTGAATGTAGGGCTGATAATTAAGCGGTACATTTCCATCTCCTTGAAAAAATGATTGACTAGAAGGTGTTTGGAAACCTTTAGTTGGGTACTGACCTTGAGGTTGATAACCCTAAGGCACGTACTGAAACTGGGGTTGACCTTGAGGTATGTACTGAAACTGGGGTTGACCTTGAGGTATGTACTGAGTCTGGGGTTGACCTTAAGGTATGTACTATCCTGAAGGTACATAATGTCCTTGACGTTTCCCCCAGGTGGTAACTGACTACCTTGAGGTTGCCCCCCAAGCGGTAACTGACTACCTTGAGGTTGCCCCCCAAGCGGTAACTGACTACCTTGGGGTTGCCTCCTAGGCGGTAACTGACTACCTTGGGATTGCCCCCCAGGCGGTAACTGACTACCTTGAGGTTGAGGATTTGGAATACTACCAGACATCATAAGGATTTGTTCTGTGTTCAACACTTGAGTTCCATTACTACCAATTGATAACTCTTGTTCAGCTAGTCGAGGAGATGCTCCTGAAAAAGTACCAGTGAGTGATTGGTACCCCGAAGGAATAAAAGGACCGCCATATAAAGATGTTTCCGGTGATTGGGAAAACATAGATGACTGTCTTGACATGATCAATGAAGGATAATAACCTCTTGGTGTAGGATGAAAAGGAATTCGAGGTGGTGAAAAACTAAGACCCGGATTTTCTAAAATTTTTGTCAATGATACATACCAAGCGTCACTCCTAAAAGGACTGTAGAATATTGATTCACGCTCCCTAAGATTTAAATTCTGTTGGTTTTCGGGAAGAGTTACGTCTTCTTCTTGACTAACGAGTTCTTCAATAGAAATAAGGCCAGAAGGAAGATTTTGAGTAATGATATTTCCTACCCTAGGTGAACCAGGTCCACTAGAAGTTGGAGAAGCAAATCTTGAAGTTGGAGTAGCAGTAGGTTCAGTGTCAGGCTCAGAAATTTCAGGTTCTTCAGCTAATTCATTGGAAGGAGAAATACTAGCAGTAACTTCGGAAAATGAAATTGGCTCTTGAATATACTTTGTTGTTTGTATTTGATAATCAGGATGAAAAATTAAAGATGACTCTCTGGCTTCTGGTGATCCAACTCTATTGTCACTAGGTGATACAAGAGCTCGTAGTCCTTCAAGCTGGCTTGGTGTATACTCAGGAGGTTTCACCTGAAGTCTACGAGATTTTCTCGGTAATTCAGCCACGATTAAATATTTAATTAATCACACACAAACAAATAAAATTTCAATAAAACCACCTAAAGTCTCTAAAGAAACAAACAACTGAATCACACGCCTAAAAAATCTAAGAGTTCAAACCACACACAAACAGTAACTTCCCATACTAAAAACACTAGTTGGTGATGAAGTCCAACTTAGTAGAAGTTTAATACAGAAAGGGCGGTTGGAACAGTTACCCCAACAACCTACTTAATGAAACAAACTAGCACAAATTTCTTCGCAAAACCATCTCGAGTGAAGAGAACCCCCCAGAGATTTCAAGTGAGTCTAGTCGATGTCTGCTCCAGGTATAGTGAGATCCTTCCTTCATTATCACCTTAGGAAATAATCTTAATTTTATGGACACTAAGGTTACCAACAACAACAAATACAACTGGGGGAACAGTCTACGATCCGATCTACGCACAAGGGCAGAGTAACAAATCTCAATCCCCTTGAAGGCTCCTCGACATGGTCAATCTGAGGTTTACTAACAAGTGACCCTAGGCTCCTCGAAAATGGTTAATCTGAGGTTTATCGTTTATAATACGCACAAATCTTCTATCTTTCCCAATGAAACAGAATTGATTGTCTCAAAGGTTCAGACATGATCTCGTGATTGACTCCTTTAAGAGAAGCTTCCCATAATGTATCAATTACAATTGAATTTATTTCCTACCGCAAGATGTATCTACTTGTTTGTTTTAACTATCTTGGAGAGTTAATTACTCCCTACTCCAAGATACTAGCCTAAGCTATATTGATGATAAGAGCCCTAGAAATAGAAAAGATTACTAGATCAATTTTAATTAAGCATTTCTTTTATGGGTTGTTCTTTAAGTCAATAGGTATGGAAATGAAACTTTGATGGTGTGAAGATTCAACTCCAAAAACACTAAAAAATGCACCTAAAATGATAAGCAATTCGTTTTTCTTTCAATGAAATTCTAGCTAAAAGAAAGAGTTCAAGAATGCAATTCTTTAAGAAACAATTCTTTCTTTCAACATGGAAATGGAAAGAAAATCTTTTTGTCTTTTTTAATAAGAACTCAAAACGAGACTAATAATTAATGCTCACAATAAATCCCTTTCCTTTTTCAAAACTCGAAACTACAAAAAACAATTTGCTTCAAAAGAGATCTACAAGTTCTAGAAAAACACTCAAAACTACAAAAACTAATTTTGAGATCTAAAAAATTTTAAAAATCTAATTAAATAAAAGCTTCAATTTTTTTAAGGATGTTTTACTTAGTTGTTCAGTAAACTAAGGATTCATTTGTTCAGAATAACAAATCAACCAAAAAACATCCAGATATGTTTTCTTTTGTAAAAATGAAATTCAAAACTTATAACAAAGTTTGTTCAAAGATTTGCAAGGAGAAAACTAAATCTATTTCTCACAAAGGATAGATTTCACAACCAAGTCAGACTCATCAAGAAGGAAAAAAGACACCATGGTGATCTAAGGTTTCTCAAGCTTCTGATCTTTGAGTCACTACAGAGACCAAGTGAAAACCACTCTAGGTATGTAAAACTTCTAGAAAATCATCTAAAACAAAAATACCATTGGAACTCACTCACAAGAGATTTTTGACAGGAAAAATACAGATCTGGGTAGACACTAAAAATCCTAAATGAAACCTAAACTTAACTGGAAGAAGATATTTTAGGTTTTTCAAAAAAAATTACAGGGTCCGCAGGCTCCAGAAGAAACAGGTGTGGTCTTGGTCTGTTTACTAAAGGAAAAGTGTGGAGATGCCCGCACTGTCTGTAAAGAGAAAGTGCGGTCCCCTGAAAACTTCGAAAAAAAACAAAAAATAATCCAGATTCTAAAAACTACCCAAGCCAATATACATCAATCAAAAACCAGAAACGAAAACAATTTTCTCAAGTCAAAACAAAGGAAAACCAAAAATTAAAAACCTTCCCTAGTGGAGTCGCCAATTTGTTGGCCGGATAAATTGATCTTGTGGACAAGACCGATCTCCCTAGTATCAGAAGATAGTCTAGCAACAAACAGACAAACAAATCTATCTTTCTCTAGACATATGCGATTTATAAATAAATACTATAAAGATGTTAAGACCCTACCTTAGATCCAATGCTTGTTCGTAGTAGCCATCCTTCAATCGTTCGAAAGAGTTACCTTTGAAGACCTGCAATCACAAACAAGAAAACATTAAATAACACCTACATAGCAAATATCATAAATCATGTCTATTATGGTGATCAAGGTAAAATAAACCATGAATCAACAGCTTATTGAGAAAAACAAACTTATTTGTATTAACTTTGAAGTAGAAGAACCTTACAACCTTTTCAGCCTTGATGTTGAACAAGCTATTCTTAGGGTCCGAAACAGGAATTTCCTTTACTTTGACAAGCCTTGCACTACTCCAAATGAGATCTTAGAGGTATGTAATCTCTCCTCATAAAAACTCAACTAAGAAGACTAAGTTCTAGCAACATTTCACCTCAAAAATATTCAGCTTCAAACCTCTCCAGTAACCAACCCAATGCTTCTTTTTATAGTGTAGAGGAGGAGGTTACAGGTCCACCTATGAAGGGATAGAATCATCCCTCAAAGGGATAAGCTCCTCACATCAAGGGGTTAGCTCCTTAAGGTATGGGATGCATGAACCTTAAGAGAGCGAACTTGCCACCTCAAGATTTCTTCCAGAAGCTCCTAGAAATGACTGAAAGTGAGTTTTTTATAATATACTTGTGCCTTTTTAAATTTTATAGGGGTCTGTGTTGAGCCCTAAAACTACATCTCTTCTACACACTTTTCTAGACTTTTTCCCCTCACCAGTGCCTCACAAGCTATCAAAGATCATTACATATTGATTCTGAGAGTGCATTTAAGTGGTTTTATAACTATGTTTTTGTGTTTTCTATTTGACTTAGATTTTTCTCATCAACTGCGGAATGCAGCCACTTTCCGCAACTAACTTGAGATTCCGCAACTGTTTTTGTTGATCTCTAGGTTGCAGGTGTCAGCAAGAAAAACAAGGCACATGGGCAGGTCAGAAATGATTTGGACATGGACCAAGTCCTATTGGTTTAGCCAGATTCGTAGAGGAAAGTCATGGTCAAACAAGGAGTCCTATGGCAAACAGGTCTCTATTTCATCATGTAAAAGGGTCCGAGACCATTCCTAGATCCATGGATTCATTTTTGACAGCTGTAGACTGCCTCCACGACACAAATCTAATAGCCACCTTTTGGTAGATTGAATGATCATGGCAACCAACACGCTAAGCTCACGGATGCTATCTTTTTACGTGTCTTCTGCTGAAGGAGTTCCATAGGAAAAACAATTATGTAATTTCCCTTATAAATAATGCGTTTGCAAATGCATGTAGTTAGTTTTTTGTTGATGTAATCTTGTTGTTAAGTTTATGTACTGTGCCGTGACACTGGTCCTGCTGTGTTAATGAGAGGATCCTTCCTCTATTTTGCAATATAATATGACTCTGTTTTATATGACTGTGTGAGCATAATCTTGGATTGACAGGGTTTAACCAAGGCCGTGCAGAGGGCACCTGCTGGCTAAGGTTTCATTCTTTATTTTTGTAAAGTTTTCATATGCTGTTGTTTTATTTCCATTGTAGATATTTCGTAGTTTGTTCACTTGTGTATATTTCACATTCACATTTCAGTTATGGTGATAACGTTTCATTCCTATACATGATTTTCTAAGTGTTGTATATTTTTTCTAACACTGATCAGTGTGTTTCAGGTTAGGATAGGCCCGGGCATTTTCATACAATTTTTGCAGTAAATAGTGACATGATATTGACCTCTCTGCTGACTTTGTTTTTCTTAGCTTTCAATTTCAGTTATGCTTTGATTTCAGTCTTATTCATTTGTTGTTGATAGTTAGTTTAGATATCAAATTCTTCATGTCATTTAATGTTATCTCCAGAGCCATGGCTTAACCCCGAAAAGCTACTTACTGAGCTATCGGATTTTGAGTGAAGTGATTTGATTCTTCATGTTATTGACGTTATCTCCAGAGCCATGGCTTAACCCAGAAAATCTACTTGGCGAGCTATCGGACTATAAGTGAAGAGACTTGATTTTATTTTCATTTGCAAGTAGATAATTTAGATATCAATTCCTCATGTTATTGACGTTATCTCCAGAGCCATGGCTTAACCCCGAAAAGCTACTTGGCGAGCTATCAGACTATAAATGAAGTGAATTGGTTTTACTTTTATTAGTTTGCAATTTTTTATTTGTTTGTGTAATAGCTTAACTTTTATCTCTGTATTTAGATGAGCAACAGAGATAGATATTTCATGATCAGTAGTTCATCACTTGTTTGATTCAAATAGCTGCACATTTACATTCTTGTTCAAGTATTAATTTCATCATTAGCATGTTTTGAGATCCTCTGAAGTGTTAAGTTCTGGAAGTCATCATAAAGGACATAATTGCCTTAAAATCTATACCCATACTTGCCTTCTAAAGTATTCTTAAAACTTAGGAATAGGATTTCCATTTGCATTAGGAGACAAACCAAGATAAAACCCCCAAAAGCAAGATAAAATTAAAAACAATAAAAAGTAAGAAAGAGGTTGTCTTGCACATATAGTGCGCCACACTTCATCAGTTTACGACTCCTAGATTGATAATTAATGTAGCAATTGAGGACATACTAAATTGACTAAACATTTTCGTGTCATTGCTGGGGAAGTGTAACTAGGTAGCCGATCTCTTACAAAAAAAGGGGCAAAAATTGATAACTTCTTGAAGTATGCTCTCCTCTTTCACTTAGTGTGATCAGGAGGATCAGAAAAGAGAGTTATTAGTTCAATAATTTCTTGATTATGCTCTCTTCTTGCACCTAGTGTGACCTGGAAGATCAGAAAAAGAATTATTAGCCCGACTTAAAAACAAAAAACAAAATAAAAAATGACATTCATAGAGCAAGAGATTCTAGGAGAAGGTTTATAGCTAGGGCCAAAAGTTCGATTTTCACAACTCCAACTACTTCAAGGCATAGACAAGATACACCTCCATCATCTTCGACTCATACTCCTAGCCTTAGGATTCCTGGAATTCAAGGGGCAACAGCCGAATTAGGAGATTCTCCCACACTATCTACTAAATCTAACCTAGGAGAAGAACCTTTCTTCACTTCTACAGGGGAACATATTGTAATCAAAGAAGTAGAATCACCTAAAGAAGAGGAGGGAGAAACTCTTCCTCGTTCACCATTAATAGAAGAACCAGAAGAGTCTGAGGAAACTATCATGACAGATGAAGTAGTAGATGGATTTGGAGGAGGGGGTAGAGGTAGAGGAAGAGGAAATAATGGAGGAGGTAGAGGTAACAATGGGGGAAATAGGGATGGAGATAACTCATTTGGATTCCCTATAGCCGATGAAGAAACTCATACAACAATGAAAAACATTTCACCATCTGTCCTCCCAAACTTTTATGGGTTGCGAAGTGAGGATCCTGAAACATTTCTATTTGAGTTTGAAGTCTTGTGCCGAACCTATGACTATATGGAAGACTTTCAAAAACTCAAACTGTTTCCTTCAGCATTGAAAGGAGCTGCTTTGAAATGGTTCATGGGATTAGTCACTCAATCTATTAGGACTTGGAATGATATGAAACAAACATTTTTGGATAGATACCTAGATTATTGTATGCCCACCAATCATAAGGATGAGGTATTCAAGATGATGCAAAGAGAAGATGAAAACTTGGAGGATTTACTTGAAAGATTTCAATACAACTTAAAGAGAGCAAAAATGAGTAATTTAGATGAGGAAACCTTGAAAGCCCTTCTATTGAAAGCCATTATAGATGAATGGATAGATATTTTAAACATGATGGGGAAGGGAGATATTTCTCAACTTCCACTTCGTGACATAGCAGAACTATGTGTCCATCTCTCAAGGGGAAAATCTAAAACTGGAAAAGGGCCGAGAGATCCTTCTCTTATTAGAGCAAACAAATCTGCAACTGGATCAGTAAGTAGGGCAGAGATTGGCAATATGCTTGATGAGTTCAAAATTGATATTCTAGGGAGCCTTAGTGAACAACTAGACACCCTTAAAATACAAAACAAGCAAAAAGAAGAAGTTGATGCCTTGGCCATCTTTTGTCCAAAATGTAGAAAGAAACATGCTCTAAGGGAATGTCCCTTGGATGCAAAAGTTTTAGAAACATGTATGATTTGCTCAGAAAGCCATGAGACCAAGGATTGTCCTTCAATTCCTAGGCTCAAAGCTATCTTTTAGGAAGATCCAAATTCAGTAGAGTCCCTTTGTTTTGTTTCAAGAAGACCATGGTAGGGGCAACAAAATCAAGGATTTAACAATCCTATGAAATTTTAGCTCCTGCCAAATTGGAATACTTGGCAAGAACCTTGGCCTCAACCTCAAAATCCATACCAATCATGGGCACAAGGGATGCAAAATCCTTATGGGAGATTTGCTCAATTCTATCAATATCCTCCATCTTTTCCAAATCAACAAAATCCACAAATTCCAAATCAAAACCCACAACTTTCATTGCCATTCCCACAACAACAACCTTCTCAACAAAATCCAAATTCTCAACTCTTGCTTCCATTTCAACAAAAGACAAATCAATTACCATCCCAGCCATTACCAAATCCCAACAACAAAAATCCTCAGAATGCTTACATGGTAGAAGGACAACAATTTCCTACCTATATGATTGTTCCTCTTAATGATTTTCAACTCAGATCTGGTAGAGTTTTAGAAAAACCTTCTATAGATGTTCAAGAGAAAGGTACCTTTGAGGAGGATTCTCTTAAATTCAGTAAAGGTTCTGAGGAAGCATCTCTTCAAAACCCATTCATTCAAAAAGAAAAAGAAAAAGAGTCAACCCCCACAACTCCTATAGTTGAGAAACCTGTATCTTCATCCACGCCTCCTTTCCCTGAAAGATTACAAATTGACAAAGGGGTGGAAAAACAAATCTTGTTGCTTGACTATGATTTTCTAGATGAATTAGAATGTTTGTATCAAGATTCCCTTGCTACAAGCCATTAGAGAGATTCCTATTCTAGCGAAAACAATAAAGGAGTTGAGTCTTAAAAGACCTGGAAGGAAACCAAGAGATAGAAGAAGAATCCACCTACTAGGAAAAATTGCAGATATCATGATGGGAAAAATTACCATGCATAAGTATGTAGATCTAGGTAGTCCAATTGTCAAGACACATATAAATGGGATAGAAATTCCAAATACTGTGATTGACTTAGGGGCTACTATCAACATTATGAGTAGATAGACTATGGAACAGCTTAAACTTCCTAATCTTATTTTTACACCCACCTTACTGCAACTTGCAGATAGATCAATAATCAAACCAGATGGTGTACTAGAAGATATTTCAGTCTCCTTAGATTCTTGGGAATATCCAGTAGATTTCATGATTTTGACTCCCAAGAGTAATTTAGGAGGACATTCACTCATCTTATGAAGACCTTGGCTAGCCACAGCTGATGCTTTCATTAGTTGTAGATCTAGAGATATGTACATTTCTGATGGTATTTCAACAAAGAAATTCAATTTGTATCCTCCAACAAAGGCAATTACAGAAGTAGGAGACAATGAATGGGTTGATGATGAAGATATTATACAACCTGTCTTTACTGTCTCTGAAATTAGTGAAGATAGTCAAATTTTGAAACATCTTCAGAATATGACCACACGCAATTTCAGTTAGATTCTGATATTGAATATTTATCATCAAGAAAAATGTCTCTTTACTCTATGGAAGAGTTTGGTAGCTCTACCATTGAAATTTTTCCAGGAAAAACATTGAATATCAACCTCAGAGAAGGATGAATCCAAATCTTAGGGAGATAGTGAAAGAGGAGCTCCAAAAACTACTCAATGTAAATTTCATTTACCCAATTTCAGATAGCCGATGGGTTTCTCCTTTGGTTATAGTAGCCAAAAAGAATGGTAAATGGAGGGTATGCATTGATTACAGGGAATTGAATAAAGCAACTTTGAAGGATCACTTTCCTTTGCCCTTTATCGATCAAGTATTAGATACATTAGTAGGCAAAAAGTACTTTTCATTTTTGGATGGTTTTAGTGGTTATAATAAAATTCAGGTAGCACCTGAAGATCAGGATAAGACCACATTTACCTGTCCATGGGGGACTTTTGCTTATCGAGTGCTTCCTTTTGGATTATGTAATGCACCTACAACATTCCAAAGAGTAGTACTAGGAATTTTTTCTGATCTAATCCATGATTGTGTAGAGGTATATCTGGATGATTTTACAGTTTATGGTAATTCGTTTGAAGAGGCATTAGAAAATTTGGAAAAAGTCCTTATAAGATGTAAAGAAACAAACCTTTCACTAAGCCATGAAAAATGCTTTATGATGTTTACTGAAGTTATTGTTTTAGGACATCATATTTCGGGGGATGGGATTAAAGTTGATAGGTCAAAAGTTGAAGTCATCTCCAAGTTACCTATTCCAAATTGTCAAAAGGATGTTAGAAGTTTTCTAGGATTTATTGGATATTATAGAAGATTTATAGAAAACTTCACCAAAATAACATCTCCACTCTTCAAACTGCTTACAAAAGACTGTGAATTCAAATGGGGTCCTGATTGCCAATCAACATTTGAAACTTTGAAAACAAGAATATCTGAAGTGCCTATCTTGAGAGGACCAAATTGGAAACTCCCTTTCCATATTTTTACAGATGCTTTAGATACAGCTCTAGGGGTTGTATTGCGATAGAAAGATTTAGTTCCTTATGCCATTTACTATACCAGTAAAAATTTAACTCCTACTGAGTTGAACTATACTGTGACTGAAAAAGAGTTCTTAGTTGTTCTTCATGCAATCAACAAGTTCAAACATTATATAACAGGCTATGAAACTTTTATTCATACTAATCATTCTGCAATTAGATATCTAATGAACAAACCCGTTACTAATGGCAAAGTTACAAGGTGGCTCCTACTTTTACAGGAATTCAATATTACTGTGTTAGATAGACCAGGGAAACAAAACACAGTAGCTGATTTCTTGTCTAGGATTCAGAATACTAAAGAAGATTCTCCTGTAGAGGACAAGTTTCCTGATAAATATTTATTTGTAGTAACTATTAAGACTCCTTGGTATGCAGATATAGCTAACCATTTGGTTACAGGGAAACTACCTCCACATTTATTTCCTGGTGAAAGAAGAAAGATTATTCAGGAGAGTTCAAAATATTCATGGATTTCTAACGAATTGTTTAAAACAGGACCATATCTTGTGATCAGAAGATGTGTTAGAGAAGATGAGATGCCTGATATTCTCAAAGCATGTCATGATGAACCATGCGGTGGACACTTTGCTGACAAAAGGACAGCCTAGAAAATCCTCTCTTTAGGATATTATTGGCCATCCCTCTTCAAAGATGCAAAACAATATGTCAGAAGATATGACAGCTGCCAAAGAGTAGGGAAACCTACCCTCTCAAATGAAATGCCATTACAACCACAGGTACTCATTGAACCCTTTGAAAAATGGGCTTTAGATTTCATTGGACCTATTAACCCATCATATAAACAAAGAAAGTATATATTGGTATGTACTGATTATGTCACTAAATGGGTAGAAGCCAAAGCATTATTTTCTGCTACTGAGTATTCAGTTGTTAGTTTTCTTTATGAGGATATTTTTACTCGCTTTGGTGTTCCAAGAGAAATTGTGACAAATTAGGGAGGTCAATTCACATCCAAATTGGTGGAGAAGCTGATGGAAGAGTACAAGGTCAAGCACAGAAAATCTACTCCTTACCATCCACAAGCAAATGGTCAAGTGGAGTCTACAAACAAAGTTTTTAAAGGCATCATTACCAAGATTGTTCATCTACACAGAAGAGATTGGACAGAAAGGCTTCCTGAAGCCTTATGGACCTACAGAACTACATGGAGGAATACAACAGGACATTCTCCCTATGAACTTGTTTATGGGAAAAAAATTCTACTCCCCATTGAGTTCCAAGTTAGAACCTTCAAGATGGCAATTCAATTGGGAATGGATCTATCAAAAGCCCAAAAGCATAGAATGGAGCAGTTGAATGAAATAGATGAGTTCAGACAAGAAGCAATCCTAAGAACTGATCTAGTTCAATATCAAAGAGCTAAGTGGCATGACAAATACATCAATGGGAAAAAGTTTCAAAAAGAAGATTGGGCATTGCTATTTGATTCCAAGTTTAAAGATTTCAAAGGTTAATTTTAGACTCATTGGCTTGGGCCATATGAGATTGAAAAAGTTTTTAGCAATGGAGTAGTAAGAATCAAAACCATTGATGAACATCAAACTTCTCTTATTGTGAATGGCCACAGATTAAAGATCTATCATAAGCCACTCTCAAAGGAGGAATTTGTCAAAATCTTTCAAGATAATTCTGCAATAAGGCTGGTGAAGAAGAATCCTTCTTCTCCATTAGCCTAGTCTTTGTTCTTTTTTGTATTATAAAATATATATATATATATATATATATATATATATATATATATATATATATATATATATATATATATATATATTGTATAAGCCTGAAAACCAATCACTGATTGACAGTCTCATACAGAAAATACTGGGTGAAAATTAGAAACTTTTGACGCCCTATATTTTCCAAAAAAAATATTTCCTCATTTTACTCATAGTTTCATGTCACTTCACTTCATTTCATTTCATTTCATCATCACATTTCACCAATAAAATTCCTTATATGACCAGTTTTCATATATCATTCACTCAATCATCATTCATTTCCATCCATCTCCATTCAATCATATATTCACTGTGTCAGTTTCTGCAGTTGAATTCAGTTTCCACAGCTAAAAACTGATTCCGCAGCTAACACTCTGTTATTCAGCACTGACAGTCAGATGTTAGCCAAATAATGATGGGAACCAAATGGAGGTATGACAAAGGAAAATATGTTGAAGATATAAAACACCTAAAGTACCAACAAGAAGCAACCAATCAAAGGTTAGTGAGTGGAAGTGGTAAGATTCTAAGGTAAGCAAAATTCATTTCAAATAGCATTTTAAAGCACATTCTATATAGTTATGGAACCACAACTCCATTATGTGTAATGATTATCATTGATAGCTTTCATAACCACTCCATGGCCTTTACATGATTCCTCCATGAACCTTGCATTAATTTTTAACGGCCTCATGATCCGCCTCCGAATTTAACTCGTGTTTATTTGTACGTTGGCATTCCACCTACTGAACCGGGTAATTATGAGGACGTAATCTATTTGATCACGGCTCTTCCCCGCAGCACAAATCCGCAGTCATTTTGAGAACATTCTCACGCCTATTCTACAACCTTCTATCTCAAAAGCCAAGCTCACTCTACTTCTATACTATCCCATTGAAGTTGCGTTTGTTATTTCTAGCTTGTTTACATCCCCGTGAACTCATTCTCATTACCTGTCTCTGCTCTTTCGTTTACAACTACTGGTTTTTCTCCACAAACCTTCTCCATTCCCCGCTAACACAGCTATTTCACCTTCGTCAATCCATTACTCACTTAGACGTATTTTAAGGCAGGAGGAAGAAATGGGTCTTTTGCTAAGAGCAGAACCGGAAGGGCCTAAATTCATGGAGGGGTATCCACAATTGAAAAGCATACTAAGGAACGCACGGTGGCTACAATTCATCCAGAAATTTAGAGGTTACAATAAAGAAGTTATGAAGACATTTGCGAGGTCTTTTAATGGTGTGGAAGTTGAGGTTGGAGATCCTAAATTTTCAGTCATAGAGGCATCTATCGCAGCAGCAATGAAACTCCCACAGGAGGGGGAACGGTGGTTCAAAAAAAAAACTTTGATGAGAGGGCCTGGAGAATTATCCTATGCAATCCAGGTATGGATATAACCATTTTCAAATGTGGAATCCCTATCTCTACTTTAGAGAAAAAGTGGACTAGTCTATTATTGATAATCCAGAAGTTTATTACATGTGAAGGACGATTTGGGTCCATATATATGTACCACATCTAGTTGCTAATGAATTTTATAGAAAATCAAACCATCAATTTGCCTTAATTTTTATTGAATAGCATGAAAAAGATGTCCGTAACTGTACAAAAGAATCTGGAGGAAACAGAGCCCCACCTGTACCATCACGACCTTGTAAAAATTTTGATTAAAAAACAGTTTAAGGCAAAGAAGGACACCTGGGAACAATTTTTGATTAGAAACTTCTTTCGGGATCCACCTGAAACACCCAAGAGCAGCTCAGCAAGGAAAAGTAGGAGAAGGAAAACAAGTGTGAAAATTCAGGACACTCCTACTAACATAGCTAAAGAAACTAATAAGGAAGAGAAGTTGTCTAAAAGTAGGAAGGAAAGAACTGAGGTTAGGAAGCAAAGAAAACTCAAGGGGAAAAGAAATATTGAAGTTGTCTATCAAACCCCAGAACCTTCCTCAGAAGAGGACCAAATACTCTCTGAAAGACTAGTTTACCTTCAGGAACAATCAGCTGTAGCAAAGAAAAAAGGGAAAGAAAAACAGAGTGTGGAGAAAGGAGACACTAGCTCACAAAATCTAAGGAGGAGCTCCAGACTTAAAGGAAAACTGAGGAAAGTAAAAACTAAAGGGCCCCACTTCATTGATTTAGGATGGAAAACATTGGAATAGCCTCCAGCAATCCCTCTTAGCCGTAGCCCACACCATACTCCTATTCCTGAACCAAAATTTGAGATCAGTCCTTCTCAGCTAGATTTTGAGATCAGTCATTCTCAGCCAGATTTTGGGGACAACCCAAGAAAGACTACACCTGAGATAGATCCAACCCAACAAGAAATGTATGATTATATTGAGTCATTGGAGAAGACTGCCACAGATCAAGGCACTTCATCTGCCCAGCCTAATACAGCCTAGGAAGCTCTAATCCAATCACTAAAACAGGAAGTTTTTGAGCTAGAAGTCCTAAATAGACACATCAAAAGAGAAAATGAAACATTGAAAGAACATAGTAGGTTGGATAAGATTATTCACGACAACACCATGTTGCATCTTGGGCTGTGGTAGAAGAAAAATAGAAAATTGAAGAAAAAGAGTAGGAGGTTGAGCAGAGCTCTCATCAACCTCAAATTCAAGTGCCTAATGAGGAAGCCGAGGATGACAGTGGTACCAAGAAAGAAGAAAAGAAGGCTGGATGTGTTAGCAGAGATCTCAAAACACATGAACTGACGGGAGGATGATCATAGTTTTGGTTGCATGAGGACATGCAACACCTTCACAATGGGGGTATGTTGAGCCTTGAAACTACATCTCTTCTACACACTTTTCTAGACTTTTTCCCCTCACCAGTGCCTCACAAGCTATCAAAGATCATTACATATTGATTCTAAGAGTGCATTTAAGTAGTTTTCTAACTATTTTTTTGTGTTTGCTATTTGACTTAGAGTTTGCTCATCATCTGTGGAATGCAGCCACTTTCCGCAGCTGACTTGAGATTCCACAGTTGTTTTTGTTGATCTCTAGGTTGTAGGTGTCAACAAGCAAAACAAGGCACGTGGGCAAGTCAGAAATGATCTGGACATGGACCAAGTCCTATTGGTTTAGCCAGATTCGTAGAGGAAAGCCATGGTCAAACGGTGGTCAAAGGAGGAGTCCTACAGCAAACAGGCCTCTGTTTCAGCACGTAAAAGGGTCCGAGACCATTCCTAGATCCGTGGATTCATTTTGACAGTTGTAGACTACCTCCACGACGCAAATCCAATAGCCACCTTTTGGTAGATTGAATGATAATGGCAACCAACACGCTAAGCTCACGAATGTTATCTTTTTACGTGTCTTCTGCTGAAGGATTTCCATAGGAAAAATAGTTATGTAATTTCCCTTATAAATAATGCATTTGAAAAAGCATGTAACTAGTTTTTTGTTGATGTAATCTTGCTGTTAAGTTTATGTACTGTGCCGTGACACTAGTCCTGTTGTGGTAACGAGAGGATCCTTCCTCTGTTTTGAAATATAATAAGACTCTATTTTATATGACTGTGTGAGCATAATCTCGGATTGACAGCGTGTTAACCAAGGCTGTGCAGAGGGCCCCTGCTGGCTAAGGTTTCATTCTTTATTTTTGTAAAGTTTTCATATGCTGTTGTTTTATTTCCATTGTAGATATTTCGTAGTTTGTTCACTTGTGTATATTTCACATTCACATTTCAGTTATGGTGTTAATGTTTCATTCATGTACATGATTTTCCAAGAATTGTATATTTTTGCTAATACTAATCAGTGTGTTTCAGGTTAGGATAGGCCCGGGCATTTTCATACAATTTTTGCAGTAAATAGTGACACGAGATTGACCTCTCTGCTGACTTTGTTTTTCTTAGCTTTCAATTTCAGTTATGCTTTGATTTCAGTATTATTCATTTGTTGTTGATAGTTAGTTTAGATATCAAATTCTTCATGTCATTTAATGTTATCTCTAGAGCCATGGCTTAACCCCGAAAAGCTACTTGGTGAGCTATCAGATTTTGAGTGAAGTGATTTGATTCTTCATGTTATTGACGTTATCTCCTGAGCCATGGCTTAACCCAGAAAAGGTACTTGGCAAGCTATCAGACGATAAGTGAAGAGACTTGATTTTATTTTCATTTGCAAGTAGATGATTTATCTATCAATTCCTCATGTTATTGACATTATCTCCAGAGCCATGGCTTAACCCCAAAAAGCTACTTGGCGAGCTATCAGACTATAAATGAAGTGAATTGGTTTTACTTTTATTAGTTTGTAGTTTTTGATTTGTTTGAGTGCAATAGCTTAAATTTTATTTATGTATTTAGATGAGCAGTAGAGATAGATATTTCATGATCAGTAGTTCATCTCTTGCACATTTACATTCTTGTTCAAGTATTAATTTCATCATTAGCATGTTTTGAGATCCTCTGAAGTGTTAAGTTCTGGAAGTCATCATAAAGGACATAATTGCCTTAAAATATATACCCATACTTGCCTTCTAAAGTATTCGTAAAACTTAGGAATAGGATTTCCATTTGCATTAGGAGACAAACCAAGATAAAACCCCCAAAAACAAGATAAAATTGAAAACAATAAAAAGTAAGAAAGAGGTTGTCTTGCACATATAGTGCGCCACACTTCATCAGTTTACGACTCCCAGATTGATAATTAATGTAGCAATTTAGGACATACTGAATTGACTAAACGGTCCGCACCTTTAACACAGAGACAGAGCAGTCAGGTGCGCAGGAGAGATGACCATTAGGTGCGGGACTGCAAGTAATACAAAGAGAAAGTGCGGAACCAGAGTTTTAAAGACTTTGAGGGCTTTTTTATTACTTTCAAGGCTTGATATGAGGAAATGATGCTTCAGACTTGCAGAGGGGGAAAGTATGAGTAGTAATGAGCTCACATAGATAGCGGAATGTCAAGGTGACAATTTTTAGTGCAACACCCCATGTGACACAACACGTCAACATAACCA
Organism: Pinus tabuliformis; assembly: GCA_031772625.1. Classification (NCBI taxonomy): domain Eukaryota; kingdom Viridiplantae; phylum Streptophyta; class Pinopsida; order Pinales; family Pinaceae; genus Pinus; species Pinus tabuliformis. Next base: position 690,130,616 of record CM062819.1, read on the forward strand.
ACCCCATTTAAAACAACATATATCAGTTACCATAACACGGTTCCACCCACGTTAAATGCGTCCATGTAAATGGTTATTAAACCAACCTACAAAAATAAACCGCCCACGATATGTATCATATTAAAATGGGAGGGGTAGGATTTGATCCCCCGACCCCTCCTCAACCATTATCTTAAATTGCCAACACGTCAAACGGACTCCGTTGGGAGATCTGTTAACGCAACATTACAAAAATCTTCATTTCTTTAGTGCACCGAGAATGAACCCGGCCTAGAGTTCGAGACAATATTTTTTTAATTAATTGCAGGTGGAACCATGAGTGTGGAGAAGATGCAGGTAGAACCATGATTGAGCCCAACTTTTAGGAGGGCGAAAATTTTCTAGTGTCCAAATTGGACAAACTTTATGTTGATCCTACACCTCTCGATGACACGAACTTGATGGCATAGATAGAGTTTTGATCTGAGCAGTAGATCTTCAGATGACCCAAAGGAGGGAATCTTTGAGGAATTTAGGGGGAATCTAAAAGATTCTTGTAGCCCCAGATTTTCACTTTGTTAGAATTCAAAAGTTTGACAGTCGATTTTACACTATTCGATGCCATGAATCTAATGGGGCAATCATATTTCCCATTTGATCATTCTATTTTTAGCCCACTTTTCAAAGTGGAGTGCATGTGTCAACATTCAATGTGCGAGCAATCATTTCCATGATATTCGAAGCCATGAGTTTGATGGTACATCCAGGTCCAACAATTTATCATCCTCTTGTTCAGATAACTCCTTTATGTGAGGTATATGCAGTGTGATCATGTACGTCTTTGTCTCTTTGCTTGAGATGCATTGTGCTATATAAATCCATGTTTGATGTTTGATGTGGGATCTTGTTCTATTCTTGATGTGACATGTACTTACTGTCATGTTTTGATTGAGATCCCTTTCTTGCCATGTTGACAGGATACTTATGTGTTGCCATGTATGAATTGAGATCCTTTGATGCCATGTTGGCGGGATGCTTATTATTATCATACGTGAAATTATGTCATGCTGATGAGAGTCCTTTTGTGAATGAGAGTTCCTGTAGCAGAACATCTCATGGAGCCACTCCCGCATGAGGGCATATTCCTTGCATGATAGATAAAAAAAAGTCATGTACATCATCACTCTTTCTAGCACTTAATGCAACATCCTACACCATCTTGACACCGGGGCCTAGAGACGTAGTCCCTCCTGGACGAACTCCGTTAGCAACGTCTCATGTCTATGATTTTCTTATGTTTCCATCTATTTAAGCATGCATGTGTATTCATTTATGCTCTTTTAAATGTAATTATAACAACATCACGAAAGTAAATATCTTGGTTAAATCTAGGAGTTGAGTCAACTCGGATCACCTGCCCTTAGTGGCTCCACAACATGACTGTTGTAGTAACCAAACTCTTGGAAGATCAGGCCACCAGACAGGGTGAAGAGGAATCCAACGATCCAAAAGAGGAAACCATGCCTTCCAATGATGATACTCCTTCCGACATGCTAGCTTTCGAAGTCATTTGTAGAGGAGAGGTTCTGACCGTTCAAGAAGCCATTGTGGGAGACACCCCTCCCCTAAAGCCTCCAAAAATAATAGCCTCAGGAGTAAGGGGCCTGTTTCAAACTCCACCCTGGAAGAAAAGAAAAGGGCTCTGTTAAGATGGATCTTTCCACCCAGCAACACCAGCCAACCATCCTCCCTTTCCCCTAAGGGGGCACTTAGACAAAGCCCCAAGGATTCCCTGGTGGGTGGCAAAAGAGACACCTCCATACCAAGAGGCTTGATCAAATCCGGTACGGCTAAAATCACCACGTCCCCACAAAACACTCTGGAAGACACTTCGTCCATGGAATTGGAGTATAATATCATTAAGGACATGAAGAAGACGCGAGTCAATGTCTCGTTGTATGAGCATACCAAGTTGTCCAACCAGTGCGAGTTGATCGTCAAAAATTTTGCCTCCTCTTCCACAGCCTCAAAGCCTTCCTCATTGGCCAAGACTAAGTTCTTAGGCCGATCTTAGGCCATAATCGACCTTCAAGGCATTTCCAATGACACAAATGCAAACTTGAGAGGTTCAAGTCCCCCTTTCCTTCTAACCTTCGAAATATTTAACTACAATGTGCACAATTGCCTCGTCGACTTCGGTGCGTCAACCAATGTCATGCCCTGTTCAGTATGAATGAAACTAACATCCAACCCAAGAAAATAGATGCAAAGATCATTTAACTAGATAGGTCCCAAGTCCCTGCCATCGATGAATTGAATAAGGTGATAATCAGGTTGTCCTCCGATCCTTGGATGCATTAGTGCATCGACATAATTGTGGTTGACATCCTAGAATCCTATGGGTTAATCCTTAGTAGGGACTTGTCTTGTAAAATCCAAGGTTACTTTGCCACAGACTGGTCCCACTTATGGTTTCCCTATAAAGGAAAGAATAATCAAATCAAAGTCAACAATGAGCCTTGCATGAAACACACCGTCACCGATCTCGAAGGCTCCAATGAGCCGGTCAGATTCGCTCAAGAAGAGCTAAGGGTGTTCTTTCTTAAGACATTGATGCGTTGTTACCAATCCAAACCGTCAATCATACCCCTTGGTACTCAGCTAGAGCTCCCATTGCACACCTCAACCAATGAAAATGAAATTTTTTCTCTAAATCTATGTACTCGAGACCCGCTTGTTCTTAATGATAAAATCTAGATGCTATATTAAAATGGGTCCAAGACTCATGATGGGGTTAGAGCAGGTTGCATCCTCCTGGATCCCAAAAGGAACAGATTTTTTATTTCTTGCAGGTTGGAGTTCTGATGCACCAACAACATCGCAGAATACGAGGCATTGATCCTCGGCCTCAAGAGAGATGTAGAACTGAAAGTTGATTGTGTGAAGGTAATTGACGACTCTAAAATCATTACATGACAAGTATGGAACACAATTCACTGTTTGCCACCACACCTAAAGAATTACCTACAAGAGGTATGACGCCTGATCAGTTATTTTAAAGCTTTTAACATTACTTTTGTTCCTAGATTCAATAATGCCACTGCTGATACTCTAGGAAATGCAACCTCTAGATATACACCCCTTAGGGATGTTTTTTCAATTGAAATTATTTATAAACCATTCGTCCCTGATAATATAACTAACTTACGCATTTTTAATGATGACCAATAGATACTGGAGTTCATGACGAACACAGAGGTGTTTAAAGACACAACCATCGAGGAGGAAGAACATGAGAGGTCCTTGTAAGAAGAGGAAAACTCACATAAGGGAAAATCCATACCTAAAGGAGTGGTCTCGCTCAAAAAATTATTTGATCTACAAAACCGCTTCCAGGGCCCGCCAAATACCAAGATACAAAGTTACACCCTTTCACACGAATAAATCAATCTTGGAACATAGTCTGACCCCAAATTTGTCAACATAGGAGTGGGATGCTCCTCCAAGGAAAGACAAGATCTCATCAGCCTGTTTAAGAGGTACACAACATTTTTCGCTTAGACATATGATGACCTAAAGACTTATGATACGTGGATCATCCAGCATGTCATTCCTTCTAAAGAAGGGGTCAAACCATTTCAATAGAAGTTGAGGAAAATGCATCCTACGTTGGAACCCATCATTCCAAAGGAAATCAAGAAGTTTTTATATGCTCTCATTATATTTAAGTTCAAACATTCTATGTGGGTTTTGAACCTTGTCCTTTTACAGAAAAAGTCTGGAGAGATCCGTTTATGCGTCAGTTTCTAAAACCTCAATCGGGCATCAAACAAAGAGAATTATTTGATCCCCTCCATGGAATAGATCCTCCAAACTATCTCAGGGTGGGAAATGTTTTCCTTGCTTGATAGTTTCTCTGGCTACAATTAGGTCCTAGTAGTTAAACTATACCAGATTAAAACAACCTTCAAGATGAAGTGGGGAACGTTCACATTTCGTTGCATGCCTTTCGGACTTATTAATGTTGAGGAAACATTCCAGAGCGAAATGGACATCACTTTCATGGGTTTAATGGGCCAAAGTGTGGTGGTTTACCTCAATGATGTCACTGTCTTTTCGAAAAGAAGGTCTGACCACCTCCACCATCTTAAGAATATTTTTGAATGGTGCCGGAAATATGGGATTTCACTTAACCCCAAGAAAATCATATTCGTGGTCTCTGAGGGAAATCTCCTTGGAAATATCATCAGCAAAGACAAAATCACCGCCAATCCTAACTACATGAAAGCTATAACAAAGATTCCTCCAACAAGAAACAAAAAAAGTATACAATATTTCCTTGGTAAAATCAATTTCCTTCGCAAATTTATTTTAAATTTTGCCCAAATTGTTAAACCATTACTGAACATGATCAAGAAAGATTCAGTTTTCAAGTGGAAACAAGAAGAAAAGGAGGCTTTCGATCACATCAAGAAAGCTATCGATGAGGCCCCTTCCCTCTTTAGCCCAGAATTTAGCAGGGATTTCATCTTATACACTTTTTCCTCAGATTCGTCTTTAGCCACCTTCCTCAAGGAAAAGGATAGAAACAACGATGAATGTCCTATATGTTTCATGAGTGCAGGACTTTAAGGCACAAAACTCAATTACCCTGACATAGATAAGCAAGCATATGCGTCTACAAAGAAGTGAAACATTTCAAACTGTACATTCTCAAGAACAACATCACAGTGATGGTTTTGCACCCTACTATCAGGTCACTCTTCATCTAATAAGAGTTGGGCAAGAGGAGATCCAATTGGATGACTTCCCTCTAGGAATATGATTTGGATTTCAAACCCTTGCACATGGTGAAAGGGCACAAACTATGCAAACTAACCACTGAATCTGCAAACCTACGAGGCGAGGAGGCAGAAGGTTGAGAGCATGAGCTCGAAATGTATTAGAATGAACTACTTAGATCCCATAATCCCTCATTGTGGTACTCTGACCTGAAGAAATACCTAGGGAAAGGGACCTTATCGCCTACCTTGTCTACAAAGAAAAATAGGGCAATAAGGCTCAAAGCTACTTGATATCAAATGGTTCAAGGTAACCTATTTCAAAAACACCACCTTGTCTTGCTACTGAGATGTTTGGAATATGATGAAGCCCAATGGGTATTGAAAGAGTTGCACGACAGATCGACAGGGGGCCATTATGCTGGCAACACCACTGCCCACAATATTATGTAAGCAGGGTTCTACTAGCCCACACTCTTCAAAGACATGCATGCTTATGCCCGAAAGTGCCCCATTTGTCAGAAGCATGCAAGAGGCAGTCTCAGTCATCTGCCCCTCTCCAACCCATAGTGGTAAAGAGCCTTTCCAACAATGGAGGTTGGATGTCATTGGGGAGATTGTGCCAAACTCGTCAAAGAAGCACAAGTATATACTCATGGCCACTGACTATTTCACTAGGTGGATCGAAGAAATTCCGTTACAGAAAATCAACGACGATGAGGTAATATCTTTCGTTAATCAATATATCATGGCTAGGTTCGGTGTCCCAACCACACTTGTGTTTGATAGTGCTACATATTTTTCGTCTTTAAGGTTGCATGATTTTTCTTTGGAAAACAACATTGTTTTAAAACATTAAGCCAACTACTATCCTCAGGGGAATGACCTAGTAGAATCTACCAATAAAAATCTCATCCACGTCCTCAAGAAAACCTTACTATCCCACCAAAGAAATTGGCACAATGCCCTCAACAATGCCTTGTGGGCCGATCGGGTTACGCCCAAACTATCCCTTGGGACATCCCCCTACTTTCTGGTTTATGGGAAAGAATCCATCCTTCCACTGAACATCCACCTCTCCACCCTCCAATTATCGTAGGAATCATAATGCTCCCCTTTCCCTACCATTCAAAACTACACCGACATGCTCCTTAGATTGGAAGAGGAGAAACAAAAGACTAGGGAGAAGTTTGTCATTCACCAAAACTGAATTAAGAGGTGGTTTGACAAGAAATTTGTAGGAACTTGTGAATTCTATGTAGGAGACCTAATTCTTAGGTGGGAGAGGGCCCATGAGGACAAGGGAAAACACACTAAGTTCCAAGACTTATGGATTGGTCCTTTCCAAGTCAAAGAGAAAATTTTCCAGCATACCTATAAGTTGCAAACTCTGGGAGGGTGGGTTGAACCCCTTCCTATGAAAAACCAAGATCTCAAATTCTACTTCACCTAGCAGCCCTCATGGCTGCTAACACACCTTGTATTATAGTTCCCTTTTGTTCTTTCTTTCCTGTTAGTTTATCTTTTTAGTTTTGTTTTGATTTTTGTTTTGCCTTAAATAAAAATTTTGGGATGTTGGGCTGAGGTTGAAGTGGCCCTGCACTCTAGCTCAGATGGTTTCTCTATAGAACCACCTTTTGATCGAACCTTAAGTTGCGACCAAAATAGAGTATTGAAACTTATCGTAGTGGGGAAATTGATGCCATCCATAGTCCCCTATCTTGCACTGGTCTATCCTAGCTATTGACTCAGCCTGGATTGTGCAATGTTTTATCTCACCCGTTGGGTCGAGAGTGGGGGAAGCTAAAGAAAACTCTTTGGGCATACACATATTTTGGGAAAACAATAAGGTCTTTAAAAAACTAGAAATAACCTCTTTGCAAGTCAAATAAGTTGGGATCCCTCATCCACCCAAGCTTACATAGCCACACGAATAAGTGAAAATAAGCACAGATAATTAAGTGCTAATGAGCAGATAAATTAACTAATAAGGGCTAAAGGACTGAGAAAGGCTTCCCATGCAAATAGGTTAAGCAACAACTCCACCGGGGTATTGTCCAGGCTTGCTGGTAGCGGAGAAAACTTTACGATTTCTAGGTAGTGACTCTGCCAGGGTACTATTCAGGCTCACTGGCAGTGGAGTACTGTAACTATTATACCGAAAATCCTTAAATCTCATATCATTACTTCAACTTCCTTTCCTCCTCGAACTAGTAGGAATTGGTATCATTTTGTGTGTGTTACAGGTCAAGTTTTTAACAGTCAGGGATAGTTGAATAATGTTAAGGAGAGACCCAGAATCATCAGCAGGACCCACAACTCTATGAAACAAAACTTTTTGAGGTCTTCATTAATCTAGGCCATGAGACGTCTTGAAATCCTGGAGTCTTACCAGTGAATCACTAGTTGTTGTAGCAGCTGCAACAACCCCTCCAAATTTTCCAACTCTTCCAAATTTAGGAGCCCCTTTACCTTTTCAAGAGTTTCCACCCATCCTTAGAGTCTTCATAGGAGTCCAGAGAACCAGAAAAGTCTTAAAAGAACCTAATTCTCTTCCTCACTAGCTGAGCTAAGTCCTTAATCAGGTCTAAGTCATCCAGTCGCAGCACCATTATGCGACATTTTCTTCTCTTCTGACTTGTGTGACCCATGTGACCTTGCTAGACAATGGAGTCACATAGGTTGCATGAGTTAACCTAGCAAGATTCGTGACCTTCATGACCATGCAACCAGGAAGTTGTTGGGTCACAGAGGTCACAAAGGCCTAATCTCCTAGCCATGCAACCTGTGCGACCCATGCGACCTAGCGACCTTTGGATCACAAAGTCACATAGGTCGCAAAGGTTGCATACTTCCCCATCTCAGGCCTTATGACCTATGCGACCCTCCACATGTTTGAATAAAGTTATATATAGTAGCCTCAACCCACTCCTTTTTAACACTTCTTTCGTCACACGAAAGGCAAGGAGGCTCTACGACTAGGTGACGCGCGCGACTTCTACAAGTAGGTAACCTTTCTGCTTCCCCAACAATCATTTTTTCCTTCCAAGTGTCATCCTCCTCAGCCCCAACCCTGCAAATTCCTACCCTTGGGGGTTTTAATCCATAATTTAACCCCATTTCCATCATAAGTCTTGATTGAATGCCTCTTTAGCTTCATGATCCTCCCCCACTTTTCCTCATGCCCATTTCTGTCCCTGACCTAACCTTATCCCCCCCGCAAACCGAGCCATTTTCCACTTAGGAGTTCCATAGACCCATCTAAAGCCACATTCATCTCCTCGAATCGCCCAAAACATAGGTCGCATGACCTAAGTCCGTGATAAGAAAATTTATGAAACCTATGCAACCTGCGACCCTTGCAATCTTAAGACCTGTGACCTTGTGACATGCGACCTGTAACCTGTGTGATCACCATGACCTACGACCTTTGCGACTTGTGCCCTGAGGCTTGGCCTACCCAGTTGCTAGGTCGAAACCTACTCTGTGTGACTCCTACGACCTCCTTGCCATTGCGAGTTGCCAAAAAAACCCTCTTCCAACCTTTGAAAACTGCTTTTGTTTTTAGAAATCTCTTTTATTCTCATGTCATCTCTCTCATCATGTGATTGTTTGTTCTATATGCCAAGTGACGTGGATCTTGACTGTATCTCCATCTCCTCTTTCGAAGACAAGATGGCACCTCCTACTACGAAGTCTACCCGGAAGAGATCTGGGAGTTGTTCACAGGAGCTCCATTAGTACGAGGAACCCCCTATCTATGGAGACATGACATGCAACATTAATAAAAGCACAAGTCTTTCCTGGTATGACATTTATGAGGAGTTTGCTACGCCAAACATACCAGAGACCCAGGAGGACTTCCCTATGTACCTAAACATCAAGAGGTCCAATTTGCATAAGATAACATCACAACCTCCAATTTTCCCATGTGCTGAAATAATTGACTAGATCATTCAAAGCACAGACATAGACTCATGGACAATAAGGGACCATATTGGTGCACAACTAACTGTAATCTTCTCTACAAACATTGCTACTTACTACGGGCTCCCTGAGAAATAGGAAACTTTCAACACCCGGTGGATCTCCGGGTTCGTGACTCCTACCAAAGAAATCCTTAGGGAATATGGTGGCAAGAACCATCCAAGTTCCAGGTTAGGTCAAACCAGATATATAAGACAGACGGGCTGAGGAAGGTCTATCAATTGATCGCCACCATGATGAACCCCCTGTATGGGAGAAAAGGTTGTGATGTGTTCCATGGTACATGTGTTCCTATCATGTATGTCGTCACCACCAGTGGAATAATTTTTAACTAGGCCAACATTCTCATGTCAGCCCTGAGGATGAACATAATTGGAACAAAGAAACCAGAGCTAAATCAGCCACCCGAATTCTATATCGCCTTATACCTTCTAGACGTAGTTTGTGCAAGGTTCCAGTTCGACAGCTGGAGCTACAATTGGGATACGTTTACAGCTAGCCGAATACACTATCAATACAAGATCTTCTGGGACGTTAGCTATAAGGGTATGATTGATGTCACTTTTGAGTCATTTATTGCCCCATTTTATCAGTCACTGTTTAGAGAAGAACCACCTTATATGTCAAAGAGGGCCATGGAAACCATTGTCAAGGTGGCACATTGGTTCCCAATCTAGGAGGGTACATTTCTTAGAGTTTTTGGTTCCTATAAGGCCCCACATGATCTTCCTAGGTTAGCCATTGATAAAGTGATCTTGCGGGAAATGTGTTACTAGATGACACATGGTTTCTCGAAATTACGACGCAAAGGGAAGAAGAAATCATGACTAGATTTCCCTCTTGTCATCAGAGCCTATGTGGTAGAAAAATTCAAGCAAGTAGAGGCGGAGGTTGAAGCTTTAAAGGGGAGTCACTTTGTAACCTTGAAATATTGCACATATGACCCTGAGAAGGTTGTAGCTTCTCACTACAAGAGAGCTAATTTTAACTGGTCATATTCACATTCCAGATAGGATCATGAAGACGGAGTCAAGAACTAGTATAATGCCACTAGGGAACTCAGCCCTAGTGAGAAACATGTGAGAGACGAGGAGCTCCTCAAACACTCCCAGGAGAATGTTAGTTTGCAAGAGAGGTCATCCACCTTGAAGAAGAAGCAGAAAGAGAAATAGAAGGCCACCAAGAAACTCAAGAAGCAGAAGGAGAAAGAGGTGGAAGATGTCCCAAGTGACCCAGAATAGGGGGAAGATGATGAAATGTTTGAGCAAAGGAACGTTGACCTGGAAGATAAGAAACTAGAGCTCTAGAGGAAAAGGGAGGAAGAGCTCAAGCAATCAAAAGAGTCAGGTGACCAGGGCCAACTTGAAAAGAAGAGGCGGCAAGAAGAGGAAGAAAGGAAGAAGCAGCTAGAGGAAAAATAACAAGAAGAATAGAGAGCTAAGGAAGAGGCAGAAAAGAAGATGCATCTGGAGGAAAATAAGCGAGAAGAGAAGATAGTTAGGGAAGAAGAATATAAGAAGAAATGAGAATAAGAACTAAAAGAACAAGAATAAAAGCTCAAGCAAATCGATTATCTCAAGAAGAAATAAGAGCAATCTAAGATAGAGAAGAAGCAGTTAGAGGAAGAACAAAGGAAAAGTGAAGAAGAGGAAAGGAGAAAGACAGATCAAGGAGAAACCAATAAGACAGGTGAGACATACATAGAACAAGTCGAGCTAACTCCATTAGATGTTCCTCCTTCTACTTCTATCAACATAGGACATATTCCCTTGTGAGAGTTGGGCTTCCATGAAGAATAAGAAGAATAGGTACTAGACCTCACCAAGATCACCTTTGACCAGGTTATCCTCAAAATCAAGAAGGAGAGGAGGAAATATTATGCTAGAAACCCTGCAGAATCCTTATCGGTCACCACAACTAAAGAGATTGTTCTTGACACCACAGTTAATCCTGAAATGATCACCTAGGCTAGAATTGAATTTGTGACTACAACTAAACATAATGTGGCTAGGATGAGAAAACAAATCATGGAGCTCCAAAACAGGCTTTACGCATCAGAGAAGAAGGCTGCTAAGGTAGAGCAATATAGAAAGAGAGTAGAGGAAGAGAATGAAACCCTATGATTAGTACATTCCTGTACAACAAAACTCCAGGCAACAATCAAAGATGAGGCCAAGACACTCAGTGAAGCCACGGATATGGTCTATAAAGAGATGTCAAAAGTACATCACATGGTGGCACCTATCTTGGCGATACAAACCCATACAAAATAATGGGTTGCTATGCTAAAGGAAGTCGTTACCACTCTAGATAGTGTACATGAGTGGTCCATCAAGTATATGAGGGCACTGGTGGTAGTCCCAAAGAAGATTGGATCACCATGCAAACTACCAAGGTCCAAATACACATCGAGATCTAGTCAAAGGACAAACTAGCCAAATATGTAGATAGAGTATTGGATTCATATAGACACTTTTTAAGCAGTTTAGAATCAATGATTGAGGTCCATGGAGTCCTGTCCATCGAAGAAGTCAGGCATGTGAGAAAGCAGGAAGATATCTCATAGGAAGTTTAGGCATTCGTCGACACATAAACAGACCACCCACATAGATGACTTGCCTGTCATAAAGGAGAATATCACACACTATGTGGTTGAACCAATAAGGATGTATACAAAACTGACAACCTTGGGCAATCAAGTGAATGCCAAAAGAACCACTCTCATACCAGATGCCCTCAAATGTCTACATGGACATGACGAAGAACAAACATAGATCACCCCCATTGCAGCTGAATACAAGCTATGGCGCACTTACCTAATGGAGCAACTCCACCTAGACATTCCCGAACTTTCTATTGTTAAGTTGATAGAGTAGATGTTGGATTCTTTTGTGATTTTGGAAAATTAGGATAGGATAGGATAGGACAATTTTGGAATGTAAAGAGTCATAAGGAAGTCTAAAGGTCACCAGGTAGTTGAAAGGTCATGAGGAATCCCAAAGGTCAGGGGTAGGCCAAAGGTCACCCTCATTTTATAAATACACCCTCATGACACATTGTATTGGAATTTTAGCTGAGGACTTATTTTGGGACAATATTGTTTTGAGAGAACTTATGCTCTTCTGATATATGCAAGGAGTAATTGTTATTTTCCACTATTGGATTACACAAATCTTTTATGTCGTGGTGACATGGGTATTATTTTCTTGATGGATCAGATGTTCCTGATATTTCATTGATACACATTCTATTTGTGTGTTGTCTTGTGCTACAATCTTTGTTTTGTTACGCATGGATGGTATATGGCTTTCTAACTCTACACTTCTATTGGTGAATTGTTTCATTGATATTGGCCTAATCTTATTGTATATTGTGTGCTCGCTTATGCTTATAGATGCTTGACTACTGTGAAATATTTTGTGGTTGTTGAGCACTTTCTTATATAGACATGAATCTTATCTAAAGACTGCTAACAATTACTTTATGTAAGGTTTATATTATTTATAATCTTGCTATTCATGGTGTTCATGTTATAAATTTTTGTCGGTTTCTTCCTTGTATTTATTGAAGTTCATGCGTTCAATTAAGTTTGTATCCCACCTCTATCCAAAGTAAGCTCAACTCACCTGAGTGGTAGCCTGGCCTACATACCGGATGAGATCCATAATTAAATGGTGCAGGGTCTAGTTGGGATCCTACACCGAGGAGATCAACTTTACTGTTGGTGGAGAATTTCAGTCTATCAACAGGGTTCAACCATGGTCGAGCATGGTCCAACATCACATTGCGACAAAGATTGTCTCAATATGAAAATCAACCATGGTCAACCATGTTTATTTAAGCGTCTATAATATTTATCTTAGGGTTTATATACCTTGGGTCTATATTATTCCTTTAGGTTTAATATTATTCTCTTGGGTTTATTATGAACCACATTAATAAAGTTCATAATCCCAATGGTTTATAATATTAATCCTAGGGTTTATAATATTAATCCTAGGGTTTAAAATATTAATATTAGTGTTTATAATATTTATCATAGGGTTTATATTCCTAGGGTTTAATATATAAACTTAGGGTTTATAATCATAATGCTAATAATATTAATCTTAGGGTTTATTTTATTGGGTTTTAATATGTTAGGGTTTTATATTAGTGTTTAATATTGTGACATTACAAAACTAGGGTTAAATATATTTAGAAACTTATCCAACGTCACATTGTGATAAGAATTTCCTCAAAGTGACAATAAGTTTGACAATATTTGTAGCAATGTTGCATTACCATGCACTTTATTCAACGTCACATTGTAACACTACAAAATAAGGGTTTAATATATTAGTCTTAGGGTTTGTAATACTAATCTTAGGGTTTATAAAATAATCATACGATTCATAATCCTCGGGTTTATATTCCTCGAGTTTAATATATTAAACATAAGGTTTGATATATTAATCTTAGGATTTATGACATTAATCTTAGGGTTTATAATATTTATCCTTGGGTTTATAATTGTAGGGTTTACAGATCACAATGGTCAACCATGTTTATTTTAGGTTTTATAATATTTATCTTAGGGTGTATATACCTTGGGTTTATAAAACTAATTCCTTGGGTTTAATATTATTCCCTTGGGTTAATAATCCCTTGGGGTTTTAGTATTAATCCCTTGGGTTTATTAATCTAAGGGTTCAACCATGATCAAGTATGGTCCATTGTCGCATTGGGACAAAGATTGTCTCAATATGAAAATGAACCATGGTTAGGCATGTTTATTTAAGGGTTTATAATGTTTATCTTATGGTTTATATACCTTGGGTTTATATTATCCCCTTGGGTTTAAAATTATTCCCTTCGGTTTAATATTTTTCCCTTGGGTTTCTAACCCCTTTAGTTTATTATTTCCTCGTGTTTATAATATCGATCATGGTCAAACATGGTCAATGATGCTCATACATGGTTAATCATGGTAAACCATGGCCAACCATGTTTTATAAAATCAATCATGGTCAACCATGGTCCATCGTCATATTGTGATATAGATTGTCTCAATATGAAAATCAACCATGTTCAACCATGGTCCAATGACAGATTGTGACAAAGATTTTCTTGATATGAAAATCAACCATGGTTAGCCATGGTGCAATGTCACATTGTGACAAGGATTGTCTCAATATGAAAATCTATCATGGTCAACCATGGTGGACCATGTTTATTTTAGGGTTTATAATATTTATCTTAGGGTTTATAATATTAATACCTTGGGTTTAATATTATTCCCTTGGGTTCATAATCCCTTGGGGTTTTGGTATTAATCCCTTAGGTTTCTTATTCCTTTGGGTTTATAATATAAATCCCTTGGGTTTATTAATCTAAGGGTTCAACCATGGTTGAACATGGACTAATGCTGCATTGTGACAAATATTGTCTCAATATGAAAATCAACCATGGTAAATTAAGGTCAGCGATGTTTATTTAAGGGTTTCTAATATATATCTTAGGCCTTATATACCTTGGGTTTATATTATTCCCTTGGATTTGTAATATTTATCCATTGGGTTTATTATTCCCTTGTGTTTATAATATCAACAATGCTCAACATTGATTAATCATGGTTAATCACAGTCAACCATGGTCCAACATCACATTGTGACAAAGATTGCCTCAGTATGAAAATCAACCATGGTCCCCATGGTCTAACATCACATTATGACAAAGATTGCCTCGATATAAAAATCAATCATTATAAAACATGGTGAGCCATAGTACAACGTCGCATTGTGACAAGGATTGTCTCACTATAACAATCAACCATGGTCAACCATATTTATTTTAGGGTTTATAATATTTATATTAGGGTTTACATACATGGGTTTATAATATTAATCCCTTGGGTTTAATAGTATTACCATAGATTCATAGTCCCTTCGAGTTTTAGTATTAATCCATTGGGCGTATTAATCAAAGAGTTCATATTCCTAGGGTTTAATATTATTCATTGGGTTTATAATATTAATTCCTTGGGTTTATTAATATAAGGGTTCATATTCCTAAGGTTTAATATTATTTCCGTGGGTTTATAATCCATTGAGTTGTTAGTATTAATCCTTTTGGTTTATTATTCCCTTGGGTTTATAATATCAATCATGGTCAACCATGTTTTGTAAAATCAATCATGTCCAACGTCGCGTTGTAACAAAATTGTCTAAATATGAAAATCCACCATGGTCAACCATAGTCCAACATCGCATTGTGACAAATATTTTCTTGATATGAAAATGAATCATGGTCAACCATGTCCAACGTTGCACTATGACAAGGAGTGTCTCAATATGAAAATAAACTTTCATCAACCATGGTTAACCATTTTATTTTTAGGTTTATAATATTTATGTTAGGGTTTACATACCTTGGGTTTATAATATTAATCCTTTCGGTTTAGTATTATTTCCTTGGTTTCATAATCCCTTGGGGACTTAATATTAATCCCTCGAGGTTATTATTCCATAGGGTTTATAATATCAATCCATTGGGTTTATTAATATAAGGGTTTAACCATGGTCAAGCATGGTCCAATGTTGCATTGTGACTAAGATTGTCTCAATATGAAAATCAATCATGGTCAACCATGGTCAATCATAGTTAATATGAAAATCAACTATGGTCAATCATGGTCAACCATAGTCCAATGTCACATTGTGACAAAGATTGTCCCAATATGAAAATCAACCATGGTCAATCATGGTCAACCATAGTCCAATGTCACATTGTGACAAAGATTGTCCCAATATGAAAATCAACCATGGTCAACCATGGTCCTACATCGCATTGTGACAAAGATTGTGTCGATATGAAAATCAAGCATGGCCAACCATGGTCCAATGTCACATTGTGACAAAAATTTTCTTAATATGAAAATCAACCGTGGTCAATCATGGTCAACCATGGTCAATAATCATGATCACATTATGACAAATATTGTCTCCTGGTCCAATGTCACATTGTGACAACCATGGTCATTGATGGTCAACCATCAACCAATGTCACATTTTTACAAAGATTGTCTCAATATGAAAACCAACCATGGTCAACCATGGTCCAACATTGCATTGTGACAAGATTGCCTCAATATGAAAATCAGTCATGGTCAACCTTGGTCTAATGTCGTATTATGACAAAGATTATGTCAATATGAAAATCAATCATGGTCAACCTTGTTTATTTTAGGGTTTATAATATTAATCCCTTTGGTTATTAATGTAAGGGTTCATATTTCTAGAGTATAATATTATTGATAGGGTTTATAATATTAATCTTAGGGTTTAATATAAATCCCTTGGGTTTATACTCCATTGGGTTTTTAATATAAATTCCTTGGGTTTATTAATATCTTAGGTTTATAATATTCGTAATCGCTTATGTTTATAATATTAATAATAGCTTACGATTATAATATTAATATTTTGGGTTCTCAATAATAATCTCTTGGATTTATAATAATAATCTCTTGGATTTATAATATTAATCTTTTGTGTTTAATATTATCTCCTAGAGTTTATAATACACTGGGCTTATAATATTAATAATCATTTTGGTTACTAATGTAAATATTATTAAAACTATGATTATTATAATAATTATAATAATCATAATAAAGTCAATATTATTATAAATTACCATTATAATTATTATCATATTTATAATATAATAATAATAATATTTTATAATATAATAAGTATTATTGTAGTATTTTTATATATTTATTAATATCAATATCAATATTCATATTAAATCTATATCTATTAAAATTTATTGGCCTATATCAATCACATTTAATAATATTATTGTGTATATGATTAATATACATCTATTTATATATATCAACCACATTTATTAATATAATTATGCTAATTTAATTAATATATACTATCCACATACAATACTATAATATAATTATACCAATCAAAATATCTAAAATAACAGCCTTAATAACCCGTATTAGGTTTTGAGCGGAACATTTATCGTTGCCCTTCATATGCTTCGGCCAAACGCACACATTGTCTCTGAAGGCATTATTTGGAGAATGTAAAGACTCAAAGTTAGAAGTTCTAGCGATTTGTCCTCAGCACAAAATCACATCCACTTTACCGCCCATGAGACCATGATTCTCCACGCACTTAGAGTGAAGGATAAGGCTGTCGGGATAAGAAATCTGAGATGGCAAAGAGGCGAAAATGTAGCCGAATAATCATAATTGGAGTACTCTAGCATGGGTTTTTGCTTATCTCTCTGTGAAATTATGTTGGGTAAGAACATAGAGTTGTACTTGGTTAAACCATATCCAGCAATGGATAAACTGTGAATGCATAACGGTGTTATTGGTTGCCGTTTGCTTGTGAATGCATAACGGTGTTATTGGTTGCAGTTTGCCCATGAATCGGACTTGTAATTGAGGTCTGGATGAAGGATCCTGCAATGGAATTGCTGGGTCGGCACTGAAACGAGGTGCGAACGAGATGAAATGCTTTGGATTTAAGGCCCATAAAATCAGTCTGTCAGTGAAGGTATATATTCTTCTGCCTGTTGTTACTATTCTGAGGCCATGAATCCTGTATCTTGTGCCTCACTTACAATGCCCTTACAATATTCTCAGCCTTCTGCAACTGCTAAATTCATAAAACCTAACTCCCAACGCAATCGTACAGAACATCTTGTTGGTATATTTTTTATCAGTTGTAGTAGGAAAAGTTATGGCCCTTGTCCATGGCGGCCCACACTGTCAAACTCTGTGAAAAGCCTATCTATTTCACACTATGAAGGAAAAAGAGCACTGACCCACATCAAGGTTTATTCTTTGAAAAGTCCTAAAGGCTTTGGTCCTGTACCCAAGAAGAAGAAGGTGAAAAAGCAGACAAAGGAAATAGAATACGAGTCAGGAGAAGATGAGGAAGTTGAAGAAAGTAGTGATGTTATCCCAGAGGTGGTGACTAACAGAATGATGAACAGGATTGGGATATTTGTTGGAGCACCCTTAGCCATTGGGATCAGTTTCTTCCCACTCTTCTACTATATGAAAGTGGTTTTGAAGTGGAATGTGCCTGATTGGCTCCCTTTCATCACATCATTTTTCACATTTGGTTCAGCAGCCTTGGGTATAAGTTATGGAATTGTGTCCTCCAGCTGGGATCCTTTGAGGGAAGGTTCGTTCCTTGGTTGGACAGAAACCCAAAAGAATTGGCCTGTGTTTTGGCAGTCTGTATGGAAAAAGCCAGGCAAGAGGTAGGGTGTATTTTTTTTATTATTGAAAACGTATGATATATTACATTGAAATTCAGTGTCAAAAATCAGTTTGCAAGTACTTAAAGAATAGCATATCCAAGAGCCACAGAGTGATTCCACCAGATTCCCCTGCCTACTCAATCAAGAACTTGCAGAGTAGCTCTGGCTCCAACTGAAAGTTTGTCTTTCTTTCATTGTTTTTAACACTAGTTCTAAAGCTTATCTCTCGATGTACATTGTTATTACTCCACACTTTATTACATATATGCATAGATTTTCTATTGGCATTCTTCCTTCTGGAAGTTTATAGTTTGTTACTATTTTAGAACGCCTGCACCCTTTTTTGTCTTGCATTTCCTTATTTTCGAAGTATTATGACAGCACAGTGAATTCCAAAAATCTTCATACACATTATGGCACATTGTAGACATCTGCATACTCAGATATTTATAAATCCGTTCAGGACTGGAAGTTAGTTCATTGGTGTGCTGACACTAATTGATTGTGCTAGAATTAATCAACTATTCTTTACAAGATTTTCAGGTTGTTAGATCTATCCCAAGTATTTGGGTCTGCAATATCATTTCCATTCTATGCCATAAATGAATGAAGTCAATTGGAAGCGATAAAGGGGCTTCAGTCATTAGATTAGCAGCTAGTTTGGGTTTCTGTCTCAGCCTAGTGTGACAAGTATTGCCTTTTATACTTGAAACCTCATTTAACAAAAAGCTGTTAGCTGTAAAATCGTCCGTGCACACTGCAAACTGTAAAAAGGATATGAGGGTACATTGGGGCATGGAGAAGCAAGCATGCTTTAGTGAAACATGGATCTTGATTGAAGATTATTCGTGCAAATTTTTGTATGTACAACAGTTATATCGACAATTGACGAATAAGCTTAGGCACTTTGGAATCCACCCCAAGTCATCCACTGGGTGATCCAATCAGTAGGTCAAAATGCAGGTTAAGTTGTTTGATTTCTTCTCAAATGGAAGCCACCCACTTTATGGTTCAACATTTGTAGAGACTCAGAGTGAATCTCTTGTCTCATTTGAAAAGCTTTTGGTGATAAAAAATGAGCATGGCCTCAACTAGTCTATCAGTACCCCAAAATGCAGGTGCGTACTGATTAAGTTTTATTTCTTCTCAAATGGAAGCCACCCCTTTATTGTTCAACATTGGTAGAGACTCAGAGTGAATCTCTTGTCTCATTTGAAAAGCTTTCGGTGACAAAAAATGAGCATGGCCTCCAACTAGTCTGGTGCTAACCCTAGTCTTGGTTTTAACAGACTGAGGCTCACCAGGGAGACTGTCGGCTCCCGACATAGATGTTTCAAGATAAACTGTATTACGATTTCATGCTTAGTTGTTGCTAAATAAGCTGGACTATATATCTTAAATGTTTGATAGCCTTCTCTTATTGATTTTAATTCATAACACAACAATCCAAACAGAATAAAGTTTGTCCTTTTATATGCTTTTTCACAGGACTTGAATTTTACTTATTACATGCATCGAAGATTCTCTGGGCGCCATAAGAAAACCCCATCTTACGAAAAACCATCGCTCAATCCATTGTTGTTGTTTTATGATGTTAAACAGAGAAATTAAGATATTGATTGTCAAAAATAGAAATAAAGAAATTAAGATACAGGTAACCAAAACCAAAAAAACTGATGATGTTTAAAAGAACATTCCAGGGATAGAAACTATGGAAAAATCATAAGAAAATATTTTACAAGAGAGAATGGAATTGATCTAGTTGTGTGTCAAATATAAGAGAATATCTACCATATATAACACTGGAAAAGGCTCGAAGTTAATGAAATGTAGTTGTCACAACTAGATAGATAAGGATGCCTATATAAACTTACCACTAATGATAGTTGGGCCTGCATTGAAAAAGAACACTAACACCCCCTAAAGTGAAATATAGTGAAATATAAGAGTAAACAGAGAAGAGAAAAATGAGTCTTGACAACTAGGCGTACTAAGGTACCTAAGTCAAATTCTCATAAATAGAGAAAATGAGAAAATTCTGTAGGAAAAAGCTCTTCCTTGAAAGAGAGAAAGCAACATAAACAAAAATGATGGTAGGAAGACTCAAGATGACCCCATGGACAACTTTCTTCATCCCAAGCATTGATTGTAACGGAAGAAAACTAGGTGATGCTATATGTTTAATGAAGATGTTTACTACTTGTTCTTCAATAGGCAAATACTCCAAGTTGAGAACACCATCTTTGATGAGTTGTTGAATGGAGTGCACGTGAATCTCAATGTGTTTTATCCTTTGAAGCTCCAATGGGTTGTGAGAAATGTGTATGGCACCTGATTATTGCACTAAAGAGTAGTAAGATGATCCCGTTGAATGCCAAATTCTATCATTAGCTGTCAAGGCCAAAGAACTCCCTAACTAGGGAGAATTGCAACATGAAACTCAACTTCTATAGAAGATAATGCAATCATTGATTGCAGGAATTTTTGCAAGACTAGGCAATAAGAGTAGAGCCAAGGTGATACAATGCTATGTGGAATTTTGATCATCAATTGAACCAGCTCAATAAAATTTAGTGGAACCTACAAACTGAGAAGCACTAGAGGTGTATTGAATGCCAAAATTTTAGTAGCTTGAATGTGGCTCAGAATTTTCTTTGCTTCCTTCAAATGATTCTCATGAAGATCTTAAGAGAATTGAGAGGCAAGGCCAACTACCAAAGAAATGTCAAGATGTGTATGAATAAAATACAATAGACTCCCAACTGATTTTCGATACAATAAAGGATTAACACATGGTGAAGATCAAATGGTGGAAAGGGTAACACTTGACTGAAATGGAATAGGTGCAGACTTACAATCAACCATGCCAAAGGCTAAAGTAAATTAAGTGCATACTTTTGTTAAAAAAATGGAGATCCCTTATTAAGATTGAAGAATTTGCAGACCAAGAAAATAATGCAAAAGACCTAAATATGTCATGTCAAACTACTACATCAATGCCTGCTAAACACTCTGAATCATTAATGATCTCCTTGTGAGAATCACATCATCAACATAAAGAGCTTGAATCAAGAGATCAATGTCTTACATTCGAGTGTAAACCATAGGATTAAATGCCAACACTTGAATCTTATAGTAATTAAAAAACTATCAACATTCTCATACCAAGCTTGAGGAGCATGTTTGAAAATTGAGACCACATAATGAATGCTGAAGTTTGCAAACAGAAGAAGATTCCTACATAAAACCATGGGGCTATTTCATGTAGATTTCCTCATGTAAATCACCATGCAAAAAAGTGCTTGTTACATCCATCTGGTAGATTGACTAGCTTTGGGAGGTAGCAAGAGAAATCACAAGGCATATCGAATTTAGGGAAAAATTTAAGGGTGAAATTTTGCCAATTGGCTATTTTTTGGACATTTCTGAAAAAATATATTCACCCATTTAGTTAAATTTGGCTATTTTTTACATATATATGATTAAACAGATGATATTCACCAAAAATTTACCAATTTTAATAGTAAATTACATCTTTTTTATTGACTATTTCACCTAAAATCTATATGTATGACTTTTCAGAATAGTCGCTTATAATACTATAAATAGACATAATACTTGAATCCTTAAAAAATACCCATTGGGATTCATCTTGGAAAGAAGGGCAAAGGTCTTGGAACAGTGAATCCCTTCAATCTGTGAAAATCCCTTGGCCACAATACATGCCTTATGCTTGTCAATAGAGCCATTTTACTGCATACTTGGTTATGTATACCCATTTATAACAAAGTAGCCTTCATTCCTTAGAAAGAGGAACAAGATCCCATGTATGATTCTTCATTAAGGAAGGATTCTCCTTTGTCATGGTAGCATCCCAATGTAACATACCTTGTTTTGGCCCTTGATTTTTGTAATGTAAAATGTAATCACAACACCAACATGGAAAACCATCACTAGTTGAACTCATGATTAAACAATTGGTAATTATTATTAAAAATTAATTAAAAATCACTGAAGAAGGGACAACCTTATAGATCCTTGGTCTAAGGGAAGCTTGCCTGCTTGTGTATTCCAGAAGTGATGCCCAACCAAATTTAATTCTTGAAGCCATTTGCTTGCTCACTTAGTTTGAAAAGCCATGACCTGACACAACCAAATTTAATGCTGAATTTGCTTGCAAACTCGAGGAGCCATTACTTGATAGGGTTTAATATGATGCGAATGGGGCCTGAACTGGAGTTGGTAGTGTTGTTGACAATTCATTTATGATAGTAGAGATTGGATTAGGTGGTTCCCACTACCACTTTTCCCCTCTTGCAGATCAAAGAGACAACCATAAGGAAAAATGCATCGAAGAGATAAGGAGGTTCTCTCTCAAGTTACCAAGGGACATAAGAGAAATTCTAGTTGTATGCACAGTAGAAGTGAATTTAGGGTTTGATGATTTGAGGGAATTTATTTAACTATGTTTGAGATCATTCAATTCTTGTCTGAGCCTATATTTATAGTGTGAAGAGCAGAGATTGAATTCAAACACTAAGTGCTTGCCTTTGGATTATGGACCACTTAGTGCTTGCAATTTGGCTAATGAACCACTTAGTGCTTGCCTGTTGGCTAATGAACCACCAAGTGCTTGCCAATCAACTGTTGAACCACCTACACAGTTAATTAAATCCTTCGGCTCCAAGCAAATTAGAAATTGGGTGAAGCCCTGTGTATTGAAACTCAGAGAGCAAGTGGGCCACTGTGGTGCTTACTACCAAAGAGTAGTTAATGAGCCACCTAGATAGTGGACTCCATCTCCTGAGTGTTCGAATAATCCATTATGTGTGAATTTCCCTATGCGAGCATCCCTTCAGACTCTGGATTTGGCTCGAGGGTGGTTAACTACAAGAAATATTGTAGTGAAGTTGGCCTATGGATGGGTGGAGAGTGGAAGTCCCTCCTTCAGTTGCCAACCAACTCAATTCTTTCAGATAAGTATAAAATGATGCCTATTTGACTTTCATGTTATGATAAGCTTGTTTTGTTATTGAATGTTACTATGGTCATGCATATTCATGCGTGGATGTTTGAAAATTGTTATGAAACTTACTATTGGATATCTTGAACATTATGGCTTCAATGACTAATAACAACTTGGAGCTACCACCTTGTTTATGATTTGCAATTATTTGTATGCTTGTAGTTTAGTGCCTACATGGTTGTAACTACAGGTTCATAACTTGTGAAAAGTGTTGTAAACTATAAATCTCCCTAATATTTCCTTGTTGTTACTAAGAGGATAACTTCAGATTATTCACTCAGAATCTACCATATTGAGAAAATGCATGACAAAATCCTTAAGAATTGAGTTGCAAGATTGCTTCCCCTGTTGGAGGCCATTGTTCAAGCCTTGGCCATCTCCTTCAAAAAATTAATGGGCATGCCTTTGCCTCCCCCATGCAACACTAAATTTTTTGAACTGACACTGTCAAAGCTAAGTCAGAATTGACAACTGTTGGGAGAATTTATGTTTTCTGATGTCATTAATCAATGGGACCACTCACCACTTGGTGGCACTTACAACTTGGTGTGCTTTCACAATCGAGTGGCGATGATAGAGAAGTGGCAACAATTGGCATAAAATTTGTCGTTTATCATCGTTGCCAACTGATGGGACTACCTACTGCTCGTTAGTGCTTACAACCTAATGTGCTTTCATAATCGAGTGGTGGTGGTAGAGTGGTCACAACAAGTGGCACACAATTGTCTATCTATTAGGGTCGTTAACTAATGAGACTGCTTGCCACTCGTCGATGCTTATGATTTCGTGCTTTCACAATCGAGCAACAACGGTAAAACACTGCCAATAATTGGCGTAAAATTTTCCATTTGTCAAGGTTGTCAACTCACGAGACTTCCCACTACTTATCAGAGCAACCCTCTAGGCCTTGTTATCAAGTGGCCTTCATGGAGACACAATTAGGGTGTGGTTAGATCAATGGCCCAGGTTCACTTTTGGGATCCCCAAGTCTATCGTTGGTTAATGAATGTGGGGTGGGTGTGGGGTATGATATGGGAACTCCCATCATGAGGCCCTCATTAATGGGGCGCTACCTTGAGATGGTGCGATCTTGGTGTGGGTCCCATCTACAACCCTCATTCACCTCGGCCCCCCCCTAGTCCACTGTGAGTTAACTAAGGGAGGGGGGTTTGAAACAAGACCCACCCATGATAAAAACCACTTCAAGATTTGGTGAAACTTTGAAGTGGAACCTCGTGCAAGGATGACTACCTCATGAGTGGAACGAACCTCATCCAGGTGGATTCCCTTTCAAGTAATGGATTCAGGTGTCCAACATGCAATGGTGGCAAGGGCCACTGCCTATGTGCACAGGCTGAATCTCGTATGGGCCTAATTTTCCTTACTTAATGTGGTCCACATTCGAGATTTTGGCATTTGGGGTGTTGTGGGGTATTAACTTTTGCAATAGGCCATATGTGGTTAATGCATGATTGCATCTAGAGGATTGGTTGCATCTAGAGGATTGGATGTGGGCGAAGGAAAATCCATAAGCGTAAGGATGGATGTGGTAGGAACTAGATATAGCATGAGATGGATACAAAACACGAAGGAGCAGGCATAGTGGGGCCAATGCACAATAGTTGATGTGGCAGAGGCCATTGGGACCTGGTAGTGGTCACGTGAATGCTAGGTAATGAGTTTAAATAATGATGTAGACACATATCATGCCAATGTGGCAATGTCGGGTGGAAATATGGAGGTGATGCAGACCTCGTGTTACAATGACGTGGAAATGCCACATGCGCCAAATGGGAGCAATATGGATGACACATGGCAACTTCATGCTGATGTGGCTCTCTTTATGATTGGTCAAACTTCAAATGGGTATAAATTTCAATCTAAGAGTTGGATTGAGATAAGTCTTATATCTTGGAAAGTTGAACGTGATGGTGGTTTGATAATTTAGTTCCACAAAATTTGAAAAGGGAGGATTTTTGTAACCCCATCTTCATAACAAACCTTAGAGGTCAGGTCAAAGGAACAAGTAACACCTCCCATAGTTCGAGAAAGTAGAAGGGGGTGGGAGGGATTATTATAGAGTGGTATCAGAACTTAGGTTCAACATTGTGCTTGAAAAGGCTCATGGACATGATTTAATATAACATTTTAATTATTACATATGCAGACTTAGATTTATAACTAATGTGGTTGCAAACCTTGCTAGAATTCTTATGTGTCTTGTATTCTATATGATTAACATGGATTTTAATTTTGTGAACAAATCAGATCAACATGTTTAGTACTGACAAACCAAGGTAATAAGTTACTATGTCCATGTCAGAATTAACTAATAAATTTGTGTTTGTATGTGACAACACATACGAAAATACATGTTCCATCCATAAGGAAAATAATGAGCAACAAAATGGTGTATTATAACACAAACAGATCCCAACATAATCAGGAAGAGGAAACAATTCGGAAGAGGTCAAAGGAAATTTTCCTTGATTGGATGGACACTCTCAGAAGCTTGAAGGCCAAATTGAGAATTTGTAAGGCAGACAATGAAAATATTTCTAGAACACAAGAGAAGCAAGCAAAGGAGAATGCAATAAATTTGCAGAGTTTATCAGATTTGTAAAGGGAAAAACAACATGAGCTTGGTGTCATCTATCTAGGGAAACACAAATCCAATCAAAATCCATTGGAAGTAGGGAGATATGGATTGGAAACTAATAGGGTAGAAAGAAGTAAGTCAAGGAAAAAATATAGACAGATGAGTGAAGACACAATGAGAGAAAAAACCCCACTCAACACTCTAGAAGGAGAGTCTTGTAGCGATAACCAATTGTTAAGTGTTGCAATCATAAGATACCACTAACAAAAAAGGAGTGAGAAAAGCTTAATGTCGAAGGAGTTCAAGAAAGCAAAACCCCCTACCTTTGATGGAGAAATTAAGAAGGCCAAAGAGGCAGAAACCTGGCTATTGGGACTAAAGAAATACTTCATAGAACATGACTATTATGAAATAATGAATGCTAGAGTAGCCATTTTAAGCTTGAAGGGAAAATATGGTATGTGGTGGGAGGGTTTGAGCAATGTCAAGGGCATTAGAGAGGAGTTGTCATGGAGAAAATTTGAGAAATATTTTCATAAGAAGTAGTTGTCTGAGAGATATTATGAACACGAAGTTAAAGAGTTTCATTAAATGTGTTGTACACCAAAGATGAGAAAGTGAAGATTTAAAGGTACGTCATTGGTATTACCACAAGCTTACTGAGACAGGATTGAATTTGATGAGGTAAGAAAATTAGAGGACATCGTCCGTGTGAAATTTTAAATATTGTTATAGTTACTGGTTATTATTCTCTTATCTAATTAGATTATTTTTCTTTTCCAAAATACTTATGACAAATATTGAATAAAACACTACTGCAACTTCACTGAAAAATAATTAACCACAGGAACTAAGAAAACTATGCACACACACAAATAATGAACACCGGTATTTTCGGACAAATGTCCCTAGAAAAACCCTGATGGGAAAACCAATTCTGTAGATGAGGGTTTTAACTATTAAATTCCTCAATAAAAATATTACAATTGGTTTCTGTAAAATGGAAAACCTCCGCCCTCTTTGAAGCAATTCATCCCACTAGAACAAATTTGGCCTCCCTTTGAAGCTTGTTCTAGATCACACGTGTGACCTGGTAGATAAACTCGATCCTCATGGAAACTTGCACTAGCTGGGAAAATCAACTTGTCCTCCACTAGAAAATGTCAACATCTACTAGAAAATCGATCCTCTTGTGCAAATAAAACTCTCTTGTAAATTCTCCTTGCTCCAGAATTTCTCCTTCTCTGAGAAATTCACATTGCCTGCTGGGGAAATTCACACCCCTTGTTGGAGCAATTCACACCATTGGAAAACCAACGTCTCTCTGCAAAAAAATCAATTTCCAATTGTCCCCGAAAATCGCCATGAAAAATTTCTCTTGTAATCTTTACTGAAAACCCTACTGCTGATGTCCCTGCAACTGACATATGATCAGGAAAACATTCTTAACACACAGTAGGAAAGGCTCACAACGATGAACGACTAGGAGTCTGCTAGGCCACCACATCACATGCTGATTCCTACCTTACTACCACCCACTGATAATGATAGATCGACAGGCGAAACCAACTTCACTTACCCAAATGGATTCTCAGACATAGGGACAAATTCGGCGAGGGAAAGAACATTATCAAGGCACGACGAATCCTTCCATCTGGGCAAACCTTGAAGACAAAAGACTATGTAGTGGGGTGATCTTCACACACAACCCCCTGTCTAATCAAGAACACCTACATAATCTGGAGCTTTTTGATAATGAACTAATCTAACTATTGTATGAAAACAAGCAACTACTTGATGAAGCTGAGAAGCTGTTCATAAAAGCATCTTTATGCCCGACTCTAGGGAATTAAGATGCTTCTTCATCCACTCATTAAATGGATTTATTGGTATGTAATTAAGCTCAAAGTGGTGCTATTTGTAGTTATGATTCTTGACCTAGAACTAGCTAGCCATATCAAGTTTCTTTTGGCTAAAATATTGTCTCTCTATCTATGAAGGATCTAGGTCCTCTACTAGTGTGAATTTACCATTTCACCCTTGCTATCATTGCAACTCTATGTCTCGATGTGTTCTCCAAATGACCCATCTAGCTCCTCTTACAATCTCTCATTGACGAATCAACGACCATGATCTAATCACAATCTATGGCTAAGTTCATCTTGACCTTCTCACTCTTCACAAAGCCCGTACCCTACAAGTATCTGTCGATGCAATCATACCATGCCCTGGTACCCTGCTTGAGCCCATACAAAGCTCTCTTCAACCTGCACACATGGGTATCTCTATTGTTCAGTGTACACCTTTTCCTCTAGTTTACCATTCAAGAACGTTGCCTTGACATCCATTTGATGAATATTCCATCCCATCTGTGTTGCTAATGAGATCACGACTCTTATAGAAGTGTACCTAGCCATAGGAAAAAATGTCTCCTCATAGTCTATTCCCTCCTTTTGAGAGAACCTCTTGGCCACGAACCTAGCTTTGTATTTCTCGATGCTGCCATCAACACTATGCTTGATTGTATATATCCAACGTGATCCAACGACCTCGCTATTTTTTAGTCTCAGTACAACCTCCCACACATCATTTTGCATAATTGAGGAATACTCCTCAACCATTACATCTCACCACACTTGCTCCTATGCAACCTCCTGATAGTTGGAAGGAAGGCTTGCTATCTACTGACTGATTGACCAATGCCATGTAGCCAGTGTACTGCTCTGGTTGTCTCTACTCTCTCCTGCTTGTCCTAGGAGTTCCCATAAACTCCTTAGCATCTCTAAGTGTCTACTAAACGTCTCAGTTCCTCTTGCTAATAGTGGAGTTAGGAATATCCACCTCCATATCCTCCTAGTGCATCTCTTGGATTTGTTACATCTACTGCTCCATACTCTGAGAAGCCTTAGGAGCACTTGAACATGAACTCATGCTCATACTAGTCACTGTACACATTCTTTGTTGCTTCCCCTCATTCTGTTGCTCAACTCTAGAAGCTTCTGCTGGCTTCTCACTTTGATCTTCAGCTCCCGGAAACTCTCTGTACATTCTATACGTCTTGTCCTCCATTCACATCTTGTTTGACTATAATCCTCCCGGCTCTTAGGATGAATATCTTGTATGCCTTTGAGGTTTCACCATAGCCAACGAAATAACCTCACTTTGTAGTCTAATCCAACTTCAAACATGTCTCCCTTGGAATGTGACAGTACGCTAGGTAGCCAAATATCCTGAAATGACTGACATATAAATTCTTCCTAGTGAATGCCTCCTCGAGTGCCACCTTGCCAAGTGCTCTATGTGGGATCCCATTCTGAATATAAATCGTTGTACTGCATGCTCTACCCATAAATAGTGTGGGAGATCTTGGTCATACAACATTGCTCTCATTACCTTTGAAATAGACTAGATCTTTCTCTTAGCAACCCCATTCTGTTGTGGGTTGTAAGGAACCATCCACTCTCTCTTGATTCCTGCCTTGGTACAAAACTCTTGGAATTATTTGCTAGTTTACTCACCTCCATTGTTTGATCGAAGAGTCCAAATCTTTCTGCCTATCGAATTCTCCACTAGAGCCTTAAACTCCTAAAAGTGACTGAAGACCTCATCCTTGGTCTTCAAGAAATAGATCTAGGTCTTCTTAGAGAAATCATCGATAAAAGTAGCAAAGTACTCCTACCCCCTAAGAGATTTCATTGACACTTATCGACATATATCTGAATGCACAAGGTCTATTATTGCCTGCGATATACTATCATTGCATGGAAAGAGTTGCTTTAACAAACTTCCCTGATACACATCATATGAAAACATCCTCATGCTCTGTGCTCACCTTGGAACACCTATCACTATCTCATGATGCAGTCTAAATGCTCCATGATGATTATGGCCCATACTCTTATTCCATAGCTACCACTGGTCTCTCAGACTGTTGCTTCTGACTAGTTCCTTTGGAGTGTCCATCTATAGTTTGTACAACTTGCCACTCCTCACCCCGACTGCTATAGGTGACCTACAATCCTTATGCTTTAATAGAACCTCTGCCCCCTAATGATAACATCATATCCTTTGTCCTGAATGAATGATATGAAGATCAAGTTCATCCCCAACCCTGACACATGCATCATGTCATGGATAGGTATTTTCTTGCCATTCTCCCTCTAAAATAGAATAGTCCTTCTTGCAACTGGGTTTCACTTGGACTTGTTCCGCACCTAAATCTGGAACCTGATGTCCTCCTCCTTGTAGCTCGATAAGTGCTTCTCTAACTCCTCTCATGTGGAATGATGCTCCACTATCTATATACAAGACACCTTGTGAATTTGAGCTAGATAGGGAAGCTGCTAATGCGAACTCCTTATCCATCCTGCTAGAGAGCTCATCTGCATTTGCTGAAGCAACTACTTGCTTCTTTCCCTTCTTCTTCCTCTGTGGTAAATCATGGACATAATGGTGAAACTTGTGACAACCATAACACTTGACCTTTGACAGGTCCTTCTTATTCTTCTCTCCTTTTGATCTTCGTCCCTTGCTAGACCCCTTCTTTGCTTTTCCTTTCCTTGCTAAGGTGACATTCTCCTGCTCCCCCTCAACCTTCGGTGCCTTGCCTTTGCTACTGGTGCCATTGACCAAGGTGAGATTTAGCTCCTCCTCAGTGAAATCACTCCATAGGCGATCCTAATATGCCGGAAGTTTGTCTCGCCTAGAAATCACTTAGATGAACATGCTCCATTCCTTGGAGAACCCAGTGAGTGTTATACGCACTAGCTCATCGTCATTAGGCTTATCCTTAACTACAATTATCTATCCTCTGAGAAGTCGAACTCTGGTTTGGTAGGAAGCCACATATTCTCCCTTATTATGCTTGATGGTGTTCGAAAATACAATGTGGTAGCTATTAATTCCAATTTTCCTTAATCTTAATAAATAAATATTAAGAAAAAAACAGTAAAGACAATGGACACAAATATTAGGCTCCAGGCCAGGGAAAAAACCTCTGAAGGGGAAAACCCAGAAAAACTCTTCTCTTCTTATAAAATCTACTTCAAATGAGACAACAAAGACCCAAACCCTAGACCAAGTTCTCCTCCAAGTACCAAGTCAATGTTTCTAATAGAATCAAATCACCATAGCTTAATCTTGCATCAACCAACTTCTAGCTACAACTTCGATCACAACTTCGACCCTGCAACATCATCCTGTAACTTCGTCCTACAACTTCGACCTTGTAGCTACTGCAAAGACCCTAATTTAGCTTCTTTAAGAGATCCTTCCAAGGTCAATGAAGACAAAACATAATATTTCCTCTCCCAACAACTTGATATTGCAACTCGTCCTACTGCGTCGCGAACCTGCAATTTCAACCTTCTTAGGAGCTGCAAAACCCTAATTCTTCGCACATGTGAGAGAGATATGGCCCCAAAACAATTTTTTCTTCCTTCTTTTATCCTTCTAGACCTTCACTCTTCTTTTCTTCTTGCTTCCCAGCTATAGATCAAAATTCTTTTCTTTAGATCGAACTTG
Source organism: Pinus tabuliformis (assembly GCA_031772625.1). Classification (NCBI taxonomy): domain Eukaryota; kingdom Viridiplantae; phylum Streptophyta; class Pinopsida; order Pinales; family Pinaceae; genus Pinus; species Pinus tabuliformis. The sequence goes on from CM062819.1 coordinate 690,161,790, forward strand.
TGAGTGAGTGAGTGACAAATGAGGTTGAATATGCTCCTTTACATAGCCTTTCCAAGGGGTTGAATTCCCTCCCTTAGGCCGACTTGAAGATGCAAAGGTCGACTTGTCCTTAGAGGTTTCCAGGACCTTCTAGACTCAAAATAAATTATTTTATAAGATATATTTTGCTCAAAAGGGTCTTATAAACATGATGTTGACTCTCTTGACTCATGACAATAAATCCTATGACCTAACAAACCCTAGAAGCATGAAGAACATGCTTTTACCTAGAAGACCATCAATAAAGAGCATGAAACCCATGCTTTAAAATAATAACTTTTTCTTTTCTTCTTTTGTTTGTTACATAAGATACATATTGAAATGAGTACAACAACAATTATGAAGACTGAAACTAGTTACATTTCCAACACTCCCTCTTAATTAGGGAGGTATTCATAATTGTACAACCAATACAACATCATTCTCAAACTGAAGAGTTCTCATAAGAAGAGTTAGATTGATAAGCCAATTGTAAGCATCAACATTATGACCAACATTGTCTTTGAGGCCTAACTAGACAATCTCATCTTCATTCAAGAACATTATGCTAGGAGGCTTTACGTGTGATACTGCACTACCTCTATACGACGCATACGCCATCCGAATGTTCACAAGGTATGTCCTTTTAAGACTATTCTTATCTTGGATTCCCAATCCTCAAATAATATCTGTCCTCTTCGACCACTCTTATCTTGGATACTTGTCTCATCCTCAAAGAGTTTAACACCTTTACTCTCTTGGATGCCTTATCCTCAAGGAAACCATAGATGCTTATTTAATCCTCCACTATTCTCTCTCCAAGGCCTTCACTTAGACTTACGATTGTTAGTTTTGGTCAAGTGCATGACACATGAAGAAGAGAATGCACATGTGATGTTCAACATCACTCCCTCTCAACCAGAGAGGATATCCCTATTCTTCTTTTGATTATAGAATAAATCCTTGCTCCTATTCAAGGAGACTCCTTTACTCCTGAAAACTAGAGGAGATTCAATGCTTCCTTTCAATTTTGGAAGTCAACACCACAAGCCTTATAACTTGTTTTCATAAGAATATAAACAACCAATTCTTTATAGCTACCTAGCTCCCTCTTTCCTTCACATCTCATCATATCGAGATTGCTTCCTTCCTCAATATCATGGAGCCATCTTCCTTATTTGTTATAGAGTTCAAGTCATCAATCTTGCACATCACTTTCATCTTGTCATCATCGATGAAGGCATTATATTGAGCCTTTCCAAACTTCAAGCTAATCATAGCTTCCTCATGAAAGTGATCTCCTAGTTGTTGTACAAAATTGACCTTCAAGTTATCTTCTTGCACTGCTACCTTTCAATCTCAAGATGAAGGCATCTTGACTTCATAATTGCTAGGTATCATATGTTGAGCTTGTCTCAACATCCTTTATATATCCCTGCAATATCCTTCTAGGTACAAAAATAATATGTTAACTAGATAACCAATAACAAAAATATTAGACTTACCTCATCATGATGGCCTTCTCATCAAAGCATCAACATCCTCATGGTCCATCTCCACTCAAATCTTCCTTCATGCATTAGAGTGCCCAAGGATTGAACTTGATTACCAAGTTAGAACTTTCTTCCGAAGATTATACTAGATTTTAATGATTATTCTACATAATCTAGAGTAAGTCAAATTCCTCCTTTTAAACATCACATAATCATCTTAAGCATATTCCAAGATTCTGCACATATGAATCTTATCCAAGAGTTACTTTCAATATGAATTCTTAAAATAATTGAAATAAAAAATTTAAAATAATTAAAAAAAAATATTTTAAAAAAATTGAAACATCTAAAAAATTAAAGACAATAAAAATAAATTAAAAAAATTAATAGATGTATATACAAAATTAAAAACCAACCTACCCAGCTAGCCACAGATGCTCAGCCTTGGGCGGTTGGGGATATGAGTCCCCCCGCCTAGTTGGTCATGGGGGCTCAGCCCTAGGTGGGCAGGGAGCTAAGTCCCCCCGCCCAGGTGGCTATAGGGGCTCGACCCTGGGCGGGCGGGGAGCTGAGTCAGCTCACCCCCCACCCAGGGCAAGCCCTTGCGACCACCTAGGCGGGGGAAGGTCAATTTCCCTGCCCGGCCAGGGCCGGGGGAGGCTAATTCCCGGAATCGACCTACCCTTGCCTAGGTGGCTGTGGGGGCTTGACGCTAGGCAGGTGGGGAGCTGACTCAACTCCTCTCCCACCCAGGGCCGAGTGCCTGCGACCACCTAAGCGGGGGGAGTTGGATTCTCGTAATCGACCTCCCCCTACCCAGGTGGTCGCGGGGGCTTGGCCCTGGGAGGGCAAGGTGCTGAGTCCAGCTCCCCGCCCACCCAGGGCCGAGCCCACGCGACCACCTAGGCAGGCTGGTTTATATATATATATATATATATATATATATATATATATATATATATATATATATTGTTTTTATTGTTTTTAATTTTATAAATGTTTTAATTTTTTAAAAATGTTTTTATAATTATTTCAAATTTATTTTCTTTTAATTATTTTAAAATTTTTATTTCAATTATTATTATTTTAAATTATTTTATTTTATTACTATTTTTTATTTATGTAGTTTTTTTTTCCTTAATTTAAAAAAAACATTGTTTTTGATATTTTTTCTTTTTTCTTTAAATTATGTGTTTTTTTCAATTTTTTAAATTCATTTCTTCATATTTATGTTTTTTTTTTTTTTTTTGTTTTTGTTTTTACAAGTAAATTTTTTGTTTTTGTTTTTTTTTTGCATTTTTAATGTTTTTTTTTTCCTCTCTCTCTCTCTCTCTCTCTCTCTCTCTCTCTATATATATATATATATATATATATATTATTTTATTTTTGTCTTTCTTTGTTAATTTTTTTATTTTATTTTATTTTTTTAATTTTTTTTACAAACATGAAAATCACCAAAATTTTAAAAAAATATCCACATTTAATACATTAGAAAGTTAAAATTGTAAAAAATAAGCGCTCTAAACAAAAAGGTTGATGTTGCATCAACGCTTTTCAAAATGAAGATGAAAATCACTAACAAAAAAAAAATGTTCATACTAGATACATAAAAAAATTTAAAGTTTCAAAAATAAGCCCTTTAAAAAAATGTGTTGATGTTGCATCAACACTTTCAAAATCAGCATGAAATCACTGACATTTAAAAAAAATGTTCATATTTGATACATAAGAAAATTTAAAGTGCCAAAAGTATGCTAAAAAAAAGGTGTATGTTGCATCATTACTTTTCAAAACCGAGCAATTTTTTGCTATCTCAAAAAAATGGGTACTAGGTAATTTTCTCATTTGATTGGTAACTATGTTCAATGAGACTGCAACTTGACCAATTGCATTCCTCCATCCCTTAAGAGTATTGTTTCCTATGGAATGTATACAAACCTTGTCATAATGCTTTCTTCCAGGAACCTTCCAAAATGATGGTTCTTATCGAATCAAGATGATCCACTTTAGAAAATGACTACCTCTAACATAATGTTAGATAATGCTTTGATGAATATTATGCAAAAATGGTACCAAATGATTCCTAAAAAGTAACTCAAAGATACTATCATTCTATCTATGATGCCATAATAAACAAAAACTCTTCTAGAGTAAACAATAATACTAAAGGAAAGACCAACTTTACAAAGAGGATGTGTTCTTCAATAATAAAGATCTTTGACATCTTTCTTTGAATTCTTCTCAGGTTCTCCATTTCTTCAACTATGTGTGCTTTTCTTCTTTCCTCTCTTTTGTTGTTCTGCTTGTTTGGATAATCCCTATTAAAGTGTCCAAATTCATTGCATCAAAAGCATAGAACCTTGGACATATCAGGCTTCTTCTAGGACTTTCCAAACTTTCCCTTTTTTAGCTTCTTGATTCTAGCAATGAAGGCTTGAGATTGTTCATTTGATTCAATGTCATCATTTTCCTTGATCCTAGTCTCTTCCAAAATGCATTGAGCTCACAACTCATCAAAAGGAGTTGAGCCTTTCTTAGATTATATGCTCGTTGGAAAAGGGCTTCATTTTGGTGGCAAAGCATTTAGTACACATATGGTAATTTCAAAGTCATAAATTTTCTCTCCAAGCCCCTGTAGCTGATATCTTATTTGAGAAATATTCATTAGAAAGGAGGCCATGTCCTTATCCTTCGATTTATTCATCTTATATAGTTTATTCCTCAAAGACATCTTCTGCCCTGATGTACTTATAGAGTTCAAATTCACTAGCTTGTCATACATAGCCTTTGAAGTCTTCAAATTAGCAACAAATGAAACAAGTTGATCCTTAATAGACTCAATAATGATCCTTTGTGCCCATACATCCCCCTTCTTGTATTTTGCTAGTTATTGAGTCTTGTCTTTGCTAGGTTCAATAATTTCACTGAGAACAGATTCCATTACTTCATGTTCTGTAAGTGTCAGATCAATCCTTTTCTTCCATGCTAGGAAATTTGGTGAGTCAACGAGCTTATTGATTTCCTTGAAAAAAGAACTCGTATGACCTGTAGAATTAGACATAGAGATACTTATTTTTTGATCAAATGTCTTCCCTTTTCTAATGATGTCTCCAACTATCTCAAGGCTTTCAAGATCTTCAAGGAGATTTCAATAACAACTTCCAAAAGTGATGATACGAAAATCCTTTGATGCTTCCTTCAAGGATGTCTTCCAATGAGCTTCCAAATAGATCTTTTTCCAAGAGAGATCAACAACGTTCTTGTAGTCTTCCTCTTCAGGATTTCCTTTTGACGAGAGTTTGATGTAATCCTTTTCAATGAAGGTTTGTTATAGTAACCCTTCTTCTAGATCAATAGGTCTTGTTTTTCCTTCCCCTTGACAAGAAAACCCTTCTTTGTTTCCACAAGATGATCCTTCCGACTGCCTTCTTGTTCACCTTAGCTATGATACCATGTTGGAAAATGCAACGTGGCACTATTAATTCCAGTTTTCCTTAATCTTAATACTTTCTTGTGAGCTTTATTATTCTTGTTGTGTTTCTTTATTAGATGTTTTTCATCAAAAAAATATCAAGAGAAAAACACTAAAGATAGTGGACACAGATATTAAGCTCCAACCCAGGGAAAAACCCCTCCAAAGGGAAAACCCAAAAAAGATGTTATCTTCTTATAGAATCTTCTTTAAATGAGACAACAAAGACCCAAACCCTAGACCATGTCCTCCTCTAAGTACCAAGTTAGACCTTTCAATAGAATTACATCATCACATCTCAATCTTTCATCAACCAACTTATAGCTGCAACTTCAATCACAACTTAGACCCTGCAACTTTGTCTTGCAACTTTGGCCCCGTAGTTGTTGCAGAAACCTTAATTTAGCTTCTTCAAGAGATCCTTCTATGAGCAAGAAAAATCCTTCCAAGGTCAACAAAAAAAAAAAAAAAAAATATTTCCACTTCCAACAACTTGATACTGCAACTCAAACCTACAATTTTGACCTTCCTAGGAGTTGCAAAAACCCTAATTATTCACATGTGTGAGAGAGATAAAGCCCAAAAATATTTTTTTCTTCCTTCTTTTGTCCTTCTAGACCTTGGCTCTTCTTTTCTTCTTGCTTCCTAGCTATAGATCAAACTTCCTCTCTTTAGATCGAACTTGTGAGTGAGTGTTTGCCAAATGAGGTTGTATCTGCTCCTTTATAGAGCCTTTCCAAGGGGCTCAAATTCCCTCCTCTAGGTCGACTTGGAGCTACCAGGCCCGACTTGTAATTGGAGGTTTCCAGGACCTTTTAGACTCAAAATAAATTCTTTTACAAGGTATGTTTTGCCTGGAAGGGTATTATAAACATGATGTTGACTCTCTTAACTCATGATAATAAATCCTATGACCTAACAAACCCTAGAAGCATGAAGAACATGCTTTTACCTAAAAGACCATCAATAAAGAGCATGAAGCCCATGCTTTAAAATAATAACTTTTTCTTTTCTTCTTTTCTTTGTTACATAAGATACATATTGAAATGAATACAACAACAATTATGAAGACTGAAACTAGTTACATTTCTAATAGATGGTCTTCATCTTCTCCTTCAGAAACATCTTCTTATTTTCTAAAGGATCTTGGTAAAATTTTACTATGGTGTCCCACATCTCCTTTTCTGTGCCTTTCTCTACGATATGTGGAATAATATGGTCCTTGACTCCATCAAGGATCATCCTCTTCATTTTGAAATTCTCTTTTCTATAGGTCACATACCGTTGTGGATCTATTGGTATGGCAATCACATTCTCCTAATACTCCTTCAGTCCATACTCATCCAATAGGAATGATATTACGGCCTTCCAAATGCCAAAATTTGAGGCTCCATCCAACTCGTCCTAATATCTCAAACCTATCGCGACCTTCTCTGGAAAATATGGAAATATGGTGAACTCAAATAAATTGGAGAAATAACTAAAGAATTTCGAAATGGGTTAAAACCCTCGACTTTTTCTCTTCCCGTGTTTTGTGCGTATCTTCTTTCTGCCCTCAAATTCGCTCTGTTACCATGTGAAATGTCAAATTCTATTGTAGTTACTGTTTATCATCCTCCTATCTAATTAGATTATTTTTCTTCTGCAAAATACTTACAACAAATACTGAATAAAACACTACTGCAACTTCTCTGAAAAATAATTAACCACACGAACTAAGAAAATTATGCACGCACACACAAATAATGAGCACCAGTGTTTTTAGACAAATGTTCCTGGAAAAACTCCAAAGGGAAAACTAATTTTGCATATGAGGGTTTAAATTATTAAATTCTTTAACAAAACTATTACAACTGGTTGTCATTTAATGGAAAACCTCTGGAATATTATTTTGATTTGTTCTGCAAGTCTCCCTGACCTCCTGGAAGCAATTCGTCCCACCAGAAAAATTTGAACTCACTTTGAAGCTTGTTTTGGCTCACACGTGCATCCTGGAAAATAAACTCGGCCCTCATGAAAACTCACATTGATTGGGAAAATCAACTCGTCCTCCACTAGAAAATCTTGACTTCTATTGGAAAATCAATCCTCATGTGCAAATCAATCTCTCCTGAAAATTCTCCTCGCTTTGGAATTTCTCCTTCTCTAAGAAATTCACACTGCCTACTAGGGTAATTCACACCTCCTGCTGGAGAAATTCACACCACTAAAAATTCGACCTCTCTCTGTAGAAAAACCGATCTCCAATTCTCCTTGGAAATCACTGTGAATAATCTCTTCAGTAATCTCTGCTGAAACCCCTACTGATGATGTCCCTATGTTGCCTCTGCACCCTTTCTATCTCTGTAACTCTATGTCTCGATGTGTTCTCCAAATGACCCATTGATCTCCTCTTATAATCACTTGTTGACAAATCAATGACCATGATCTAATCGCAATCGATGGCTAAGATCATCTTGACCCCATGAAGTGACTCTTTCGGAAGTCTAGAGGAAAATCAATTTACCCCAATTAATACTTATTAATTAAGCTTATTTCCCGTGTTAGACTTATGAAAATTAATTAACTACTTAATTAAATCTAATCAAGGCCTTTTCTTGCAAAACCTTTTATGGGTATTGGAGAAAATGTGTTCCCTAGCCTCATAGATGCAATTCGAGACTAGAACACTTGTCCAAGCTACACAAACTAACAATTCGAAAAACTAAGTATTTCTATGATTAGTCTAAGCATAAGTCTAAGGTCCAAATAGATTAGATGAAGGAAAAAAACAAATTTAAATGAAAGGGATCAAAATATCATGGGCATAGGTAGATGGGGAAATATAGTGAGTTTTGACTTATTCATTCATGGATCTAATCTTGATGATGAACCACAAAGGTTGGTTTGAAATGTTGATTCCAGAAAAACATGAATGCGATGAATCCGGAAGATAACAACACAAAAAACACTGATCGCAGAAGCCTCAAATCAATAATAGGGAGCTCATCGCTTTTGTCAAAGGGGGATTCAAACAAACTTTCACTAATGAGAGCAGGGATAAACCCACTAAACTAGTGACAAAAGAGGCTGAGGGCTCAAGAGAAGACCATTTTAGTGCTAGACATGTGGAGAAAACAACCTATAAAGCGGATGTCCTCACCATTAGCAGAAGAATGATAAAATGTTGTACAACATGCAAGAATCAACAACAATGAACAATGTGGCTTAGAATGTGCCTCAAATTTTTGCAATGTTGGATAACCAGAAAGTGGATCATAAATCTTTAGTTGTTGAAATGGAAAGTATTGTCATTAACAAACTAGTTTTGATTTTAATTGATCCAGAATCTAATTTTAGTTATATTATGTCAAACATTATAAAAGATCGTACCTTGCAAATGAAGCACATGCCAAGTCTTCGTTGGTACAACTAGCCATGAAACCAAGAAGAGAGTGATTGAGTTAGTGGAATCATGCCACTTAGAATTGGACAACATGGCCACAACAACGAATCTCAACACACTTCCATATGACATTTAATTGGTATGGACTAGCTAGAAACCCACATAACCAAAGTGGAGTGTTATAATAAATATTTAGAGTGCCTCTACAGTGAAGGTGAAGGAAAGACATTGTAGAGGAAATGAAAGCCTATTTCATTCCAGTATATTTTAGCACTATAAGTGAAGAAACACAGTCAGAAGGGGTGTGCCCTATTTATGATCCAAGTGACCAGTGTGACAGAGGGGGGAAAGCCCGGACTTGAGGATCATCCTATTTTAAAACAATATAGTGATGTATTTCCAGAATAAATACGAGGATAGTCGTCTAAGAAGGACATCAACTTCACCATTGAATTGATTCCTAGTTCAATATCAGTTTCTAAGACCCCATATCATATGAGCATAACAAAGATAGTAGAATTAAATCTACAATTGAAAGGGATGCTGGATAAAGGATATATTAAACACTGTATAGCCCTAGGGAGCCCCTCAAAATTTGTGAAGAAGAAGGATGGTACACTATAATTCTATATTGATTACCAGTAGTTGAATAAATCTACAGTAAAGAACAAATACCCATTGCCAAGAATTGACAATTTATTTGACTAGCTGAGAGGAGCCACAATATTTTCCAAAATATGTTTAAGATTTAACTGTAATCAAGTTATAATTAAGGACAATGATATTCATAAGACTCCATTCAGGATGAGATGCTTCACTATGAGTTCGTGGTGGTGCATTTTGGGCTTACAAATGCACCGACTACATTTATGTGTCTAATGAACAATGTCCTTAACCCAAATTTGGATAGTTTACTATTGGTTTTATTAGATGACATCTTGGTTTATTTAAAAACCATAGAAGAGCATGAGAAGAAATTGAAAGTAGTATTATAGTTGCTGAGAGAGCGCAAGCTTTATGCTAAGCTCAACAAATGTGAATTATTTTAAGTCACAAGTTCAGTACTTGGGACATGTCATTTCAAGAGGAGTGGTTGTGGACCCGGAGAAGATTAATGCCATCATGGAGTGGCCCACTCCAGGAAATGTTACAGAAGTTAGATATTTCATGGGATTGGATGGATACTTCTGATGATTCATTCAAGAATTTTTGAAGAATGGGAATTCAATTATAATTTTTCATAGGAAAGGAGTCAAATTTGAATGGGCATCAGAGTGTGCAACTAGCTTCAAACAACTCAATCAATTTCTCACACATTCACCTATTTTGAGAATAACCAATATTAAGAAAGATTTCTTAGTTTGCACAGATGCCTGCAAGGAAGGCTTAGGTGGTGTATTAATGCAAGAAGGGCATGTCATCTATTATGAATCAAGAAAACTAAATGAACATGGAATGAACTATGTCACCCATGACCTGGATCTAACACCAATCATGCATGCACTAAAGATGTGTAGAAAATAATTTCTTGGAAGGAAATTTGTGTTGATGTAAAATCATGGAGGATTTAGATACTTTTTTATTAGATTATATTAAATGGAAGACAAGCTAGATGGCTAGCCTTGATTAACGAATTTTATTTCGAGATCAAGCATATCAAGGATAAGGAGAACATAGTATGAGATGCACTTAGTAGAAGTCTACACGTAGCTCACTTAGTAGCTATGAGAACTTGTGAGTTTGACATCAAAGAAAGGATCAATGAAGCACTGCAAAATGATGACCATTTTCAGCATATAAAGCAATCTTTACAACGAGAGCTCAAGGGATCACTCAACAAGGTATACAAGTTCACCAATGATGGTATTATGTTATTTAAACATAGATGGTGTGTACCTTGTGTAGGAAACTTGAAGAAGTTCATAATGGATGAGTTCCATAAAAGACCCTACTCTAGTCATCCTAGTTATAAGAAGATGATAATAACCATGAAGAGGATATATTATTGGCTAGGCATGAAGAAGGAATTTGTTGAATACATTGGTAAGTGCTTAGAATGTCAATAGGTTAAAGTGGAATGCAGACACCCAACATGATTGTTACAACCAATTCCAATCTTGAAGTGGAAGTGGGAATTCATATCCATGGACTTCATCAAGGGATTGCCAAAGACACCCAAGTTGTATGATGCCATTATGGTGTAGTGGACAAATTGAGCAAGACAACTCACTTCATACTGTTCATGTTTTGGAATGTAAGTGTTTCTCCCGCACTACACCCACATCAACATCTTAGACTCCTCAATGACTATCGAGGAGTAATGGGAACACTATCCCATAATTTTAATCCGTTCGAGTCAAAGTTGAGTCCACACTAATAATAACGCAACTTAACCCTCTCGCAAGTCAAGAAAAGAAAAGAAAAAACTAACTATCCTAACCTTAAACACAAAAAATATACAAAAGGAAGTGAACCAATCAGTTCTCTAAGGTTTGAGCCTTAGATCATTGTAGGGCCTCAGTTGCAAATAAATTATAAATTAAAGAAAAGAAAATGACTACAAAGCCTTTGTTGCGTGAACTATTAGATAAACAATATCCATCCTATTATTGTCAATCATTGAATATATAAGTGAAAATGTAATAATTGAAGGCATATTGTAAACTTTGATGTTCCACATTAAGGTGTTTTAGTTGTTTAATATATTTATACTCTGACATAAAACCTTAATCATTAGTATGATATGCATTGTTAGTTCATAATGAACAAGGCTTCATGGTACAACAATTTAATATTGTGAAGGAGAATTAATTAACCCCTTTAACATATGACTTTAATCAAACAAAAGGTTTTTATTGGGATTTGAAACAATGACCTCCAAGTTAGATCACTACTGACTTTACCATTGAACCACACACAAGTTATATAGCTAACTTCTAATCACATAATTAAATTGTTGTATATGTATTTGTTTTATAAAATAAAACCTTAATTCATTATGTAAAGAGTGTTATTAAACTTATTAATGAATAAGATTATTTTTCACAACAACTAAATGTTAAAGAAGCAAATAAAAAAGTTAATGAAATTAAACAAAATAAAAAATATGTACATAAACAAAACAATATTTAAAAAAGCAGCTAACTAAAACAAATATTAAGCGAACTAAAAGTCAAGACATTAGTGAAGACATTATATACAAAAATTAAGGTTAATGTAATAAACAATAAAACATGGTAAAAGAGGAAAGTTTCATGACATGAAAGAAAGTACAAAAATTCCAGAACTTTACGACTGTGAAAAAAAGAAGAAGGAAAATTAAAACATTTATACACAGAACAATAAAGGTAAAGTTTGAAAATCAATGTGAAAATGTATGCCCAAATTCCGAAGACCATAAGAGAGAGATTTGATTAGAAAGTGAAATTCTTCATTTTATTACATTCTCAACCAAGTATAGTTCTATAGGGCAGAATATGCGGGAAATGGAAGGCCCGACATAATTTGTTTAAACCAGTTGACAGTGACTAAAAATATTTGTCTTGCATAACAGTCACAAAGTCAGTACCAATTTAAATGGTAAAACAATGAAACCAATGCAATAACAATTCTTACTTTTACCAGAATGTAAACAAGTGGAGCTATGTAGTCGTTTACCGGGGGCACTCAAAAGATGCATCCTTGCAGACTTGGAAATGATATCATGTGATTTCTCTCATGTGATTTCTACCTAAAGACTTTGTTTAATACATAGATATAAGTTAATTGCATGAGGAGGGAAACTAGGAATAAAATAGAGAAAACCTTACTACTGGTCACCCTCACTCACGCATGGAAACAATATGGATGTGCAAAGAGGAAATCATTTATTTTATGTCGCTACATACTTCTTATAGATCTATGGAAAACATATGGGTGTGCAAAGAGGGAATCATTTATTTTATGTCGCTACATACTTCTTATAGAACTTATGAGGTAGTTGAGTGCTCACAATAATTGTTGAATTGGCCTTTTGATGAAATCTTGGTAGTTGCATTTGTTGAACTATCTGGGCAATTATGTTCAATATTTTAATCTTAAATTTGTTCAAAACTCCATTATTACATGCATAAGTATTGTGCTATCTATATTTGTTAAATTGAATGTATATTTGTTTATATATATATATATATTTGTATTAAATTCTTCTCTCACCTTTATTATAGATTAGGTGTAAATCTGTACATAACACTAAGAAATCCATTGCAGAGAGTGTAGAGCAATGAATCAAACATCAAACATCACGAGCTTCAGTTGCTTCTATGCTTGCATTGACAGTTTGTCTTCGAATTTGAAGAGGGAATCCACCCTTGTTCTTTCAAATCTCTTCAATTGGAATCTTTCTTGTATATTTCAAATGTGACAAGCTTCCAATACTTGATATCAATGATCACATGTGCACCTCGTAGGGTCAAGACTCTCACTGCCTCTGCTGCGAAGTCTTGATTCATCAACTCTTGTACCATAAAATATCACCAAATTATGGAACTTTTCTTTTAACTTGCGAACGACAGGAGGACCCAGAATCAAACACTATCATTTGTGATTTGCATGAGATGAATTACATTCTATATCTGTGATACCATGGCCAACAATTTCGTTAGCTGTAATAACAAAATTTTACTCGCCTCCCATAATTTCTTTGCCACTATACATGCACAAATAATGTGGAAGCATGTTCACATCTAAACATTGATGTGTCAATGTTCAACATATCACTTGTTTGAAGAAGAAATGATAGAGCTATTGTCCATAATATATTAACTCTAGTGCCTCAGCTCAAGTACTACACACACCCACTGTTGCAAACCATATTTCAACAAACCAAACTTGATCTTTATATCTCAAGAATTTTGCGAGGAGGTCCATGAATTTTGTTTTGTAAGGTTATAGTTGTGTCAAATTCACTGAGAACTCTAGGAGCGTTACATATCCTTGGTCTAAGGGAAGCTTTCTTGCTTGTGTATTCTAGAATCCATTCCTAGCTTAATTTAATGCTTGAAGCTATTTGTTTGCTCACCTAGCTTGAAAATCTATGACTTGACCCAACTGAATTTAATGTTGAAGTTGCTTGCAAACTCTGGGAGCCATTGCCTAATTGATTTTAATATAATTTGATTGGGGTCGAACTGGGGTTGGCATACTTTATGACAATTCATTTATGAGAGCAGAGATTGGATTGGGCAATTTCCATTCCCACTTTTCCCCTCTCATAAATCAAAGAGGCAATCATCAAGAAAATGCACTGAAGAGATAAGGCGGTGCTCTCTTAGTTGTACCAAGGGACATAGGAGAAATTCTACTTATATGAACAAGAGAAGTGAATTCAAGGTTTGAAAATTTGACGGGAGTTATCTGACTGCATTTTAGATCACAAAATTCTTGTCTAAGCCAATATTTTAAGTGAAGAGAAAAGATTAAATTCAAACACTAAGTGCTTTCCTTTGGATGATGAACTACTTAGTGCTTATAATTTGGTTGATGAACTGCTTAGTGCTTGCTGATTGGATGATGAACCACTAAGTGTTTGCTGACTGGTTAATGAAACTACTGGGTGCTTGCCTTGGTTGATGAACCACTTGGTGCTTACATGTTGGTTGGTAAACCATACTAAGTTCTTTCCAATTGGATATTAAACCACCTACATGGTTAATTCAATCATCTTTCTCTAAGCAACATAATCCCCTAGAAATTGGGTGAATCTTTGTGTATTGAAACTCAGAGACTAAGAGGGTCACTGGGGTGCTTACTACCAGAGAGTAGTTGATGAACCACCTGGAAAGTGGACTCCATCTCTTGAGTGTTTGAACAATCCATTAGTGTGAATTTACCTATGCAAGCATTTCCTCAAAATCTGGATCCAACTTAGGGGTGGTCAACTATAAGAAAAACTACAGTGTAGTTGGTCTATGGACGAGTGGAGAGTGGAAGTCCCTCCTTCAGTTTCCATCCAAATCAATTCATTAAGATACGTATAAAGTGGTGCCTATTTGAATTTTAGACTATGATAGCCTTGTTCTGTTAATGAATTTTATTGTGTTCATGCATATTCATGTGTGGATGTTTAAATATTGTTATCACACTTACCACTGGCTATCTTGAACATTATGGCTTCAATGAATGATAACACCTTGGAGTTGCCACCCTGTTTATGATTTATCAATTATTTGTATGCTTGGAGCTGAGTGCCTACATGGCTATAACTATAGGCTCATAACTTGTGAAAAGTGTTGTAAACTGTAAATATCTGCAATATATCCTTCTTGTTGTTCCTAAGAGGATAACTTCGAATTATTTATTCATAATATACCATATTGAGAAAATGCATGAAAATATCCTTAAGAATTGAGTTGTAGGTTTGTTTTACCTATTAGAGGCCATTTTTAAGTCCTTGGTCATCTCCTTTAGAAAAGTTGATGGGTGTACCTTTGCCTCCTCCATGCAACGTTAAATTTTTTGAACCGATAATATCAAAGTCGCAACCGAACTAGCAACTGATGGGAGAATTTCTGTCTGTTAGCACTGTTAATTGATGGGACCACTCGCCACTTGTTGGTACTTATGGTCTATTGTTCTTTCACAATCAGGTGGTGACGATAAAGAGGTGGCAGTAATTGGTGTACAATTTTTTGTTTGTCACAACCATCAACTGATGGGATTGCTCGCCGCTCGTTGGCACTTATAAGGTGTGTGTTTTTGCTTTCACAATTAGGAAATGATGGTAGAGCGATGGTGGAAATTTTTGTAAAATTTTCCATCTGAAAGGATCGTCAACTGGTAGGATCACTCATTACTCATCAACACTTACGACTTACTATACTTTCACAATCAGGTGATCACAACAATTGGTGTAAAATTTTCCATCTGTAAGGGCCATTAACTAATGAGACCAACTGCCACTTATCAAATCAACCCTCTAGGCCTTGTTATTGAGTGTCATTCTTGGATGGAATGACTGGGGTATGGTTCTATCAACGACCCAGGTTCACTTCCCCCCCTCCCAATCTACTATGGGTTACAAAGGGGAGGGGGTTATGATATGAGAACTCCCATCACGAGGCCCTTGTTAAAGGGGAACTACCTAGAGGTAGTGTGATCATGGTGTGTGTTTGATCTATGATCCTTGTTCACCTTAGGACCCCCTTGTTTGTTGTGAGCTAACGAGGCCTTGGGGGTTCGAAATAGGAACCCACCCATGATAGAAACTGCTACACGTTTTGGTGGAACTTCCAAGTAGAACCATGTGTAGGGTTTAGTACCTTGCGAGAGGACTGGACCTCATCTAGATGGATTCTTGTTCAAGTAATGGATCTGGGTATTTGACATCTGGTGGTGGCAAGGGCCACCTCCTATGTGTGTAACAAAAATTCCATCAAGGACGAATTTTCCTTACTTAACATGGCTCAGGGTGTGGTGGGGTATTAACTTCTATGTCAAGCTGGATTTGGTTGAGGTCGGATTACTTCGTTGAGGATCGTTTTCATCTAGAGGACACTATGTGGAGGAAGGCAAATCCATAAGTGTAAGGTTGAATGTGGCCAAAATTGGATATAACATGAGATGGTTGAAAAACACGAAGGGGCAGGCCTAGTGGGGTTCACTACTAGATTTGATGTGGCAAGGGCCATTGCTTCTTGGTAATGGCCATGTGAATGCCACGTAGGGAGTTCCAGTAATGATGTGCACCTGTAACATGCCAATGTGGCATTTCCATGTAGAAATATTGAGGTGATGTGGACCTTGCGTTACAATGATGTACTGGTTCCATGTGGGATAGATAGGAGCAATGTGGATGACACATGGTAGCTTCATGCTGGTGTGGTTCTCTCTATGATTGGTCAAACTTCACGTGAGTATAAATTTCAATCTAGGGGTTAGATTGATATAAATTTTATATTTACGGAAAGCTCTCGATGAGCTAAACACGATGGTGGTTTCAAAATTTAATTCTACAAACTTTGAGAAATGAAGATTTTTGTAACCCCATCTTCATAACAAACCTTAGAGGTCAAGACAAATGAAAAAGTGCACCTCCCACATCCCGAGAAAGTACAAGGGGGTGGGAGGGTGTGTTACACCATTAAAGTATCCCAGTAACATTGAAAAAATGTTGTGGATTATTTGGCTAAAAAAAGAGACACTAGTTTTTTGTGACCAAGTACGGTGAGCGTTAAAGGAAAAATAATTGAAATCAGTTGGCTCATAGGCCTATTTGACAAGGATTTTATTTCTCACAAAAGCTCCTTCTCTAATTTTATTCTTAATCAAGTTGTTCCTATTCAAAATACTTACGTATTTTTGATGTTGATGACAAATTTTCTGTTATGCAATGTAGTGTACCTAGGGGGGAGAATATGGGCTACAAAGGGAGGTACCCAAGGGAACAATGTAATAATGGGATGGGCCATAGTAATAAATAAGGTGGTTAACCCGTGTCATGTAAGGGACCACAAATAGTTAGTAATATTATAATGGGCCCATGGTATTAGATAAATGGTATTGAAGGAACCATGGTAATGACCCATGGTATTGTATGTATGAGGCCTATATAGAGGCTAGAGACTCCCCATTGAGAGATGTCAAGGAATATTGTATGAACATGCATATGGCTTGTGGAGTGTTCTCCTTCTTTAAAGAGTGAATGTATGGTGTTGCCCTACCTTAAGGGTTTCATTAATAAGGAATCATTTCTATCTATATTCAAATCTTGTTATTCTTGGTGTATTTGTTATTTATCATATATTTTTGGATCAGAGCTATAACAAGTGGTATCAGAGCTATAACAAGAAATGTTATATACCTAGGGGGGATAATATGGGGTACAAAGGGAGGTACCCAAGGGAATAATGTAATAATGGGATGGGTCACAATAATAAATAAGGTGGTTAACCATATCATGTAAGGGACCACAAGTAGTTAGTAATAATGTAATAGCCCATGGTATTAGATAGATGGTATTGAGGGAACCATAGTAATGACCCATGGTATTGTATGTATGAGGCCTATATAGAGGCTAAAGACTCCCCATTGAGGGATGCCAAGGAATATTGTATGAACATGCATATGGCTTGTGGAATGTTCTCCTTTCTTAAGGAGTGAATGTATGGTGTTGCCCTACCTTAAGGGTTTGATTAATAAAGAATCATTTCTATCTATATTCAGATCTTGTTATTCTTGGGTATATTTGTTATTTATCATATATTTTTGGATCAGATCTATAACAAGTGGTATCAGAGCTATAACAAGTGGTATCAACCTTTGAGCATCCCTTGATATAAGAAGTGGGGGAAGGAGGGAGTTGACCATAAACTGCTTCATATGGAGTCATTTTGGTGGTGGCATGATAGTTGGTGATATACCACCATTTAGCTAGAGGTAACCACTATACCTAGAGATGATGCTTTTCTAAAGTGAAACACCTAAGGTATGTTTCCAGACATTTGTTGACTGCTTCAGTTTGACCATTAGTTTGTGGATGATAGGAAGTACTGAGTTGTAGTTGGGTACCTTGTAGCCGAAAGAGTTCCTGCCAAAAGTTATTGGTGAAGACCGAGTCACAATTAGACACAATGGAAGTGGGCATGCCATGCAATTTGAAGATCTGATCCATGAAAGATTGAGCGACCAAAGTCGGTGTAAAAGGGTGGGGTGGGGCGCAAAAATGAGCATACTTAGAAAGTCTCTCCACAACCACCATGATGACGGACTTGTTTCTTGACTTTGGAAGACTTGTAATGAAATCCATAGAAATCTCCATCCAGATTGAGGCTGGGATGGGCAATGGCTGTAATGTGCTTGGGGATTTGACTGTTTCTCCTTTGTGGCATTGACAGATGTCGCATTCAACTACAAAATTAAGAATGTCCTTTTTTATGCCTATCCAAAAAAAAGATCTTTGAGTGGAGCATACGTATTCTAAAAGCCTGAATGTCCTGCAGTGGGAGATGAGTGCAACTCCGCCAAAATGCGGCTTTTGAGGGTGGATGTTGGTGATATTACGACTCTGTCCTTGTAGTGAAGAATCTCATCCTGCCACGAGTAGCCCACTGTGGAATTTGGATCCGCCTGCAATTGATTAATGAGTTGGGAGAGCCAAGGATGTGAAAACCATTCTTTGCGGGCCTCTTCAATCCATTCTGGAATGGGAAGGGAAATTGCGAGCAGGGTACTTTCCTCCTCAAATTTGCAGGATAATGCATCTGCTACAATATTTCATGCCCTTTCTTGTAAATTATCTCATAATCATATCCAAGCATTTTGGCGAGCCATTTATTTTGTTGTGGTGAGGATAGGCGTTGCTCCAAAAAATATTTAAGGCTTTGATGGTCGGTGCGGATTTCGAAACGTCGCCCCAATACGTATGGTCTCTATGTATCTATTGCATGTAAGATGGCCATCATCTCCTTCTCATAGGTAGATTGTCCTAGATTCTTCCCACTTAGTTGTTGGCTCGTGAAGGCCAAGGGTTGACCTTCCTCCATTAAGACTGCCCCAATACCTGTACCCGAAGCATCACATTCAATCACAAAAGATTTGGTGAAGTCAGGTTGTGCTAAGATAGGAGTGGAACACATGGCATGTTTGAGAGCTGTAAAGGCCTGTTGTGCTTCATCATTCCAGAGGAATGAATTTTTCTTGAGGAGTTGAGTGAGGGGCCTAGCAATGCGACCATAATTGTGGACAAATTTGCGATAGTAGCCTGTGAGACCCAAAAATCTTCTCAGGCTCTTCAATGTCTTAGGTTGAGGCCAATCCTGCATGGCTTGGATATTTTTGGGGTCCACCCTAACACTTTCACGCCCCACAATGTGGCCCAAATACTCAACTTCTTCCATGCCAAAAGAACACTTGGACATCTTGACAAATAATTTATGCTTGCAGAGTAGTTGCAAGAGCAGATCTACATGTTGAAGATGTGCGGCCCAGGTGCGACTGTAGATGAGGATGTCATAAAAGAAAACAAGGACAATTTTCTGACATATGGTTTGAGCAGGTGGTTCATAAGGCTCTGAAAAGTGGATGGGGCATTACAAAGACCGAATGGCATAACCAGGAACTCATAATAGCCTTCATGAGTTCAGAAAGTAGTCTTTGGGATGTCTACTTCTTTCATGCAGATTTTATGGTAGCCTGAGTGAAGGTCAAGCTTAGTAAAGAATTGAGCCCCATTTAGTTCATCCAACAAATCATCAACAACCGGGATGGGAAATTTATCTTTGACTGTCAACTTATTAAGGGCCTTGAAGTCTGGACACATACGCCATTCCCCATCTTTCTTGAGAACCATGACCACCGACGATGAATAAGGACTAGTGCTGGGACGAATGATGCCTACTTCGAAGAGTTCCTTGATTATTTTTTCTATTTCATTCTTTTGGGCAAACGGATATCTATATGGGCACACATTTGGTGGTTGGGCCCCTGGGACCAAAGTAATGCTATGATCATGTTCCCTCTCGAGGGTGGAAGCTCATGAGGCTTGTCAAAGATTGGCAGATGGTTTTTTAAGATCTGTTGTATCTCAAGATGAATATGAGCAGGATTGGGTTCTCAGGCCTGGATGGCATTGTATTGAGCTATGACTCCATGGTGGCCCTTTTTTAACAATTTTTCCATCCGATGTGAGATGATGATAGAGGGAGCTCCTGCCTGGAGTCCGTGGAGGGTATGTGTGTGGTTGTTCTGCTTAAAGCTCATATATAACTCCTGGAAATCCATTGTGATTGGGCCAAGTGTGCGAAGCCATTCAACACCGAGGATAATGTCACACCCTCCCATGTGTATGGAAAACATGTGGGTCTTTAATTGATAATCCCTCATTTGAAGTTTGACATTTTCACAGTGGCCTTCACATTTCATTGTTCCCCCATCAGCAATTTGGACCTGGAAGTTAGAAACTGCTCGGACAAAACAATGCATTGTTTCCACGACTCTTTGATGGATAAAATTATGTGTACTTCCACTATCAATCAAGACTACTACTAGTCGATGCTTAATAAAACCTATGATTTTGAGAGTTTGAGGCGAAGAAATCCATGCCAAAGCATGTAGCGATATAACTGGTTCTTCAGGTACATTGTCCTGCTGGTTGTCCTCTTCTTCCTCCTCTGGTTGCTCAAGTGGTGGGGCTTCCTCCGATGCACTGTGATCAATAACATCAATTTGAAAAAATTTGGGCTCCTTGCCTTTATGCCCAGGGGAATATTTCTCATCACAGTAGTAACATAATCCTTGCTTTCTTCTTTCCGCCATTTTTGCTGGTGACACCTTTTGAACCTTGAGTGTCTGGGTAGGGCTTTGAGCTTGTGGGGGGCAACCCTTGGCGATGAAATTTGGGTGATTGGACTGGGATGCCAACGCATGTTCGACTTCACGAGTTATCCTGTAAGCATGCAACCATGAGCTAGGGTGGTGCAGACATACATGGGCTTGTATGGCTTCTTTGAGACCACTGACAAAACATTATGTGTGGAACTCATCTTGTAGATCTCCAGTGCGGAAAGCTAAGGCTTCAAAGGCTGCAATATATTCATTCATTGTTCCTGTCTGTCTGAGCTTAGTGAGATGCCCCAAAAAGTTAGATTCATGGTCAAAGCGATCCATAAGAGCTTTTTTGAATGTATCCCACATCAAGGGCCTTCCGTAGTAACGTTGATGCCATTGCCACCATTGCCATCTTTCATTATCCAAGTACATGATACCCAAACTAAGCTGAGTCGCATTATCCAGGATGTAATTCAATGTGAAATATTGCTCCATTTGTGCTATCCATGCGGCCGGGTAAGAGCCATCAAATTTATACATGTCCAACTTGGGTGGTCGCGGGTGGGATTAGGGGGTGCCAAAGAGGTGAAGAGACTGACTAGACTCACCCTCATTGTTTTCATTGCCAATATATGCCTCCTCGCGTGCCTCCACCTTGCCCTTACAGAGTGCTGTAGTTAATTCCTTCAGCTGCGATTGGATGTCTTTCAAGGATGATTCAAGGCTGTCCATCCTCTCATTTTCCATAGCTTGAGCTCTAGTTTGTACCATGCACCGAGCCGATTTACTTGAAATTTTGGCACTAAAAATTGAATGGTACCACCTTGCTGAGCTCGTCGTCCTAATTATCATGGGCTAAGTCACCAATAAGCGCCTGGGGGGGGGGGGGTCTCAAACTCTTTTTTTTTTACTCCTTGCTTAGGAATACTGCAGTAGCTGAATCCCGGCAAAGTTAATGCTGCCAAAAGTCCTGCGAAAATCATGCCCAGGTATAGGAACCCACACAACTACTTAGATCTGGATGGTGGATCTGATGGATCTGAGAGATTTGAATGGCTGATCGGATAGATCTGAATGGCAAAACCGATTGCTGTTGTGGATTTGATGGATCTAATAGATCTGAATGGCTGTTTTGATAAATCTGAACGGCGGAACTGATTGCTGTTGCTGCTGCTGCAAAACCCCACTTGCGAGATCTGATCTGGCAAAGATTATGCCTGATCCAGAAATAGAGAAGGGAACTATGGTCTCTAGGAGTGTCATGTGCTACAGATCACAATATACATAAGGGTCTGACAATAGTACTCGACCCAATTTTTCAGGGCACTAACCAAGGAGGATCAATCCTACCCTTAGCTGTACAACCCGACTACCCTATCGTATGGGTGAGTAATCTCTTCGAGTACTATTTTCGGTGTACTGTAGCAGCAAGACAGCCGACGGTTTATCTATGGTGAGGTTTCAAGGGAGCTAGGGGCCTTCTGATATACGTAGAGGGTACTTGGAAGACAATCCATGTGCGGTACTGTCTAATGCACTACTACTCGAAGGGGTACCCATAGGGGTTACAAGGGAGTCCAACAAGCATGAACACCTCTTGTATTTCCTGCGTGCATGCCTCCCCAAATCCGTAGGTTTATGCGCTCAACGATAGATCCCATGGTTTAAAGACGCTGAAACATGTCTCTAGCCAAAATGTTTTTTTGGTAAAAAAATGGAGATCCCACCGGCCCTGGAAAGTGCTCTGATACCACTTGTTTTGCTCTTAACCTGCAAGACGATACCAGAATACCAAATATGCGAAGAAATATACTCAGAACATAGAACAGTGAGAAATAACAGCAAGTATTTTATTATTCAGAAAGCAATGTTCACTTGCCTCTTTGAGGGGGCAACCTCCAATAGAGCAGGGCTCGATTACAAAATAAGACACGATGCTCCTCAAGGGGAGTCTCTATCCTTTATATAGGATTCATACATGCAATACCATGGTTCTTATTAATACCATCTATCTAATACCATGGCCCATTTGCAACTAATTGTGGTCCCTTCATTAAATGCGGGTTAACCACTTACAATTATTAATATGGGCTTTATTGACTCTCTACTTAACTATAACTATGACTCAATCCTATTACATAAATAAGGGGGTTAGGGTGGGACCCTAACATTTCCTTTTGGTTGATTTTTGTCTCTAGTAGTGTGATTTGTAGCAACAAAATGTTCATCATCTTCTTGTTCCACACGAACAACACCATCAACATGATTTGGAAAATCACCAGCATGAGAATTTATGGGAGGACCAGGAGATGCTGTGGGGTTGAAGAGCTAATCAGAATGGATATCCCTTCAAAACAAGACATCTTTAGAAATATGATCACATAAACTATATGCCTTCATATCCTCATAGTGACCAACAAATATCAATGGTTGGTTCTTCGCCTCCATATATTCTCACTTTTCATATGGAATTATGGTGCACGTTAGGGTGTCAAATACGCTAAAAGCATATACATAAGGATTAACATGGGTCCAAGCTTCCTCTGGAGTCATACCTATGAAGAAGGTGCCATGTTCTTGGATTGAATCATGCAATTATCTCTTTTAGAGTCTAGTACTTTCAAGTTTTAGTAAAACCATTTTGTTGAGGGTTGTAGGAATTAGAGTGTTGATCTTGAATGCCATGTTTTCTATCAAGATCCTTGAATCCTTGATTGACATACTTCCACACATATTATTTGTGTGTAATTTATTGATAGAAAAAAGAGGATTACTTAACAAAAGTCTTCCAAGTTTTAAAAGAAGCAAATACCTCACTCTTTTACTTAAGAAAGTACACCCAAGAGTGACATGAGAAGTCATCAATAAAAGTAAGTGCATACTTAGTATTGAAAATGAATGAGTTGGAAATGTCATGAGATCTATGTGTACCATCTCAAGAGGTGAGGTAGCATGCAAGGCCTTACCTTTAGGAAAATGAGATTAATGTTGTTTGCAAAGAACACAACTTGAACAAACTCCATAAGTGCAAGAAATTTTAGGAAGACCAAGAAACAAATTTTGTGTGCTAAACTACTACAAATACCTACAGTTTAGATGTCCAAATCCTTCATGCCAAACTACTAAACAAATCAACACGTGCAATGAAAGAGTAATTGAACGAAGGCTTAATAAAAACAAACTTGTATAATTGGGAACTATGGTCAACTCTTCCAGAAGAAACAATGATCTTTGGGTTCTATAGTTCTCAAATGACTACACCATTTGTAGAAAACTCTATTATTTTCCCATCACTAGAATTACAAATCTAATAAATAGAGAGTAGATTGGAAAAGATGTTAGAAACAAGGATAAAATCATTGATGCACCCATCAACTAATTGCATAGTGCCTAATCCTAAAACATTAAGATGTGTAGAGTCTCCAATTGCAATTTGTGAAATGCTACAATCACATGTGGAAGGAAGCAACTCATGAGAATGAGTCATATGGTGTGATATATTAGAATCAAGTCTAGTTTCTTGAAGATTCACTAGAGTTGGAAGCTAGATATTTTTTTCTTTTTATTTACCCCCGCCAAGGTTTGCATGTAGACTCACTAGCTTGAGTAGAATCTTTCGTTTGTTTCTATTGTGTTTTGTGCTTACCTATTAGCCACAAGAATGTGATTTTAGAGATAGAGCATCTAATTGCATAATCTTAGACTTTTTCTTGTAAGACACTCGTTGAAAAGCTTAAAAGCAAGTTTTTTAAACTTAACTCAAAGTGCATCCATAGTAGAGTAAAATATAAAAGAAAATACTTGAAAAGGATCTTGGAGCTTGGATGGACTCAACAAGATTCACTCACTACTGGTTTTGGTTTTTTCACACCTTTTTCAACTATTCTACTAGTAACCTGAATTTGGAAAGCTAATCTTCAATTGACACATGCTCATCAGGCATAAGCAATTGTCAATTTTTCTTCCAATTGTAAAGTTCCAAATTCATTGATTTTACCAAATAAGGAAGCCAACTTATCCCAATTTTCCTTTGTGGTTTTACATTCACAATACAAAGCAACAAATTATTAGAAACGTACAAACAAATTAGACCATAGCTTCATCAAGTTTGTTTCGACTAGGAAAGCTCTCTTTTTCCTTGGTAAACAAAAATATTGATTGACGCTTAGCTAAAATTTGCGAAAACCCTTCAAATTGCAGTAGTTGTTGCATCTTGAGTTTCTATGTGTAATAATTATAGAGAGTTAGGAGTTCAATATTCCTTGATTCCACCATTTTAGAGAAAAAAAACATCTAATTTATATCAATAAAAATTATAAATTTAGTTTACTTAAAAGCTTAAAAAATTCTCATGTCATGTTAATCTATTTATTCAAAACATGCGATGACAAATTATTTGAATATATGATATTTTTATGCAAAATGATATTTTCACTTTGTCCCCAATCAATATTAACGTGTTGGATAATGGAAACAAGTTTAGGTTAGTGTTGGGATCTAGATTGCATACATATCTTGTAACAAGGGAGGACCACAAAGACGAGATCAATACAAAAATCCTCGAAAAGGCCTAATAGGGACGCAGATTTGCGCAGAGCCACAAGTGCATCGTGGATTAGAGCACGTTAGTGACCTTGATCTCAATGTAAATGAAAGCTGTGATTTGTATGGGAAAGGCTTGCATACCTACGTAATATAATCAAACACCGAGCTAAAAAGAACCAATGTGTGTCTCCAAATTAATAGGTGTGGGATATAGAGGTCTAGGAGACCAAGATCCAAAGACCCAAGCATTGGTTGTTTTTACATGAAATAAAAAAATTGACCATGTCCAAATTCCAATTGCATTGGATTTCTCTATATATATAACTAAACATTTCACCTTATAGCCCATTGACAAGGATAAAATAATCTTTAGGGCATAAGGTTGTACAACTACAAGGCTAGAATTCATTACAAGAATATTTTCAATATAAATTTAATATAGCACTTGCTGGAATTCAAGCTTGATAGAGAAGATGCCAATAATTCTCTTTAACTACCTGAAATAAACCCAATCCACACATATACAAAATCAAAAAAAAAATATATCTCTTCTAAAATAAAATTATATACCCAAATTACAAATACATCTCTAATGAAAAAGAGAAGAGCTTTGTGTAGAGAGCTCTGATACCATGAACATATTCGAAGAACAAAAGCTATTATAAGACCACAAAAAACAAAGTTAATAATAATAATAGAAGAACTAGAAATAACATAATCAATAATAGACATGTTGTGTACTGGATATAAGAGAATGTCTACTTTATAACAATTGAAAAAACTCAACATTAACAAATAAAAAAGTTAGCTATCATAACGGGCAAATAATGACGTTTAAATAAAATTACATTTAATAATAATTGATTGCAATGGAAACATCACTGGCAAAAGCAAGTAAAAAACAATGGGAAAATTTCAACAAAGTATTTTTTAATGAAAAACAATGCACCCACTTCTAAATGAGCTCTTATCCTTCAACGGAAAAAAAATCGAGTTTCCAAGGTGGTATAGAAAACCCAATTATCACATAGGAAAATAATATATTTACTTTAAACCAAAAATATGACAAATATCCTTTAATTCAAGTGAGCTGCAAAAGCAACCAATCAGACCAAAGTAACACAAAGAAATAACATGTTGTATCTGAAATGTTTGTTGGGTTGGTTTGCACATTTTAAATAAACAAAGCTGAAATGATAAAACCCAAAAAGATGTTAAAATATAGATTAGCGTTAATAATAAGTGTTGATGGATGCAGTACAGTCTCTGCTAAATTATCAAATATGAAACCAGTAAGGATTTTCTAATTTATTTAGCTATATTATTTTTAATGTTTGGACAACTCAATTTTCAATATTTTTGTACATAAAGTTTATAACTTTATATTTACAACCATAAGTAATGCTAATTTTTTAAACTTTATATTTACAACCATAAGTAAACTAAATCATAATGCTAATTTTTTATATTACTCAGAAAAAAGACAATTATTTATTAAAAAAATAAAAACACAAACAAACTATAATTTAAAAATTAACATTGGATATGTATGTAATATTAGGATGCCAGTTATGTGGATCATGTTATTTGTAACTGGCACTTTGCTGGTGGCAAAAGCTATCAAACTAATAGAGAGGACCATTCAAAGGGAAATTCAAAGCCCAAATGGGGCCATCTCCTTTGCATCAATTGCCATGAATTAGAATTTGTCTATATAATTAAAAATATGTAAAAATCAAATATCCTTACATTAAAAATAATACAAAATAATCCTAAACTCAAGTGCATTAGTTTTACTGATTTAAGATCACTATCTCCATTTTGGCACTCACTAATGAATGCAATCTAATTAGTTTGGGCATCTAGGTCAAGGTGGACTGGAATATTTGTTCCAGGATATTGGCAAGGCACACATATGAACACAATAAATTAAAACAATAATTAATCGAATAGCTCAAGAATCAGTGAACAATGATTAATAAGCCTATAACAGTGTCCCTCACTAAACTATATTAAAAATTCGACATATTATATGAAAATCAAATAATAATATGTTGACTGTTCGGGACATATTGGGAATTACCATGCATACTTCTTTTTCTTTCTTTCCTTTTTTTTTTTTTTTTTTTGGTTCAGTATGGAATTACCATGCATACTTATCTATTGAGACAACTGATTGGGTGGTTCCTCAACAATCTTAATATGTTTAGGCCTTTCGCCTTTGATATTAACAAGTTTGGTGACGTTGTGCATTGAGGTATCACATTTGTCTTTTATAATGGATTGATTAGTACTATCAGCACAATAGTGTAATTATTCCGAGAATTGGGTTCAATGGACCATTATCGAGGAGTAGGTTTGGTCCTAAAATCCTTTTGTCCCAAGGAAACAATGGTTGATAGTGCATATCTCACAACAAAATTCTTCAAGTATCAATTATAGTCTATTGCATTAGGTTATTATAGTCTATTGCATTAAGTTATTAGTTCTATTGTAATAGTTATTTGGACCTAGACAAAGGGATATGGACAACTAGCTTGTAGTATTGCTCATGGTTATTCATTTTTGAATATGGACATTTAAGCCTATGAACAAGGTGTTTGAAACTTTTGGCCTCTCTCAGATACATGTTATTTTTACAACAAATGTCCTAACTTTCCATTAGACCATAGTTCCAAATTATTATTAATGGTCAGATACATGTTATTTTTACAACAAATGTCCTAACTTGCCATTAGACCATAGTTTCGAACTATTATTAATGGTACACTTTGAATTTCAATACCTACAAAACATCCATTGAATTTTGCAACGAGACCAACCATCATCATATTTTTTTAATATATTGATCTCTGATACATTTCATGAAAGGAATGATGAAGTATGCAAATATCTTACTAGTTGGTTTGTGTGCAGTTAAATGACACCACATCGATGAAGTTTGGGTATTGGGATGTGTAGACATAGTGTTTATTAGTCACAAAAGAAGCCAAAGTAACAACAAAAATGCATTAATCCCATTGTTGTTGCAGGAATTTATGATATTTATTTTCTTCACAGACAACTGTTAATTGTAATAATCAAACCATAAAGCATTATGGCATAATCAAACTGTAAAGCATTATGGCATAAGCAGTGAATACCAATAAATTTTCAAAGTTAGCAAACTTTATGGGGGACATGGGATATGGGACAGATGGTACCAAGCTTGAAATAAGAGATTTAATTTTTTGTCCAATTAAATGTTAACAAATTATTTTTTCAATTATAATAACAAATACTTTATTTATTTCTAAAGTTAAATATTATAATTTGCACTAGAGGTTCCTAGAATCTTGCTTAAATAGAGACTAATAATAATACTCTACCAGAAAAATAGTCACTTTAGTTTTGAGAAAAACCTTGCAAATAGGGTTGAAATCCCATAAATGATAGATGAATTGATATAATAGATTAGTAATAATAAAGATGAAAATTGAATCACAATGAATGTCAAAATAGTCCAAAGGTAAAATACTTCTCATTGGAATTATTATTTGTATTTATTTTTATTGGAACTTTTTGCACTTTCTCATCCAGTTAACTTTATTTGATATAATTACTTATTAAAACATATTTTCAGTTTGCATTAATAAATATGCCACATTTTATACTCTTCAAGGAAATATTTTTCATTAGTCAATTTTAATCCAATTAAATTAATTAATTAATTACTGTATTCAAATTGTAAGTTATTTTTATTTTGAAGATGGTAAAATCTATTAAAATTTAGTTGTCAATGGGTAGTGAGGACTATTATTATTTGACCTTTAATGCACTTCTATTGTGCAGGGGTTACCCATCAAGCTTGTGATTTCAATGAATTCATGCTGGATTTTAGAGAAATTAGATCGGAAAAATCGAGCAGAAAAACTTCCAAAAAGTCGCACTAAAGACAACTCATTATTATTTAGTTTTATTCACGGTGACGACTTATGAAAAGCTTTTTTCAAACCAATAGGGGTCCTACTCATATTCAAAACTTAGTTTACTTGTCTAACAGGCCGTTGCACTAAGTTCAGGAATTTGCTTGTCTAGCAATCAGGAGTATAATAGCAGTTCCACTAATTAGATACCAAATTTTCTCATGCCAGATCTCCTCTGTAACAAGTGACATGTCTACCAATTCTCCTTATTAAACAAAAACAAACAAATAAACAAAAATAACAAACTGACCGTTATTCCATATAAAATCAAACTTTCACTCTATTCAATTCTTAGTTTTGAAATATTAAACTTATTTTCTTAAATAAAAAAAAACATAAACTTCAAATAAATTAAAAATTTAATTTACAAATTATCTACCTGAAAACACAGACTTATTTTAACCCATTAATAAGTAAATTTCATAAATTTCATTATGAAACCTAATTGTAATAAATTTTAATTTTTTTGTTCCTTATTTCTATTTCTATGCCACTTATTAATATTTCTTGTATTGATTTTTAATATTGGACATTCATTTGTTTGAAACTACATAATTGAAAGTACACTACTTCACCACATAAACATATAATATAAGCTGCATTTTCACTTGCAGAGTTTTAACCTATCAATGCCTTCCTAGTTTGGATGCAAACCATTTGCGTTGACTTAGCTCAGCTGAAAGTGTAGAAAAATTATAGAACTCTGAAAGCTGTCAAGTCTGTTAAAATATGTGCATTTGCCATGAGGGAAGAGTAAGGATGATAGCTTTTGCTTTCTTCGTGTTTTCAGTTTTTTCTTTATAAATGATATAAAAGAGTTGAAATATTGCTTTACAAAATCGCCTTGCGTTTTATATTAAAACATTTGTTATTTACTTTGTTATAGCCGCAAAAGTATTAAAGCTATTTCAATCCATAATTTAGCAATATCAAATGGATTTAGCAATATCAAAGTTGGCATACTTGTTGAATTAATTGTTTAGATGAGGAGTTTGATTTAATTTTGCAAATATAGATATATTTTTTTTTCAGAGGGAAAATCAACATATGGCCGAGGCCAGCAGATTTTTACAACATATGGCCGAAGCCAGCAGAATTTCAAAATATTTACGGCATAGCCGTAACAAATCGTCCATAAGGCTGAAGCCAGCAGAAGACCAAAGCGCGGTCCATAGAAACACTGCCGCAGGAATCGATCCCGGCTGGGGAGAGCGAAAGCCATCCGCCCCAGTCGTCTAATCATGCACGTCGCGTGCTATATATATATATATATATATATATAATTAACGTGTACGTTTAAAATTGACATATATTTAATGAGTGGTATGAAATGAGTTATAGCTCATGACTAATGACATAGTCATCATTTTTAAATGTTTTGTTTTCTTATAATTTGGTTTTTTCTCATTTTTAAAGGAATCTATGATTTTAGGTTTAAAAATTAGTTTATGAATTATGTCGGGTAATTATCATAAAATTTGAATTTTTAGATTTTAAGAAGAGTTTAATAGAAACAATATTTAAAAGATTTAAAAAAAATCATAAGATTTGATAAACTCATTTTATATTTTATATTTTGTATTTTCTTACCATGAATTAAAGATTTAGTGGAGAAATGCAAGGAAATCGAAGATTTCGGTTGAAAAAGAGGAGCCACCTCCTCAACCAACGAATTGGTTCTATAATGTTCAATTTCGGTTCAAGCATTGGGTGACACATTCTTGCATTTATCATGAAATTTGAACTTGCTAGACTGTAGCACAAGTTTAATAAAAAAATCAAAAGAATCGAATGAATATCAAGATGTGATAATTAATTTCATGTTTGGTTTCAAGTGTTAGCTCGAGTAGTCATCAGCTAGACATGATATTCTCTCAAGGTTAGGTGCTTGGAACTTAGACAATGATAATGGATTCTATTGATCATTTGTAGATAACGAGGGAATTTTCGTAGGGGTTTTTGTATTGTTTTGCTTAGGAAAAAGGAAAAAACTATTTTTCATGCTTCTTATTTTGTATTTCTATTAACAAACATAAAAGTTATAGTGGAGAAATGTGATGTATTTCAAGTGCTTTTGTCTTGAATAGTGACCAACTAAGCATATTGGAGTGAATTTTCTTAAACGTATAAGGTATTGCATGTTATTATGATAAAGTATTGTATATACACATATAGGTGTTATTATACTATTGGGCATATTATTCTTCATTAACTCAAAAAGTGAGTGTAATGCCCCATTTTGACTTGTGACCTAATCCTATTTTCTTGTTTTTTTTTATTATATGAAACTTGCTAAAACAATAATGTAAGGACCATAGCTCTCCAGACTATATACATTATTATTATTATTTTTTTTTAAATAGCAAATACAACCAGAAAAGAAACACATTGAAATTCAAATTTATTTAGCACACACATTCCTGCCACTCATTTCAGGAAACATATCATAACATTTTCATACTTTTAACTAAGATCAAAAGTAATGAAATACATATGTACCGTTCACCAGAAGGAGAGACTCCACTTGCTCTGCTGTTGCTGGTATTCCCTTGTAGCTGGTCACCTCCGCGAGTGAATGATGACGCACTTGAACCGAATGCGAAGACCCACCGGTTAACCTCCCAGCCTACTCCTTGGGTACTCTTCTTCCCCGCGGACCCCCGAGCTGCCATGGGGTTGTACAATGGAGACAAGCACTAGCTAGTAGAGGAGAGCACACCTTGGCTCAAGAGTCCCCTCTCTAATTCCTCTACCTCACCAAACTCACTATAGCTTCGTAATCACTGCTCTCACAACATCTCATCCATCCAACAATAGGGTTCCCAAAAAGTCCCTTCTCCCATGGCTTGCCCCTTCTTTTATAGGAGTCCTCATAGGTGACACTTGTCATGTCATGCATAATTAATTATTTTTTTATAATTCAATAACTTGATTATTCACCCACCCATGTGTCATTCTCACATCAAGGTCTCCCAAAATTATTTACTTAAATTTTTGTTTAAAACTAATATTTTTCTCACCTCAACAAGATTCCTATTTCTTCTCCTAGTTGTCTCTTTATTCCCCCCTTTTATTCCTTAATTTGTGTTCATTACTTGAAGTCAATTAATGAGTCAAGATTTTATCCCCAATCTACTCCCTAATTTAACTCAGGTTATCTCCTAGATGGATATTCTTATGTTGGTTGTTGACACATGGAGCTTCTCTACATTTCTCTAAATTTAATTTATTATTCTCATTTTAATTCACCTTCCCCCCTTTTTTTTAATTAGGTTTAAATTAGTTTAGGATTAATCTTTATCCTTACTATTATGTTTGTCTTTCCCCTTTTTCCTAATTAAACCACATAATCTTCCTAGTATTTTCCAAAATGGGGCGGGTAGAGTTTTTAAGGTACTTTATTTTAATTCTTCCTATGATCCTCCTTATTCCAAGTTTTATTTTTTTATTTAATTACATTGGTTTCTAATCATCATTTACCCTTGATGTAAATTTACCTAGTTTTCATTCCTTGCTT
This sequence comes from Pinus tabuliformis, assembly GCA_031772625.1. NCBI lineage: Eukaryota > Viridiplantae > Streptophyta > Pinopsida > Pinales > Pinaceae > Pinus > Pinus tabuliformis. The sequence goes on from CM062819.1 coordinate 690,194,488, forward strand.
ATATTTATTTATTATTATTTATTTTTAATGATTCCAAGGATGCCAAGTTTGGTTGTGCTCTTCAAGAACTTCCCTAGCAGTTCCAAGGGTGCCACACCTAATAGCTTATTTGTGATGTCAAGGGTGCCAGTTTGGTTGTGCCCTTCAAGAACTTCCCTAGAAGTTCCAAGGGTGCCACACCTAATAGTTTATTTGTGATGCCAAGGGTGCCAAGTTGGTCGTGCCCTTCAAGAAATTCCCCTGAAGTTCCAAGGGTGCCACACCACTTGCCCTTCAAGCATCCAGTGATTACGAGGGGAAAGTATAGTGCAACGTCATAGACCATTGTCATCTCTTATGTTGCCTGCTATAGTGAGACTAATGGTGTCGGGGATCAAGGAATCTGCCTTGATGCGCGCCCCCCGGTAAAGTCCTCATGAGTGAACCAAATTTGGAACCTGCCCTCATGGCATCGTGATCTTCAAGGCGAAGGTGTTTCACCCCTTCCAGCCCAAGTCACGGCGGGAGTGCTAGTGGGTGAGATCAGGGACTCTGTCCCACCCCTCCCATGTAGTTCCATCCACTTGTACAACCCCATCACCCATATGTGAGTCATTCAGTCAAGCAACTAATCTGTGCCTGCAACCATTAATATATCATCAGAATATAGTTAAACATGTATGGCAGATTCCAAGATCGACTTAGACTTTCACAGATAAAGTAATATAAATTTTCATCAAACCAGGTGTCATCGACATGTCATATGCGAGTGCCTCTGATGGTTCCCTGCCATACTCAATAATCATCAGTAACACGATTTCTCATTGTTAGTCAATTATCATAATAGCATCATTAACAATTCCTGGTCATTCTCATCATTGTCCATTGTAAGTCTGAACTAAAGGAAGTAGGTAACATAGGGGACACATCCCTTATGGCTATCATCAATAATCATCCATGGAAACATACATATTAATTAAGCTATCAACATCGTAACATCGTAGAAATATACCTATCCATAAAATTTATCCTCATTATGCCTTTAGTAGAGCGCATACATATTCTTTACTACCCTCGTCATAATTTCAAATAGAGACCAACTTAACTATTTAATATTGCAATCATCAGAATGCTGATAGATAAGATACATAACCATTCATGCTACCATAATATCAATGGAAAGCATTCATAACATCACAACCATGAATATCTCAATCGCTAATAATAGTGTCATGGGTCCAGAATCTCAATCTGAGGTCCTCGAAGAATAGAGTGTCTAAGATAATGTCATATTAGGGTCAGGAAACTAAAGTGGGCACTACAAATAACAACTGTAAAATTGCCTTGTAAAAGTATAGTAATTTCTAGTCAATCTGAGTCGTTCATTAGGCAGATGATCTGACGGTAGAACTTATGTTTAGTTTAGGGTTTTTTGCCCTAGAAGGCAACCCCTCTCTTTGTATGAGGGTATTGTATTTGAGGCTGTGTGATATATGTGTATTCTGTGTGAGCGAGAAACAGAGAGGTGAGACTGTGAGAGAAAACAGAGGATATTACAGCGGATTTGCTGTAGGTTGTGTCTCTTCATTTTGCTGGATAATAGAAAGGAAGGACTGGCTGTTCGGGGTGGACGTAGCCCAAACTGGGTGAACCACGTATATTTGTGCCTCTCTTGTTTTGTGCGTTTTCTGTGTTTATATTTCTGCAATATTTTATGTGTTCCATTGCTTCGTAATATATAATTTTCTAACAAGAAGGACATATGAAGAAGAGAAAGTTAATAGTGTTGATTGATTCGGGTAGTACCCATAATTTTATTCATTGTAAGATAGCCAAGGAATTGAATTGCTTCCTATATCACCAGAGTGTCAAGTGGCAATTGTAAGTGAAGGAACCATAAATTGCTCTGGAAAGTGCCATAATATCAAGCTATCCATGGGAGAATATGTATTGAATAGCCCAATGCTTTCCGTTCCAATGGGTGGTACTGATGTTGTACTAGGATTCCAATGGCTACAATCCTTAGGTACAATAGCTTTTAATTTTCAAGAAATTTTCATGAAATTTTCTTCGGAAGGAAAGGAAGTTGAATTAAGGGGTATCACAAGGAAACCAGGAAAGATAATAAACTCTAACGCAGTGAAAAAGCTTATAAAGAAAGAACAACGAGGTGTAATTGCACAGTTATGTTCGCTAATGTTTCCCACATTGAAATCATCTATTTCTCCAGATCTCCAAAAAGTCTTGGACAATCATTCCAATGTATTTGAGACTCCCAAAGGTCTCCCACGTATTCGTGATCATGATCATGCTATTCATTTTATTCTAGGAAGTGTTCCTCCAAACATCAGGACTTATAGATATCCTTATGCCCAAAGGAATGAAATTGAACATATGGTTGCAGAAATGGTAGAGGTTGGTATAATTATCCAACCAAATTTGATAAAAAAAGCAAGGGATGAATGGAAGAATGGTGAAGCAAGGTGGGAACTCATTCAAGAGTTGTCGAAGATCCCAGTTCCAACAATATTGCCAGAACTTAACAAGGAAGGAGAAATCATATTGGAACTTGAAGCATTCACGGAACCGAGAAGTCGACAGTTACGAAATCGATAAATTTCAAAGTATCTCATCAAGTGGAAGAACTTTTCCACTTAAGATTCCACATGGAAGGATGAGAATTTTATACAAAAGAGTCAAGAACTACTCAAGCATTGAGGACAACACTTTTTGAAGGAGAGGGGCATGTTATGTTAGGCCCCTATACTACTAGTGTAACCCCTTATTGTTATTAATACAACCCACTTATTATATTGATGTACCCATGTAGTTCCCATATTGTTACTATTGTGCCCCATAGAAACCCACTATTGTTATTATTATGCCCTTACATTATTATTGTTATGTCGGCTTTGATTATGTTATGACCCCTTAGATTCCTATATATAGAAAGGAGGTCTTTTCATTTGTATCATCCAAGAATTGTTCATTTATGTAATGTAAAGGAGGTTGCCCCCTCGAAGAGGCTGAATTCTAAGGCGTTGATTTATCTTTTCTATCTTTTTCTTGAGCTGGTTTCATAACATTTGGTATCAGAGCTTTGGATTCTAGGGTTTCGCTGCTCCAAACAGGTCATCGTGGAATTTTCGCTATAACTTTTTTCTGCGACGTTTCAAAAGCTAAAAAAAGAAACCCATTTGAGAAGACATCACGCTGAAGCTCAGGTCCAAATTTCAGAGATTTTCGCGCTATATTTGGGGAGATATGATCTGAGGAGGTTGGTCTTTTTGCAGACTCTTGAATTACATTCCAAACAGGTGACCTGGGGAAAATCATCATAAATTTCTCTCTGAGCATCAGATTGAAATTTTGTAAGAAGGTACAGAAAGAGGACAGACTGTAGTTTCTTGTACATATTTTTCAGAGCCAAAGGTCAAAACAGGGACACGTGGCACGTCGTACAAGTTCGCTCTACTGAATCATTCTATAATCAAGTCACTGTGGGAGATTTGGCATAACTCTTCATTGGAGAATCCAATTGGGGTAAAACTTGTGGCATTGGAAAGAGGACATAGAGGGCTACTACATATCACAATTTCAAAACTTAAAGATTCTAAAGTATAGAGTTATAGTTGTTTCAAGATCGAGCTCCTAAAATCAAGAAAAAGCAATATGAGGAAGTTTGATGGCAAGGATCCGGTAAATTGGATACTTCAGATGGAGCAATATTTTGATCTACATGGTGTACAACAGTTACAAAAGGTATGTATTGCATCTTTATATTTATAAACAGATCAATTTTTATGGTATGAAGGGATTTGTTCTCGTAAACAACTTGTTACATGGTCAATTTTCACGGAGGAAATGGTAGCACATTATGAGGATACAAAGAGCAACACCTTCTTGAGAGCAACACCACAACAATTGGAAAGAGTAAAAGGGCTTTGTGACATATTGGAAAGAAAAATTATGGAAACCAGGAAGCATACCCCTCACAACTATAAAGATGGAAGTGTTGTTTCTCCTAGCCTTCCACAACCTACAAGGGTTACACCACAACAATTGAAAGAAAAAAGAGAAAAAGGGCTTTGTTACAATTGTGATAGCAAATGCACTAAAGGTCATAAGTGCGCTGAGAAGAAATTATTTTACATAGAATATGAAGAGGAGGAAGAAAAGGATCAAGAAAAACCAAAAGAAGAGGATACACGCCAGGACCCCACCCCAGAGAAAGAAGAAATGAATCAGACCATATCTTGTAAAGCATTGGCAAGAATTACCACTCCTCAAACTCTCAAGATAGAAGGACATATAAAGAAGAAAAAAGTGCAAGAAGTGAAAGATCACATCAAGAAAGAAGAAATGAATCCAACCATATCTTGTAATTCATTGGTCGAAATTACCACTCCTCAAACTATCAAGATAGAAGGACATATCAAGAAGAAAAATGTTCAAGAAGTGAAAGATCACATCGAGCATCAAGAAATGAATCTGACCATATCTTGTAAAGGATTGGAAGAAATTTCCACTCCTCAAACTCTAGAGATAGAAGGACATATCAAGAAGAAAAAGGTTCAAGCAGTGAAAGATCACATCAAGCATCAACAACAAGTTCTCCAACCTTTAAAGGATAACGCCACTTTGGTGCAAAATCAAATGAAACAACAGGTAGATAAACATCGTAGTGAAAAAGGTTTTTCATGTAGGTGATTAGGTACTGCTACATCTCAAGCAAGCTATTTATGAGAATGAAATGTTGGCAACACTACATGCACTTAAAAAATGGCGACCTTACCGAATGGGAAGACTCTTCAAGGATGAGGATGTGGAAGAATTGTTTTGTGCTATTTCTATTATCCAACCATATTGGATAAATGAAGCAAGGGATGAATGGAAGAAGGATGAAGAAGTATGGCCACTTATTCAAAAGTTGCAAAATATCCCAATTCAAACAATATTGCCAGAAATTGAAAAGGAAGGAAAAATCATATTGGAACCTGGAGCAGTCATGGAAACAAGAACCCGACAGATACGAAATCGATCAATTTCAGAGTATCTCATCAAGTGGAAGAACTTACCCGCTGAAGATTCCACATGAGAGGACAATAATTTTATACAAAAGCATCAAGAACCACTCAAGCATTGAGGACATTGCTTTTTGAAGGAGAGGGGCATGTTAGGCCCCTATACTACTATTGTAAACCCTTATTGTTATTAGTACAACCCACTTATTATATTGATGTACCCATGTAGTGCCCATATTGTTACTATTGTGCCCCATAGAAGCCCACTATTGTTATTATTGTGCCCTTACATTATTATTGTTATGTCGGCTCTGATTATGTTATGACCCCTTAGATTCCTATATATAGAAAGGAGGTCTTTTCATTTGTATCATCCAAGAATTGTTCATTTATCTAATGTAAAGGAGGTTGCCCCCTCGAAGAGGCTGAATTCTAACACGTTGATTTATCTTTTCTATCTTTTTCTTGAGCTGTTTTCATAACATGTTAGGTCCCTATACTACTATTTTTTATTGTTATTAGTACAACCCTCTTATTATGTTGTTGTGCCCATGTAGTCACCATATTTTTATTATTGTGCCCCATAGAAACCCACTATTGTTATTATTATTCCCTTACATTATTATTTCTATTTCGGCTTTGATTATATTATGACCCCTTAGACTCCTATATATAGAAAGAAGGTATTGTCATTTGTATCATCCAAGAATTGTTCATTTGTGTAAGGTAAAGGAAGTTACCCCCTCGAAGAGGCTGAATTCTAAGGTGTTTATCTTTCTTTTCTATCTTTTTGTGAGCTGGTTTCATAACATTGTTAGTTCAACATGGTGAAAATTAAGAATCAATATCCTTTGCCAAGGATAGATGATTTATTTGAATAGATGAAGGGTGAAAGTGTATTTTCTAAAATAGATTTGAGATTTAGATATCATCAGTTGAAGATTAAAGAAGATATCCAAATTAAAACCTTTAAGAAAATATTTTAGAATTTAGAGGTTGTAGTACTACCTTTTGGAATAAAAAATGCCCTAGGTGTCTTCATGATCTTGAAGAACAAAGTATTCATAGAGTACCTTGACAAGTTCGTGTAAGTTTTCTTATCAATATTTTTGTATATTCAGGGATGGTGGAAAAATATAATGAAAATTTGAGACTCATGTTCTAGTGTTCATTTTACCAATCCAAGATTCACTATATAGGATACATGATCTTTTGGGAAGGTATTGCAATGGATCTCACGAATATTGAAGCCATCACAGAATGGGTAGAATTGAACATCATCCACGAAGTACATAGCTTTATGGTGATGGCTAGATATTATCATAGATTTTTTGAAGGATTTTCTACATTGGAAACCCCCATTACTGAACTCCAAAGGAATAATAAGAAGTTTGTTTGGATGGAGAAATGTGAAAAGGCATTCAAGAAGCTTAAACTTAAAAAAAAAACACTAATTTTGAAGGTGCATAACATGGACTATTACTTTTTGGTTTGTACAAATGCATCAAAGTAAGGTCTGTGATGTGTATTAACGCAATATGGAAGAGTTATAATATCATATGCATCAAGAATTCTCATACAACATGAGGAATACTATGTGACAGACGATGTGGAGATGACCACCATTTTATACATATTGAAGAATTGGAGACATTACTTACTGGGAAGAAATTTTGTGCTTAAAACCAATCATTACGGTTTACAACACATTGTTGGGTTGTGTTATATTCTTTCCACGACTAGCCCACGTAGTTAATCAGGGGGTTAGAGGGTGGGTGGAGGCCCCCCTTCATTGTGCCCATTGTGTAGCAAGGGGTGGGGGGGGGTCATAGGGGGTTTGAGGCATACCCGTAACCCCACTTTATGGGGTTTGGGGCAGTGCCCTAGAAAATTTTGGTTTTGGACCCTATGTTAGGTTGGGCAGACCCACCTATTGTTTTGTGCATGATTTTCGCACATGTTTTTTTTTGGATGTGATGGTTTTCGATCCATGGTATTGGACGTGATGGTTTTTCGGTCCATGGTATTGGATGCTTAGGCATGTATAAATATGTATTATAACATTGAAAGGAACATAATGAAAAATCAAGCTGGTAGTCTCGGTTTTGGGATCCAGGGGAAAATCTCTGTGTATATGTGTTTTATGTGTTATGCTCTCGCATTGTTTATTTTCTGTGTTTTAGAATTCGTATGCAGGTAATTTATGTACAGGGTTAACACCTAAATTTGGTATCAGAGCAGTTTTGGCTTCAAGGGGACAACTTTGTTGCTGAGGGGTTCCGCTCGGGCCTGTGGTAGACGCTATTCAGTGGGAGATCTGCGAGATCGATTCTAGTGGTGAAAGAAGATGGTGCGCATTGGAAAGATAGAGATCAAGAAATTTAATGGTCAGAGTTTTGAGTTGTGGAAACCCAAGATGGAGGATCTGTTGGTGGATAAAGATCAGTGGATCGCGGTAGATCCGGGTATTAAACCAATGGGAGTGTTTGATGAAGAATGGAAAAAGTTGGATCGGAAGGTAAAGAGCACAATATGATTGTGTGTCTTAGATTTAGTATTGCTAAATGTATTAGGGGAAGCTAAAATAAAGGCTTTGTGGGACAAGTTAGGGACTTTGTACCAATCTAAGTCTCCGGTGAATAAACTGTTCCTGCGGAAAAAGTTGTATAACCTGAGGATGAAAGATGGAGACTCAGTGACAGAGCATTTGAATGCATTTAATATTGTGGTAAGTCAGTTAGCATCTGTTGATACTAAAATTTTAGATGAAGATAAGTGCATCAGTTTGTTGTGTTCTCTACCAGATTCGTGGGATAGTCTGGTTATTGTGATAGGTAGCAACGCAACTGCCTTGCAGTTTGATGAAATAGTCTTAGCCTTGCTGACGGAGGAGATGAGACGGAAAAATATGGAGAGCCAAAATGGTGATTCCTTGTCTGTACGAGGACGGTCCCAGAACAGAAACAAAAATAACTCATCAAGTGGGAGATCTAAATCTAGAGGGAGATCTAAATCTCCAGGAAAACCTGTACAGGTGGTGTGTTGGAAATGCGGAAAGGAAGACCACTTCAAAATGGACTATAAATATAAAGCTCCTGACAAAGGAAAGGGATCTGATGAGGCTCCTTCTGCAAAGGCGAAAACCACCTCAGATGAAGGTGGGGATGTGTACTTGGCTTCTTCAACTACACATGTATATCATGAGGCATGGTTGATTGACTCAGGTGCATCCTTTCACTTCACTCCCCTTAGAGAGTGGTTCTGCAAGTAGGAGAAATATGATGGTGGTGATGTCTTCTTGGGGGATGATAGGAAGGCTAGAATCGTTGGTCGCGGAAAAGTAAAGTTGAAGTTGCAAGGTGGAAGGGTTAGCACACTTCTAGGTGTTCTACATATTCCTGCATTGGCTAGAAATCTGATTTCTATAACCAAGCTTGATGATGCAAGTGTAAAGACAATGTTTGAGAAAGATACCTACAAGATGGTTCGGGAGCGTTGGTATTGATGCGGGGAGTTCGGATTGGAACTCTGTACAAGTTGCAAGGTAGCACTGTTGTTGATGGGTGCAATAGTTCTGTAGTTCCTAAAAGTGGAGCAAAAAATCTAGTGGTCTTTGGAGAGAAGACCATGTTGTGGCATCAAAGTCTTGGACATTTTGGAGAGAAGGGCCTCCGAATACTTCACGGTAAAGGTATGGTAGAAGGTATGAATAAATTATAGCTCTTTGGATTTTGATTTCTGTGAAAATTGTGTATATGGGAAGCAGAATCGGGTGAGTTTCCCCTCTGGTAGTAAGAGGGAGAAACATATATTAGAACTTGTGTACAGTGATGTGTTTAGACCTGTGAAGGTTCCATCACTGGGAAAGTCTGTGTACTATGTATCATTTATAGATGACTTCTCAAGGAATACATGGATATATTTCCTTAAGAAGAAATCAGAAGCCTTTGACAGGTTTAAAGAATTTAAGGCTCTCATGGAAAATCAGACAGAGAAGAAGATAAAGGTGCCGAGGACAGATAATGGTGGAGAGTTTTGTAGCAGGGAATTTGAAGAATTATGTAAGAAGTGTGGTATAGCACGACAGAAGACTACTCTATATACACCTCAACAAAATGGAGTTGCAAAAAGAATGAATAAGACGTTGATGGAAAGTTCAAGAAGCATGCTCAGTGGTGCCGGGTTAGGATAGGAATTCTGGGTAGAGGCGGTGGATACTGCATGTTACCTGGTCAACAGGTCACCTTCATCAGTGTTGGAGGATAATACTCCACAAGAGGTATGGACTGGTAAGAAACTCTCTCTTTCACATCTGAGGGTATTTGGATGTGATGCATATGTACATGTTCCAAAGGAGAAACGAACCAAGCTGGATCGTAAATTTGAAAAGTGAATCTTTATTGGGTATAAGGATGGTTTAAAGGGTTATAAGCTTTGGAACCCAGTCACATGGAAGGTTGTGTACAGCCGAGATGTGGTGTTCAGAGAGGTAAAAGATGTTATCAAACATGAAGTCCAACTGAAGGAACCTGAGAAGATAAAGTTCGAGCTTAAGGAGGAAGAATGAGACTCTACAATAGAGGAGGAATTAGAAGATGAAGAGCCACAAACTCCGGGTGTGAGAAGATCAATTCGAGAAAGAAGGCAACTAGAAAGGTATAGTCGATCTGCCTTCTGTTCAAATTTTTCTTTATCTATTACTAACGATGATCCCAGAATTGTGAAGGAAGCAGTAGATTCAGAGGATGGAAAACTCTGGAAAGAGGCCATGGTTGATGAAATGACATCTTTACACCAAAATGAGGCTTGGGATATGGTGGAGTTGCTGGTGGGAAGGAAACCCATTGGCAGCAAATGGGTTTTCAAGGAGAAGACAAATGCAAAAGGAAAGGCGGAAAAATACAAAACTCGTTTGGTAGAAAAAGGTTATTCCCAGGTGCCAGGAATTGATTTTGTTGATATTTTTTCTCCTGTTTCCAAGGTAACTTCTATTAGATTACTTTTATCTGTTGCTACTGCTTTTGATTTTGATGTAGAACAGATGGATGTGAAGATAACATTTCTTCATGGGGATCTGGAAGAGGAAATATACATGAAGCAACCTGAAGGCTTCGCGGTGAAGGGTAAGAAAGAATTGGTATGCAAGTTAAAGAAGTCTCTATATGGGTTAAAACAGTCACCAAGGATGTGGTATAAAAAATTTGATACATTTATACGGGGACTGGGCTTCACCAGGAAGAAAAGCAAATCACTATGTGTATTTTAAATTAATTGGTGACCGTGTTATTTATCTGGTCTTGTATGTGGATGATATGTCATTGGTCGGAAATGACAAAGAAGTTATCCAAGATTTGAAGACCCAATTGTGCTCCAAATTCGACATGAAAGATCTTGGTGTTTCAAACTATATTTTGGGCATGGACCAGAGGAAGTATGTTGAGATAATATTGCAGAGGTTTAATATGCAGGATAGTAAACTGGTGAAGGTTCCTATTCCTGTAGGTGTGAGGTTATCTGTTGAACAATGTCCCAAGACACAAGAAGAGGAAGAGGACATGTCCCATGTTCCATATGCAAGGGCAGTCGGTAGCCTGATGTATACGATGGTCTGTACTAGACCAGACATTGCACATGCAGTGGGAGTCTTGAGCAGGTTTATGTCAAAACCAGGGAAGGAGCATTGGACAACAATGAAGCAGGTTTTCAGATATTTGTGTGGCACTAGTGATTATGGTTTGTGCTACCAAGGAAGACCAATATTGGATAGAGTGTTGGATATTCATGGCTTTGTTGATGCAGACTGGGCTGGAGATCTAGATCAGAGAATATCTACAAGTGGGTATGTGTTTAACCTATTTGGAGGTGCAGTCAGTTGGATAAGTAAGAAACAATCTGTAGTGGCACTATCAACTACAGAGGTAGAATACATTGCAGCCACTCATGCAAGCAAGGAAGCAGTTTGGTTGCAGAGGTTGTATTCAAGTATGGGGTTAGTACAGGAAGCTATGAGGATAGAATGTGATAGCCAAAGTGCAATTTTCTTGGCAAAGAACCCTACATATCATTCAAAGACAAAGCACATTGATGTTCAATATCACTTTGTGAGGGATATGATAGAAGACAAAAATGTGTTGCTGGTAAAGGTGGACACTTTGAAGAATACTGCAGATGCATTGACAAAATCTGTGAGCTCTGAGAAGTTCTCTTGGTGTAGAGAGACAATGGACATTTCAAGGCTGGAAAAATGACTAAGCTCTCTTGTGGCCCCCTGTGGAAAGAAAACAACAAGTGGGAGAATATTGGTTCGTGTTATATTCTTTCCACGACTAGCCCACGTAGTTAGTCGGGGAGTTAGAGGGGGCGTGGAGCCGCCCCTTCGTTGCACCGATTGTGTAGAGGGGGGGTCATAGGGGGTTTGAGGCGTACTCGTAACCCCACTTTATGGGGTCTGAGGCAGCACCCCAAAAAATTTTGGTTTTGGACCCTATGTTAGGTTTGGCGGACCCACCTATGGTTTTGTACATGATTTTCGCACATGTTTTTTTTGTGTTTTAGAATTCCTATGCAGGTAATTTATGTATAGGGTTAAAACCTACACATATTCATACAAGATAACTTAAATTTCAGACAAAGAAGGTGGTCAGAGTTAATTAGTGAATATCGTTTTGAAATTACATATATAAAAGGGACAATGAATAGGGTGGAAAATTCCCTAAGTCAGATATCACTTATATTTTTCAGTAATTCCTTTGAAGACAAATTTAAGAAAATGGTTAGTTGGATTACATGTTGAGTATAATTGGTAACAAGAAGTTAAATTGAATTTAGAGGAAAATGAGATTAGCATTCCCAACTATGAAGGGTATTCTTTGGAAAATGAGACGAGTATTCCAAACTATGAAGTGTATTCTTTGGAAAATGATGGTGTGTTACAATTTCATGGAAGGAAATGTGTGCCAACAAATGATCAATTTTTCCAATTGATTCTAAGTGAAGGTCATCGAGCAATGCACATGGTGCATCCTAGTGTTAAGACAATGAGTGTGGATTTGAAACCATTATTTTTCTGGAGAGGCATGACGAATGACATTGTATATTTTGTGGAAATATGTTTATAGTGTGAGTAAATAAAGGCTGAACAAAGACATCTAGAATGGATATTGCAACCTTATGCAATTTTTGAGTCTAATTGGGAAGTTATCTTGGTGGTTTTCGTTGTGGGATTTATAATGATGACAAGGAGGCACAATTCTCGGTGGAAGCTTTGACCAAAATTTCTCACTTGATACCAATCCAGATGATATATAAGGTTCCTAAGATAGCCCAAGTTATTGACAACATAAAAAGAATACATGACATACCAAAGAAGATAATCTTGGATAAGGGAGTGTCTTTTATTGGAATTTGCTAGAGTAGCTTCCATGAGGCCTTGGGGAACCTAATAAACTTTAGTAACTCTTATCATCCTAATATAGATGGATAGACTGAGAGGACCAAATAAATACTTGAATACATGTTGCATATATATGTGATGGATCAACAATGAATATGGATTTTTTTAAACCTTTGGTAGAATTTTCCTATAATAACAGTTACTAGAGTTCCATCAACATGGCACCTTTCAATTTGTTTTATGGTAGGCCTTGCAGGACACCCTTGAGCTAGGATAGGCTTGAGGACCAAGTATTGATAAGATCTAGGGTTGTGCAAGAAATAGAAAAACAAATGACCATTATTAAGAAAAGATTGAAGGAAGCTCAATATAGGAAAAAGAGTTACACAAATTCTTATTGAATTGCATAGAGTTATGAGATTTGAGATAAGGTATTTTTAAGAGTGATAGCTTAGAAGACATCCATAAATTTTGGGAAGGAAGAAAAATTGTTTCCATGGTTTTTGGGATTCTTAAAAGTCACAAAGAAGAAAGGGATGGTAGCTTATAGTCTTGTATTACATTAGCATGCATGCATGAAATGTTCCATGTATATGTCCTACATCTCTGCATCTTTGATCCTTCACATGTTATTAAATCTAGTAGTTTGTAGGCCATGGATGAGGGGATGGTGATGGATGAACAAGTTCACATACTAGACCAATCAACTCTACAACTTAGGAATTGATTTGTGGACCAAGTGAAGACACAATAGGACGATTACAGTCCTAGTTCGACCACTTGGGAATATGCAAAGGAGGTGTGCCAACATTTTTCTTCCTTATTTTGAGACTTTGAGACAAAGTTTAGGGTTAAGAGCGGGTGTATGTAATTCCCCTCTCTAGTAGACTATGATAGACATTATTTCGATTCCGAGACATTTCTATGATATATACCTATTCTTTGAGGACATCAAATTTGATGATATGACTATTTTCATTTCATGCGATGAAGACCTATGGTATACTTATTTATGTGTTAGTAGATATGTTTATGATTATGAAATATGTAGTTAATGACAACTTCAATAACGTGTTATCATTTTATACATGTATTAACTATTTTGTGATTAGATGTTACTTACAGTTGCTTGAGTGTGGTAGGAGACCACATGGGCACACATGCACATGATGAGACACCAATTCTACTTTGGGTCGTTTGAGTACTATTGATGCTAGAATTTAATTTGTGAATATTATATAATGTTGTGATTTGTGATGACTTTTTAGTGTTATGTAGACATAGGTCAGGTGTTTGGCTGAATGACTCACACATGGGTGATGGTTTTGTACGGAGTAGATTGGAATTCCATTAGAGTGGTGTGAAAAATCTCTTATTCCACCTTGTATCACTCTTGTTGTGACTTGGGATAGAGAGTCATGAAATGAGCTCACATTGAAGTTCATGATGTTGTGAGGGTGGATTGTAAATTTGGTCACTCATGAAACTTTACTGAGGGGCATGTATTAAGGTGGAATCCTTGATCCTCAACACCGTTACTTTCATAATAGAAGATGACCTAGGAGCTAAAAATGGCCTCCATCATCATGTCCATGTTCCCCTCTTTTAGTCACAAATGTCTGAAAGAAAAGTGGTGTGGAAACCTTAGAACTTCTTGAGGAATTCCTTGAAGGGCACAAATGAATTTGCACCCTTGGCATCCAATATTTGAGGTAAATAACACATGTTCATACATTTAAAACACCAAAATGAATGAGACACATAAAAGGGGTAGTTTAATTAAATCTTAATCAAAAGGTTAACATTAAGGAATGGGAAGTAAGGATATATCTCTAAAGAAAAATGTAAAGATAAATCAAATAAATCCTCTAATTTCCCTCACAGTTAGGAAATTCTCCTTAATAACATAAACCCTTAAAATATTTAAATATTTTAAGATATTGGGGAGGAATGAAATCTAAATTAGAATCAATAGGTGATACATATACAATAAGAAAAGGGAAATATGCTTGAAATTAGATATAATTAATTAAAAAGGGGAAAAAATAAATTTATGAGAGAGTGCCCCATGTGGCTAATGCATACATAAGAATTTCCAACAAATATTTAATTGAGAAAAAGTAGGAGGTAGTTGGGGAGAAGTATCTGATACCAACCTATTGAATCTAGTTGATTAAACATTAAATCACAAAAATAAGGACCCTATTTTGGGATCAAGGGATAAAAAATAAAAGAATCAGGGAGCACGTTGTTAGAAAATTAGAAAGGCATAAATATTTTCTTATTCTTGATAACTACTTGTGATGTTTCTTATTATTACAATTATTTATATCTTCATTCTTTTAGTTCATTAAGAAATTACCGAAGCAACAACAAATAAAAAAATAGACACCAGATGTAGGCACTATGCGAGGGAAAAACCCCCCTCGAGGGGAAATCCCAGTCAAGAAAATATTCCTTTCAATTGTATTCTTTGAGACTCTTCACCTTAGACCAAGACCAACCTTCCCTCCACACCAAGTCAACCTCCCAAAATTTCGACCCCTCTCCAGCAACTTCGACTAGGTAGCAACTTTCGACAACTGACAGTTTTCGACAACAGAGAAAATTGGAAGAATTAGATCTCCCATTCCCGGGCACGAAACAAAGAGAGAGAGAGGCACCAAAATTTTGATTTTTCCTTTCTCCGTATACTTCTCCAAACTCACAATTACTTCATCTTACTGGCAGCAGACTTCACACTTTTCCCAGCTACAAGAGATATCAAAATTATTGTGAGAGAGTGTGTTCTGAATGAATTCAATGTGCTTGTATTTATAGGCTACATGTGAGGTTGAATTAGTCTCCTTAGGATGACTTGATATTCTTCTAGGCTGACTTGGTGTGGAGGATGCATAAATCATATTTGACTCAATACTAAACCTTTTTACATGATTCAAAAGCCTAATAAGGGCTATTTAAAAGTACATTGAGTCTATTGACTTATAATAAATCCTAGAAGTCCTGAAAGGGGAATTTGGCCTAAAACATGGTGACCAAGCATGAAACGCATGCTTTAATAAGTAACAATAATAATAATAATAATTATTTTCTTTATTCTTTTGATAAGTACATTACAAGATGAGTCAAATACATTAAATGAAGACTGAGCCTATTTACATTTTCCAACACTCCCTCTTAACTAGGGAGGTATTCATCATATATAAGCAAAATGGAAGATCTCAACTATATGAACCATGAATAACTTTAGGCACCAAAATTCCATGGACTAGATTCTCGACCAAGGAAATCTATCCATTGGTCTCTCAACAATTTAGGCACTGCAATGCCACGAACTAGATTCCTAACTACGAAAACCTATCCATTGGTCTCTCAACAGTTTAGGCACTACAATGCCAAAGACTAGATTCCTGACTAGGGAAATCTATCAAAGTAGGAATAAGATGGACTCAAGCTTTCAACCCCTTTAGGTACCACCGGGCTTACTTTCTAATCACCTACCCAAATATCCAGGTGTGTGTTAGAGTTCAATGACCAACACCACCTTTCCAACTAGACATCAATACAAAGTGCCGACCAGATGTCCTTCCAGGCAATGATTTACTCATAAAGCCTCAACATCCTTGATCCAATAGATCAAATATGACCAATATCTCCCAATCAATCTAATTGGTAACCAACATACTATCAAACCCTTTGAGAGATTCACTTGTACAAACACAACCCTAATCAATACTATACTTTCACATGTATATAAACAAATACAAATCCTTGAGTTCTTCCAGACAACTTGGTGTTCCTTCTCAACTCAGTAGGACTATCAATAAAATATTTGACAACAAATTCCTTAATTATATATTTTCCTGTCCTACTTCTGATGTAGCAACATATCCTCCAAAATTCATTAATCAAAACCAAGCTATTCCCTCCCTCATAACTAGGAACCATCTCTTCATCTGGACTCCCACTGAATCTTAGGGAGATCTCTTCTATTCAAGATTCCTCAGGGAGATCAACTTCTTCTTTTTGTCATCAGAGAATATTTCATGGCTTCCAACCATTTCATCAGAGTTATCCTCATCATGCTTATCACATCAATGGGAATATTCACCATATTGAAGATTGTGTACCTGCACAAGTTAGATAGAAAGTACAACCAAATCTATGAAAGCATGAAGTTAACTATATCAGAATCATGGAATAATTTAAACTTTATACATGTCAGATACCTAGAATTAATTACAAACAAGAGACACATACTCTTCAAAATCTTGCTAGGGACTTTGTCATAAATCCTAGACTACTTCATAACAACCTTCATTCTATATAGGGTTTCAATGTTTCTTTCAAAGGTGTGACATACCCTACTACAACATATAGAAAACACTAGAAAAAATTCAAACAAATATATATAAAAAACAAATCTAACAATTTTCAGAATTCATATGCTAGACATCCCACTAGGGTTTCATACAAATCCTAGATTTCATACAAAAGAAACAGTCAAAACCAATCAGAGCTTAGTCATTAACATGACCAACTTCCACTAGGGTTAGTTGAAAACCCTATATTTTCAATCAAGCATAAGTCCCAACTAAAACTCGTATTTCAACAATCTTACACAAATCTCAAATTATCATATTTTCATCATTCATTAGAGATTTTCACTTCTACTAAGGTTCAACTCCAAAACCCCAGAATTTCACAAATATTATCATCCTAGAAAGACAAACCTTGACTAGGGCTTAGTTCCAAACCCTAGGATTCATGATCACTGAAAAATAGGTCAACTCATACATCTACGACTTCATCACCATGCATGGGCATTTCATATCACATGTTAATCAAACCCAACTTCAAAAATATCAAAAAGAGTTAGATATACAACAAAGCTAATTAGAATAGGTTTCATCAGACAAACAAACATTGCAAGGAAATCATTTCTAAGACATTATAAGGGTCTTTCTTACACATTCCACCAAACCCTAGTGAGTTAGGGTTTTAATGTAGAAACATAGCAAATCCAACATTACCAATATTTCAAAGGTTCTAGATTTTAGACTTTATCATTCAATCCTAATATGTTATGTTTTCCTGATCATACCAAAATCCCAAACATGACATTATCAAAAAAATAATCAAATAGAATTTCTTAATAACCCTAAGCAGTTTAGGGTTCCAGTCATTCATATTAGCATACCCTTAGGTTAGGTTTTTTCAGAACCTATCTAGGGTTATACAAAATTAGTTAATATGAGTGGGGTGGGTAGCTTTATCAAGTGATGAATCACCCAAAACAATAATCACTATGATTCAATATAGCTAGACACAATAATGTTAGTAATAGATTGTCAAATGAATAAACAAAAGAAATAAATGTTTTAAATCATACCTTTTTTCTTTGATAAACCTTGTCCTGAGAGGTCCTCTTTCATACCCCTTGAGAATATAGCAGATATTTTCCTAATCAAGACAATAGAGGGAGAATGACAATTAGTATTAATATAATCAAAACTTAAACAAGTGCATGAAAACAAAAACTGAAAGGAGATGAGATACTTATCTTTTAGAGTTATTGGGAGCTCCTTCCAAATTTTGAGGGATACCTACAAATTTATAAAAACAATACAAAATATCTTTTCCAAAATATGTTAAAAACCTATAAATCATAAAACATTTAAAATAGGATATCTAAAGCTACAAGCAAAGGACTTAGTAGTGTAAGTCCCTAATTTCATATTATTCAGGCTTGAATTTGTTTGGGTCTCCTTCTTTAGAAAAGTTGGCATTATCTCTTTCTCTCTTCTTGTTTCTTGGATTGTCGGGACAATCACTCTTGTAGTGACCCTTCTTATGGCATTGATAACATTCTATCTTGGACATTTCAACTTTATTCTTTGGACCTTTCGATTTCCTTCCTTTTTGTTGAGAAATGTAGGCATTTGACACTCCTTCAGGATTGGTGACTAATGAGATCCTTAATTCTTCTTGACTATAGGTAGTCCATAGTTCTTCAAAAGTGGGAGCTTCCTTCCAACTGTTGAGACTTGTAACAAATGCACCCCAAGAGGGTGGAGAATCCTAATAGGGAAGTGATCACGAGTTCTTTATCTGGAAAAAAAATTGTTAATGACCAAAATACCATTCCTGATTCTTTCTATATTCACAAAGAAGGATACCATTGTGTCTTCTTGGGTCATCTTTGTGGTACTTGGCTCCTTATTCAAACTAGCTACTTAACCAATGTTATTAATAGTAAACAACTTTGACAAAGCATCATACATTTCCTCAGCATGATTGATGTTAACTATGAATGGGACATGGTTTTCCTTTATTCATTCTACCATCAGAGCTATGGCCACCAATTCTAGTTCCCTAAATTTCACTTTAACATCATCACTGGAATCCTCTGTAGGCTTCTTTACTTTTTCTTTGATCAAGTCTAGTACCTTGTTCTTTTCAAGGATGAGGTCAATCCTCTTCTTCGAGGACCTATAGTTTCAGGCCCCTTCAAGTTTGTTCTCTCCTTTGATTGTGTTATACATCTTCCTTGAATATAGTAGATTTCTTCTGTAAGGTAATCCTTTGAATAGTTCCTTGATCAGGTGCTTGAGACTACCTTTTTCTTCTTTCTTCACCAAATATCGGATACAGCATTAGAAAATCAGAAAGGCATAAATATTTTCTTATTATTGATATTACTTGTGATGTTTCTTATTATTACGATTTTTTATATATTCTTTCTTTTAGTTCATCAAGCATTTACCAAAGTAGGAACACATAGAGAAACTTTGAAGACTTCGATCTCCCAATCAAGTGCATGAAATAGAGAGAGAGGAACACAAATTTCTATTTTTCCTTTCTCCTTAGACTTCTCCAAACCCATGCTTACTTCGGCTTCCTCGCAACATACTTCATACTTTTCCCAGCTACAAGAGATATCAAACTTCTTGTCAGAGAGTGTGTTCCAAATGAATTCGATGTGCTTTTATTTATAGGCTCCATGTGAGGTCGAATTAGTCTCCTTAGGCTGACTTGATCTTATTTTAGGTTGACTTGGTGTGAAGGATACATAAATCATATTTGACTCAATACTAAAACTTTTTACATGATTCAAAAGTCCAAGAAGGATCTCTTTAAAAGTACAATAACTCTATTGACTCAAAATAAATCATAGAAGTCCTCAATGGGGACTTTGACCTAAAACATGGTGACCCAAGCATGAAACCTATCCTTTAATAAGTCACAATAATAATAATAATAAATATTTTCTTTATTCTTTTGACAAGTACATTACAAGATGACTCAAATACATTAAATGAAAACTGAACCTAGTTACATTTTCCAACACATGTGGGTAAGGGAAATGGCTCTTTTAAAAGAAAAAGAGAAAAAATAATTTCATGAGAGACTTGATAAAATTTTGACATTTGGATAAGTGAATAATAATAAAAATGAATTAAAGAAAATGCTTATTTTTCATGCATATCCAAGTGGCACTACCAAAATATTCTATAAAAGAAGATAAAGTTATGAGAAGCATACTTTTGGTACCTTATTGCTAGAAAAATGCCTAATGCTATTTTTCTTTTGAGTGAGTGCTAGTGTTCTGATGTGACTTTGGTGTGAGTGAAATTTCATGGAGTGGAAAAATCCAATTTTAAGATCTTACATTCACTCTGTTAATGGACCCATCTCTCATATACCTCGTTGCAACTTAGGGGTTCGCAAGGAAGATGAGTACATAAGGAAAATGCTGTGAGGTCAACCAATGAGTCACTCAAGTTAGGTCGACCTATGAAAGTTCTTCAAGTTCATGAGGACTACATTAAGGAATGTGAGGAATTCCACATTTCAAGGTTCCACCTTTGGGTGACCATTACACATGTAAACTTGAAGTTTCAAAACTTTGTAAATTTTCATATAATGTGTATTGCTATGTAATTTCATAGTGTGTGATTTCCAAAACTCTTATAATAGAAAATTTGTAAATTATAGATCATTTGGGGAATTTTGTATTGAACGGAATGAATGGTGGGATATATTCCTTAAATTTAAACTAATGCACATTGGAATAATTGTGTTATCCATTTCTAATGCATTTACAAATTATTTTGATATATGTTACTTCATACCAAACATGTACTTATGAATATGTGAATTTTTCCGCATATGTATTAATTTATCAACATGTTGTGTTATAATGGTGAAGTGAATTATTTTTTTATTTTTATTTTATATGTAGTAGTATCATTAGCACAATCTCCATTTATGGAGGGTGGAATTATAGCTTTAATCCTATCCGTTAACTAATTATTATAGGTTTAATCATGTGAACATGCAAACAAGTAAGGGATTCAATTTAATGGTTTAGTGTAAGAAAATTATTCACAATAATTTTGGTAGCAATAGTTAGTGTAACCCTAGGGTGTGCTAAAAAAAATGATGAAATATTGAACCTGAACCATCCTATATAGAAACTATGAAATTATGTGATTGAAATTGAGGAAATAATCCAACACTTGATATTTGTAAAAACCTGAATTTGATTTAGCATATGGGATGATCAATTAGTGATTTGTATCTAACCTATTTATCTTCCTACATTTGATGCATTGGTTGGCACCCTTATCTATTTAATTTGATTCTCTAATATTATTAATAAATCCTATATTCAACTAAATGCCGACGAACTTAACGGACCACTTGAACGTAATTAAAAGCCTATTAGTATCATTCCATAACAATGAATCTGATAATCCCTTTAATTTGGAACTACACCTTACACATCTCCCTTGCAAAAAATATTTGAAACCAAATCCTAAATTGGCATAAGTTCATGTTGTCGAAACTTTGGTTGCCTAACACCTTAGGAAACAAAGCTCATCTTTAAGAATTCAAGTAGGGAATTCAGGAAGTATTGTATCATTGTGGATATTTCATAGACATTCTGTAGAGGATTATATCCTATCATTCCTTAACACCATGGTTTTAATTGACCATCAATACGAGCATATTATGATACTAGTGAACTGATACCATGACATTGAAACATTCCTATAGGGAAGATTACTGAACCATCGAAATAACAAAACATAGGTAAATCATAGTTTTGTCACTATTGACCCTTGGAGCACTCTGACATGATACATAAAACTCCCTCAATTTGTGAAGCTTTTTAATCATTGTAAATGAACTTTGGTTTTCTAGAATGAATTCCTAATCAAATGTGTCAAGTCTACAAACCTTATGTTTATTTACACACACATGTAGAGAGAAGTTTCCCGTGGATCCCCTAGAGTCAACTGATGGGACTTGCATCAAATACTTACTTTACAAAACTATGCTAGAAAGGATCCTTTCCTTGTGGTGGTTAACTTGAATGTGGGTGCATATTATTCCACCTTCAGACATGAGGTGTTGTGTCAACCGATAAGCATGTGATGGAATTCCATCGCGGAAACATCCTTGTGTTAGACTTGGTGACAACTCTAGTTAACACAAGGGGAAGTTACTCCCAGTGAGACCATAGTTGTTACATTAAATTTATCATGTATTTCCTCCCAATATTTTGATCTACAACTTAATCACTACAATAACGGAGGTGGTAGAGTAATGATATAGTTGTAAACCTAACTTCCTTGATCAGTTGTGAGTAGATATCATATCATGAGTCACACATTGAAATTAAAAGGGTATCGGTCCACTAAACACTAATATATGAAGCTTGAATTCACAATTAATGTGTTAATAGTCGTTAGCTAATATATCTATATAATATGTAAATGTTGAAGCATAAAATGTATTGATAAGTTGTTTTAAGAGACCAAACCATGATAATTTTGTTTATATTCATCACTGATATTATACATTGTACTATTGTCATCATTTATCATGTACACTTGTACTTTATCAATTGAATTTAAGGGACCTGAATCCATAACATTATCTCCTTAAGTTTTTGGTCACCATGGATCCTAGGATTACTTTGCTAGAATATTAAACTCATGCTAATGAATGGTAAAGTTTTCACGTGTTATTTATCATGGGGTACTACATCTCTCTAGTTTATTAGCTATCATGACATTCAGTGTCCCGAATTATAGAGAGGGTTAACTATCGTTTATGACGCAACAATGTGAACTGTAGGTTAACCTCCCAATGCCTCTAATGTTTAAGTGTTGTAAGTATATTACATATTCCCCACAATGGTAATTTGTGCACTAAGGAAGACACTCACTAGAGTCTATGTAGCCATCCTTATGACAGTCTTAGCATAGCATGGTATGCACTATAGTAAACAATGGAACCTTAGAAACTATTCCAATTATATGAATTTTAAATTTCCTTATTTAACCTACAAATTTAAATCATTATAAAAACCACTCATGACGTCATATATGAACACCACCATGGATATCTTGAAGATAAAAATGTATATGCTCCTTAATACGAAGAAAAATTGGGGTCTTGGGTTAAATTATTGGGATATTTGACACCAAGGAATATTTTAAGGATGGAAATTTATTTTAAAGTTTAGAAACCTTGGCGAATCTTACTATTACATAATATGCAATTTGTAAAATGTTTGGAAATGTTTTTGTAAAAGTATTAAATTTTTTAAAAATTTTGTATAGTCTCTATATAATTTTGGTGATTTATAAGGTAAAACAACTTTATACTATAAACTTTGGGTGAATAATTTTTAGAAAAAATGGAAATTTATGAATCTTTTTTTGGAAAAAGCGTGGAAAATTAGCCCACTTGCGAATATCAGCCCCTAAAATTTTCCTTGTTTAACACCTATGGTTTATTAAAAACTTATCTTTATATAATCTTATAATAAACCCTATAGTATTGACATATACCTAAGGTTCAGGAAATTTCACCATCCAAGAAGGTATGCATGAGTTTCCACTAGTCAAGGTCAAATAATATATGAGATAAGGATAAGGGTAATTCATCATTGATAACAATATATTAATCCTTTATTACAGTGTGAATACATTATGATAAGTGCAAATCAAATTTGTAAAAATAATCTTTAGTGTAGCTTCATTTAAACTTCAATGTAAACCTTATTGTGAATGTTAGTTAAGATGGTATGGGACCCATAATTAGTCTCACCTCTAACAAGATTCCTTGGGTAAGTGAATAGTGATAGTTTAAAATAAAGTTTGAATGAAATGTGAATATAACTCATACTAGTGCATATGGAAATTGGAACTTCCACATTCATACTTAATGTAATTAATGTGTGTTGTGTGTGTGTCTGTGTACATACACAACCAACATGCATTGTAAATCAAAATTTTTGAGTTATCTTTAACTAGGATAAAAATATACAATAATATAAGAGATGTTACCTTCAATCAATTTAAAATGAATTCCAACATATCTCAATTAGCTTAATATTGATTCTAGTTTAGAAAAACGAAATGGATATAGGTGCAACATATCACATATAGGTCCACCATTGTATGACTCATAAGAATTCATACATGAGATATTTTTTATATGTAATACATATATGTACCTATTGACGGTGATGGAAATGCTGCCAACACTAGGGGATATCCCTAGTATGAAGTCCCAGATAGAATCTACACTATTTGGAGTGGGAGTCCCATCTAGAATGTTGGACCGGTTACCATTTTGTTGAGTTTATAATATTACTTGGCGAAGATCAACAACATAAGAGAGAACCAATATCATTTTTGTGACATGAAAGTAATGCTAACTTTTTGAAATATACAATTATAATGTGCATAAAATAATTCCACAAACAAAGTAAATAATGTGAGTCTTTAGAAGAAAAATGATAACACTACTCTAATAAAGACACACATAAAGGGAAATAATCGTTAATTGATTTGAAAAATAGTTTTCAAATAAACATGATCATGAAAAAGAATGAGACATACAATTTCAATTAAGATATGCATTAAAGACAATAAAATAGTTCATTCCCTTCAATACATGTAAATACAAGCACATACCATAACCATTACAAGAAAAGTATTACAATAAGTTTTGATACATGCGTGAAATAGATGTCTAGCTCGAAGAGCTTCTTATGATTATGTAGAAGTACTAAGATACACAATTACAAAGGCATTTCACTTGTTCCAATAGTGGAACATGGAAGCCACAACTTGCTTCTCAAAAGAACAATCTCTCTCTCCTATGCTAACAAGAGAAGCCAAGGCTAAAAGTACCATTATTTGAGCTATGAGGGTCTATATATAAGGAGTAAGGTGACTCTTCAACTCCCTTGTGACTCTTAGATTCCCTCATGACTCTTTGGATTCCATGTGACCATTGGACTTCTTCATGACTTTTCGACTTCTACATGACTTTTAATTTTTTCTCTTTTGTTATTACAAAATTTTTCTCGATGACATGGAGCTCCTTTGTGATGTACTCATATACCAGGCTTTGTATTCTGCTACTATGTCTTTGACCATCGATGGCAGCTCTCACTTGTACCTTAACCTTCCCTCCAAGGCATCTCGTAATATTTTTTCTGAGCCCACTTGTATATTGTTCCACAACATAATCATCTTCATGCGCAACTTCACTGATTCGACGATATATTGCAAAACAGTCTCCTTGGTTACCTCCAAGTCATATTGAGTAGCCTCATGTATTATGATATCCAAAACCTTCTTTACCTCCTATCTGATGGAATTTATATGCTTCACCTCTCTGGGTTTAACTACTGAATGTATATTATGCATTCGAACCAAAGCTTCCAATCCAGAATGCAATTTCATATATGCAAGCATAGTGTTGTCTATGTGGATGTTGAGTTGATCATAAGTTTGCACATGTATTTTTATCTCTACTCTATCCATTTTATCTTTGACCCTTCCTTTCCTATCCAATGTTGCCAACACATCTAGGTATTCGTTGCCCCATTCTTAGATCATATCTATAGGCATGTGAGCAAATCTTGTAATCCTCAATTTTTCCTGCAACTCCTTTTGGATTTCATATAAAGGTGCCACTACATTATGTAAGGTCATAATATATTCATAAACCTACTTAATTACATCTTCCAACTTCTTAAGTTCTTCAAGTATCACAGAATATAGACCTTGTCTACTAGAACTTGTGGAAGACACCCTCTGGTTTTCAATGAGAAACTGCTCATTATGTTGTTTTGCATAAGCCAATTCTTTCTTCAACCATTCATTCTCATGGGTGAGATCATCAATGTTATTTTTAGGGTCTGCTGCAAAGTATGCACCTATTGAAGTGATTGCATTTGGATTGGTCTTTGTGTTTGGAACAATTACTCTTTCCGTATTGATAGAGATTGGTCGGTCTTGCTCATTCAGAAAGTACTTCCTCATTTCTTGAATGATTTTTTCCTTAAGTTGATCAATTTTCAAATCAGAGATGTATATGATATTATATTCTCCTATAAGTTGGATACCCACTTCATTGAAATGAAGATACCAACTTGTTAGATGAGTTGCAGGACGAATATTCAGCGTGGCTACAATTGGCTCATCTTTTATTGTTTGGTTCTCCTCTTATTACTCATCACATATCTCTTGAGCGATTAGCTCTTCTTCTAGCTTCTTCGCCAGTTCTTCTTATTCTTGTTTCTTTTTCTTCTCTTCCTCAAGCTATATCCTTCGTTGTTCTTCCTTCTTGTTCTAGTTCTTGAGGGCCTCTTCTTGTTGTTTCTTCAAAGTTTCCTCTTCTTTATTTTTCCTCAATTCTTCTTTTATCTTTTTCATAGCCTCTTGCTAAAGTTTTTATTCCTCCTCCTTTTTTCTTTTCTCTTCAGCTCATGCCTTCTTTTAGCTTCTTCTTCTTCTTGTCTCTTTTTTTTGGCTTATTCTTGCTCCTTCCTCTTCTTTTCCTCTTCAAATTTCCATTTATTATCTTTATCAACTTTGAAATTTTTACTTCTTTCTTCTGCATCCTCATGTTATGTTAAGTAAACTTGACTCGGGATAGAGTCAAAAGTTGAGCAAGTTAAACAGTGATGGTTTTGGGGCACATGGTATTGTGCACCCATGGTATTCTGCCCGTGTATTATATGTAATGGAGCCTATAAAAGGCTAGAAGGACTTCATTGTAATGCATGGGCCTGGAGGTGAGCGGTGAAGGCTCACTTGGCTGGATTGGCCAGGGCTTTGGCCAAGGATAATGAAATTTCATTATGATTGGGTTTTTCCTAGGATTTTGGGTTTTCCGGATAAACATGTGTGTTTATGTGTTTTTGGTTGTTGCTGGTTATTTTTATATTTGTTTCTCTCAGTAATTCTCCATAATTAATTTGTGTTCTTCGATAAATTTCTTAACAATTGGTATCGGAGCCATGGTTGAGGGTTTGGGCTTCAAATGTATGCATCTGCAGTGAAGGATTTATTTTGGCCCAATGGATAGAAAAATCTACGTAGTGAAAATATCCGATGTGTGATAGTATGATGAGAATATGTTGCAGAATGAAGCCCAAAATATGCCCAAATCAATGGAGAAGATGTTAGATCAAAATTTAGTGAAATTTATTGGAAAAATCTTCGTGAGAAGAGAACAGATCTGTTATGTAGGGTTTGATTCTCAACATATTTCTGTGTAAAAAAAAAAAGATGGATTAGTCATATCTGACATGGATCTATGAATTTGGCAATGACCAGAGCATAAATAGTTCGATCTTTCCTCAAGTCGATGGTTCAGGAAAGACGTGTATGGTTACAAGAGGAAAGATACTGTAAGTAAAATCATTACTACACTGAAGGAAGAGCCATAACCAAAGCTATGGGAACCAACTTGCAAGTGTGTCCGTTGAACAGAGTTCATTCCGAGAGTTCGTTGTGTTACCTTCTTTTCATCGATCGCTTCAATTTTCTGGTCGATTGCGCAGAGCGATGTTGATATGGACATGAATGAGAAGGGTTGAATTTGGTGGAGTGATGGTCCAAACTCCAAAGAATGTTGTTGAATTTTCCCCACGAAATGAAGACGTAGACAGTAGTAGTTCAGATGTTGAATATAGTGGGAAGCTTCTTCGGCAGAGAGAGCATTTACTCGAAAGCCTTCGGCTTTCTGTTTCCCAACAGAAGTTATCCCATGGATGCTTCCAATTGCGTTCAGATTGATACCACTCGTTGGGTACTGGACATGTCCATCTTTGTAGGTCAAGAAAACCGCCAAGTGAAAGAGATCTGCGTATTCTTCATCAACGAAGTGGTTTTTTTTCCTCTAGGAAAGGCGTTGGCAGTTTAAGTGCAGTATACTATTCCGGACCATGTACACGTGTCACTTGAATGCAAGCAGCTACTTGGTCGCATTAAATGAGAGAGGATAGGTTAAAAGAGAAAAGACAAAAAAAATGAATGAAGTCAAAATTATTGCATGTAAATGCGCATACTACTGAAAGACCTGGTAAGGTATGTGTACCCCTGGGTAATCACCGGTAAAGTTTGGGTTAGACTTAGGTGATAGGGGGATGTCGGGTTAACAATACCCCAGGTAAAAACTCTGAGGGGGGTAAAAGCTGTCGGTTAACAATACCCCAGGTAAAAACTCTGAGGGGGGTAAGAGCTAGAGTGAGCGGGATTGTCTCACTTAGCAGGTTTGGCTAGAGTAAGTCAAGGAACCCCAAGTCAAGTTTAAGGGGGGAATTGTTAGGTAAACTTGACTCGAGATAGAGTCAAAAGTTGAGCAAGTTAAACAGTGATGGTTTTGGGGCACATGGTATTGTGCACCCATGGTATTCTGCCCGTGGTATTATATGTAATGGAGCCTATAAAAGGCTGGAAGGACTTCATTGTAATGCATGGGCCTGGAGGTGAGCGGTGAAGGCTCACTTGGCCGGATTGGCCAGGGCTTTGGCCAAGGATAATGAAATTTCATTATGATTGGGTTTTTCCCAGGATTTTGGGTTTTCCCAGATAAACATGTGTGTTTATGTGTTTATGGTTGTTGCTGGTTATTTTTATATTTGTTTCTCTCAGTAATTCTCCATAACTAATTTGTGTTCTTCGATAAATTTCTTAACATGTTATTGTTTTCTTTTTAGTTCAATGTTGTCCTACATGTTCATCTCGTCTTGGCCTCCTCCATCTGGCTCATATGGAACATTTTCTTGGTTTGAAGGACCTGCTTCTCTATTTTTTCTAGTCGCTCTAGATGCATTGTAATGTTTCTTGATTTTCTCCTCATCTTTTCAGGAAACCAAGGAATATGCCCATGTGTATCTCAACTTCGCACAATGTTGTGTGGTTATGTCTGTTGGATCATCCCCATGATATCCCATCTCACTGAATATGGGGCTTCTGTTGCCTTCAAAATTTTTAAAATTTATGATCTAATATGCAGAGGGAAGATGGGCCATGGATAATTCTTTGACCTATGTAATGACCCAAGCAATCCTATAGAAAGTTGATAGCTAAACTCATGTATCACAACTTCGTCAATCACAAATAGTGGCATAATATGTGCTATCTTGTATGCTGTTAAGACTCTAATAAATTTTCCCTAAGGCAATGCAAATCAATTTGCAATGTCTGCTCTATCTTCCCTTTCCTTTACCATCATGCATGATGCAACAGTTCCAAATATCAATTGATATAATACTAAGATAAAGGGTTTAGTTATCCTTGAATACACTCCTCTATAACTCATTTCCCAAAGTATCTTGCAATAAATGTGAATTGGGGGTATATCCTTAACATAAGCCCATTTCCATTCCAACCCTGGGAATTCATTCTTGGCACATATATTGTCTGGCATATATGAAGGCATGTGAAAATTTGGTTGCTTGCATTCTACCACATTCTTTACCTTTGTGATGCACTTTTACAATGACTATGCAATGAGGTTAGGCCAATTGAAAACATTTCCTTTGGTAATTCATGGGTGTAACATATGGACCCACTTTCCTCAAAAAAGTTGATGTTCTCACGTCCATATAATATGCAACACATGGGCATTTAGTATTGACACACTTTCTTCAACATCTTGGTTTTGTAAATTTTGTCATGCTTTTAACGAAATTGTCTCGACTCCTGCCACCAAGATTTGAGGATCTCTTTGGTCGAATATTAAGAACCATCATAGAATCTTGTATCTAGGTATTATTCCATCTTTGAGAGTTTTTAGTACATGTGTATATAATGAGCCTGATAGGTAGCCAATACTTCTCCCCTTGAACTTATGACAATCATATTCTAAGGATCAATGTGTTGTAATATCCACCTAATTGTCTCTACACAAGGTAGCACTAGATAACGATAAGAAATTATGTGAAACATGGAATGCTTAATGTTGAGGTAGATCTCTCTGTCTTCTTCATCATTTGGAATCACTTTCCTGGAGAAGTCTTTGAATACATTTGGCCAAGATAAGGTCATTGACTTGTTGATAAAACATTCGGGGTCCTTGAGTATGGGTTATTTAGTATTCGAACTATTGACTACACCCTTAATACTACTTCTGATTTTCTCTCTTACCAATCCCTTTCTTATAATTAGAGGCACAATTTATGGAGAGGATGATACACTGATATGCTGAAGATATCTTGTACCTAGAAACTAAAAATCATTCATGGAAAGGTACACAGTCATTCCAATAGAAACCTATTCTATGCCTACTCAATCTATGCAAAATATTCATTGTGGAAAAACATTGTTCTAGCCTTGGCAAGAGTGCATGGGCTAGAGACAAGGATGGTCTTGTTCAAGTACTAAGGATGCGTAGTGTACTCACACAATGTTAAAATGGTTAATAAGAAATAGACACATAGGCTAGAGGTAAGGCTTGGCCTAATGGAGATTGGAAACGTGAAATTCCCTAGCAAGGTAAGAGCACATGTGTGGGGCGTATGCGCGGTTGACAAGAACAAGGGTTAATGACTATGACTATGGGATGTGCATGCACAAATCAAAGGTTGTGAGGTGAAATATGTAGCACAATAACACTTTTCGGTGTTAGGTCTTTGGTGTTAGGGCTCTATCTCTCACATGCACCAAGTCATGAGGAGGGCTTAGTATGGATTCCAACAAATCCTTTAGAGACAAGAGTGTAAGGTCGAGACTCTAGGATGTGTGGGAATACTTGAGGAGAGTAAGTGAATGGTGTGAGTGTGGCTGGGGTAAAAAATGATAGATGGGTCGACGAAGGTCTTTTCAGTGAATCACCAAGTGTTGTAGCTAGTACAACCACCTTCCAAAATTTTTGACTTCATCTTATTTTAGAGTCCCTATCAACCATGAAATACCATGTTCTCAAATTTTTCTAAGTAATTAAGGTCATCTTGTGCTTGTGTGAAGTTTTCCTAAGTGTCTAAGTCATTAATGGTTTGCTTGAAAATATCTAAGTCATGGTGTACTTTTCATCCACAAGCCAAGCACACTTACTCAACCTAGCACTAGCACACTTTTTAAGCCCAAAACAAGCACACTTCCCAATGATAATTAAGCAAACTTTTCCAATACTTATGTGCTAGGGCACACTCCAAAATAACAACTTACTCGAATGTGAAAACTAATTATATATACAAGTTCCCCAATTGTTCATTTCATTATTGTATTTTTCTTATTGGATCTTTGCACACTTCCCAAGAACAAAGCCATTACCCACTCTTTCTATCTCTGATTGTGTCACATGCTCCTTCCGAGTAAGCTAATTACTTCATACCTAAAATTTGAGCTTATGTTTTGTCATTTTAGTTCTTCATTCTTGTCTCTTGCACCTTTTCAGATTCCACGACCTTTCAAATTCATATGAATAATTGTATGCACATATATATATTTGTGCTGAATGCTGAATTCCCACTTAGATTATCTTGCTTGCTCTTTGTTGTATTTATCTTTCGTACACTTTTCATTTTCCTGAAACTACCTTTGATTTGATTGTGCTAGTGCTAACCAAAGCCACAATGTTTTCCATTTATCCTTTTTCGACCCTGATCACACTCACACTAATCACTTACTCTCCTCGGGCATGAACATGCCTCCTAGAGTCTCAACCTTATAATATTGTCTCTAAATCATGCGATGACACCCATACTAAGCCTTCATCATGATTTTGCATGCACACATGAGATAGAGCCCACCTAATGCTAGAAAGAGTGATAGAACTAC
Organism: Pinus tabuliformis; assembly: GCA_031772625.1. Lineage (NCBI taxonomy): Eukaryota > Viridiplantae > Streptophyta > Pinopsida > Pinales > Pinaceae > Pinus > Pinus tabuliformis. Next base: position 690,225,990 of record CM062819.1, read on the forward strand.
ATATTTCACCCCACAACCTTTGAGTTGCGCATGTGCATCCAAAAATCATAGTCCTTAACCCTTGCACTTATGAACTGCACCTACACCCCATACATGTGCTCTTACCTTGCTAGCACATTGCGTGCTTCTAGTATCCATTCAACCAAGCCTTACCTCTAGCCTATGCGCTCGTGCCTTCTTAACCCTTTTAATGCTATGTGAGCACACTATGCATCCCTAGTACTTGACCAAGACCATCCTTATCTCTAGCCCATGCGCTCGTGCCAAGGCCAATGCACTATTTTTCTAGAATGAATATTTTATATATATTGAGCAGATATAGAATAGGTTTTTATTGCACTAATTATGTACCTTACCATGAATTATTTTGAGTTTATCAGATCCTTAGGGAACATTTATCAGATCCTTTGGAGCATACAAGAGCCCACATCTTATGCCACTAGTTGTGATGGAAAAAGTTGTGATATAGGATGTCGACTATCAACTTGCTACAAGATTTCTTGGGTAATTACAAATGTCAAAGAAGTCTCCATGGCCCATCTTCCCTCTGCATAATGGATTATACAATTTTAAGAGTTTGAAGGCAGTAGAAGCAGAAATACCAAAACTAGAGTGCCTCAGATTTGGTGAGATGGGATATCATTGATATATCCAAGAGGCATAACCACACAACATTATGCAAAGGTAATATATACAAAGGAATATTCTTTGGCTTCCTAGAAAGATGAGGATACAATCAAGAATCATTATAATACATCTAGAGTGACTGGAGCAAATGAAGATGAATGTCCTTCAAACCAAGAAAATGTTCCATATGAGTTAGAGGGAGGAGGCCAAGAGGAGATGAACATGCTAGAAAACGTTGAATTGAAGACAAAATAGGAGCATGAGGCTATAAAATAAAGAAGTGAAAAGTTAAAAACTAATAAATATGCTAAATGGGCATTTGAAGAGGAAGGATCAGAAAGAATCTAAAAAGAAGAGATAAGAACAAGAAGAAGCTAAAATGAAGGCACAAGCTAAAGAGCAAAGACAAAAGAAGGAGGAAGAAAAAATTTAGGAAGAGGCTGTGAAAAAGAGAAAAGAATAATTGAGGAAAAAGAAAGAAGAACAAAGTTTGAATAAATAATAAAAACAAGCCCTTAAGAAGTAGAAGACGGAGAAATAAAAATGAAGGATACAACTTGAGGAAGAGAAGAAGAAGAAACAAGAAGAAGAAAAACTGACAACAAATATGGAAGAAGAGTGAATCACTCAAGAGATAGATGATGAGCAAGAGGAGAACCAAACAATGAAAGATGATACAAAATTAGCCACTCTGAATGTTCAACCTCTAACACCTCTAACAGGTGGGCACCTTCCTCTCAATGAAATGGGTATCCTACCTCTAGTAGAAGACAAGATCCTAGACATCTGCATTTCACATTTGATCAAATTAAGGAAAAAATCATCCAAGAAAGGAGGAAGTACTATCCTAATGATCCACATCGACTAATCTCTATCAATATGGAAAGAGTATTTGTTGCAAACACAAAGACCAATCCAAAACCAATTGCTTCAGCAGATCCAATATTTGTAGTATCCACTGAAAATAACATTTATTATCTCACTCATGAAAATGAATGGTTTAAGAAAGAAATGTCTAATGCAAAGTAATAGAATAAGTAGCTTCTCATTTAAAATAAGAGGGTGTCTTCCACAGGTTCTAGTAGAGAAGGTCAACATTCCACAATACTTAAATAACTTAAGTAGTTGGAAGATGTAATGAAGTAAGTTTATGAAGAGATGATGACCTTGCACAAAGTAATGGCACCTTTGTATGAAATACAAAAGTAGTAGTAGGAAATACTAAGGATAGAAATAATATTAGCTCACATGGCTATAGATATGGTCCAAGAATGGGGCACCAAATACCTAACTGCACTGGTAACATTGGCTAAGAAAGGAAGGGTCAAAGATGAAATGGACAAAGTACAGTTAAAAATACATGTGCAAGCTTATGATCAACTCAAAAAAAAATAGGCAAAATTATTTCTACTTATATGAAATTTCATTCCCAATTGTAAGATTTAGTTTGAGTTCACAAGATACGTTCAGTAGGTGCACCCAGAGAGGTGAAGCATAGAGATTCCATCAATAGGATCTAAAGAAGGTTTTGGACATCATAAGACATGCAGATACTCAATATGACTTGGAGGTAACAAAGAAGACTATTATGAAATATTTTACTGAACAATTCATGCAGCACATGAAGATGACTATGTTGTGGAACAATATACTAGTGGGCTCAAAAACAATATTACCACTCCTTGAGGGGCAGGATCAGGTATGAGTAAGAGCTACAACAGAAGTTCAAATACATAGAACTAGAATAAAAATCTTGGTACTAATACATCACAAAGAGAATCCATGTCAAAGTTCGCTAATTACAATTTAATAAAAATTGTACATAAATATGTTTATTTTATTTTTGTCCACAATTTTGTAAAAGGGAAAAATTTGTAATAAGAAAAGAGAAAAAATGAAAAGTCATGAATTAGTACAAAGATCACATGGAAGCCAAAGAGTCATGAGGGAATCCAAGAGTCACAAGGGAGTTGAAGAGTCATCTCACTCCTTATATATAGACCCTCATAGCTCAAGTAATGGGAATTTTAGCCTTGGCTTCTCTTGTTAGTGTAGGAGAGAGATTGTTCTTTTGAGAAGCAAGTTGTGGCTTCCATTTTCCACTATTGGAAAAAGTGAAATTTCTTTGTAATTGTGAATCTTAATACTTATACATAATCATAAGAATCTCTTCGAGCCAGACATCTATTTCAGGCATGTATCAAAACTTATTGTAAGTATTTTTGTAACCGCCAAAGTTCACTAGCTTGCTGGGTAAACATGAGAAGAGGAGATACTATGAATGATCTAACCTCACAGGTTCCATTAAGGAAGTGAGGCTGACTGCGGAAGACAAACTGATAACTCAACACATCCTACAGGGGCTACAAGTCACTTAGAGCCTAAGTAACCACCCCAAGTGGCAAAAACCTAATCTAGACACCCTTTTTACTGACTTGGACTCCTATATTCATGAAAAATATTGCAAGCCAATGATTATAACCCTCTAGTCACATGCATAACAATGCCTCCAAGCGAGCGCAACCAAGATTTCCCAATTCTGAGGATGCGTTCTTGAATCTGGGCCACCTTTTTAGGGATAGTCTCCAAACCATTGCCTAGAACTTGATGAGACTTTCTAGAACAATAAATGACATCAAGACAAAGAAATTCACACCAAAATTAGATCAATTATTTGACCTAACCAGGCCTAACCATGACATTCATTTAGTCAAACATAAGGAAAACATGTAATGTACAGGTCATGAATGCATATTTAAACATAGGGGTCTGATACTTATCTGCGAATAGTCAAGAAGGTCGAATGTCATCTCATAATAGGTGAAATGTAACAACCCTGGTAAAATTCCATGTAAAAATATATAAGGCCATGATGATGGGACACATATTACAAGTTGAATGGTGGGGGAAACATCCTAAAGGGTATTGATTTGGTTTATTATGGCTAAGTGTTAAAATTGGCAACCAGGCAAAACTTCATGTGGGTCATCTTATTCATGGCTAATAATATTTTTATTAGATTCCTCTCGTCGAGAGGTGTAGGATTGATATAAATATCATCCAATTTCGATAAGTATTCATGGAGATATGAATTTATTTTGATTATGGAATTATTATCAAGCCGACCTACAACTCATGTAGGCTCAGAAGCCCAACAGTCGCATCTATTCACCCACCAACGTTGTGTATAAATATAAGAGGAATTTTCCTCATTTAGACTCACTCATCTCATCACATCTCTCTCTCTCTACTGCGCAGATATGAGTCTCTTCTCTACTGCGCTGAAATGGGTCTCTCTCTCTCACACATGTGAAGCCGGAAGCTATTGAATTTGAAGCTGCAACTGCAGAAGTAAAGATTGACTTGTGTGGCCTAGAAGATCTCCTCTTTGGAACTGCGATGTAGGTTCATCTGAGCCTCCTTTGAAAGCCACAACTTTTGGTGGTGGAATGAAGTTAATCCGATGAACGGTTTGCAAGATATCGACTGCCCTAGTTTGAAGCCGGAAACTTCTGAAACTGAAGCTACAACTGCAGAAGTAAAGATTGACTTGCGTGGCCTAGAAGATCTCCTAATCTGAACTGCACTGTAGGTTCATCTGAACCTCCTTTGAAATCCACAACTTTTGGTGGTGGAATGAAGTCAATCCGACGAACGGTTTGCAAGATATCGACTGCCCTAGTTTGAAGCCGGAAACTGCTGAAACTGAAGCTGCAACTGCAGAAGTAAAGATTGACTTGCGTGGCCTAGAAGATCTCCTCATCTGAACTGCACTGTAGGTTCATCTAAACCTCCTTTGGAAGGCACAACTTTTGGTGGTGGAATGAAGTCAATCCGACGAACGGTTTGCAAGATATCGACTGCCCTAGTTTGAAGCCGGAAACTGCTGAAACTGAAGCTGCAACTGCAGAAGTAAAGATTGACTTGCGTGGCCTAGAAGATCTCCTCATATGAACTACGCTGGAGGTTCATCTGAACCTCCTTTGGAAGCCAAAACTTTTGGTGATGGAATGAAGTCAATCCGACTGTCGGTTTGTGAGATATGGTCTGCCCTAGTTTGATAATGAAGCCGCTAATGCTGATGCTACTGATCTAGGGCTTGGTACTGCTGATATGAATCAGATTTATTGTACTATTTCTCTCTGCTGAATTATTGAAGATAAAAGAAGATTTGATCAAAGGGTTTCCCCACACATTGTGGGGTTTGTCCCTGGCTAGCCGCCACATCTTGTGTCTCTTGTCTTGGCTTGTTTTCTATCGATCGTCTAATGTCCTATCTGCACTTTACTTTATGTACATGTGATTGCTAATCAGTGGAATATAATAAGAAAAAGAAGTAAACTGTTATAAGCATAGAACATACCATAACTTAACACTAAGGAAATTAGCAAAGGAAATGGCAAAGGCCTTAGAAAGGCATCGGACATTTATTGGCATTTTATTTATGAAAATAATGGAAATTAGGAGAAAAGGAAGGTGAAAGGTCACAGTCTTCATGTGAGGAGGAAATTGAAGGAAAATGATGGAAAATGAAGGAGATAGAGGCCTTATTAATAAAAAGTCTTATGAGGATCAATTGGCACGCTCTTGGCTAAGACTTGGTCACTTTAGTGTTGGAGCTCTCTCTCATTATTCTTTATCTCTCTCATACACTTGGAGACTTAGAGTTCTCTCAGAGCACTCTTGGAGGGTGTAGAATATTTGGATTTTTGAAGCAAGAAGGCAAAGGAAGAGAAGGAAAGCACAAGAGGGAATTGGGATCAACAACTACATCATATTTGTGTGTAAGTACTGAGTTGTATGTATGATTTCTTCACTAGTTTTGGCATGAATGGAATATGCATGTGGTTTTCTGGTTGTGATATTTCATTGGCATGGATAATTGCTTGGATTAACAATGGATTGACTAGCCTTTCCATTTCCTGTATAGCCATGGTGATTGTGGGTTTACTTTCATTGCTTGTTTTTGGTTGGTTCTTATGTTTCCTTAGCTTGGGTTGAGGTACTAGTCCTGGAAGCCCTAGTTGAAAAAATGCTCTAAAAGCCCTATAATAGCTTGGGTTGAGTTATTAGTCTTGGAAACCTTGGTTGGACAAATTCTCTGGAAGCCCTGTATAAGATGTGGGTTGAGTTACTAGTTCTGGAAGCCTTGGTTGCACAAACAATATGAAATCCCTAAAAGGCTTGGATGGAGACCAATCTGATAATGGTTTACTGATGTCTGATCGTGAGGTGGAATCACTATCAATGGGCTGAGGTGGATAGCCTATGGAAGCATTGGATGAGTTTTTATTGATGTGTCCTATGAGATCCCACATTCTTGCTTGAAATATGGCACGAGGGTGAAATGATGAAGAGAGATTTGGCTCACCCATTCTGTGGTCAGGTGGAATGTGGTAGTCCCATCTCCTGTTGGTTTATTGCATCCATTAATGAGAAATTAATTCCCTTGATTTTCATGTGAAAATGTACTGATGTATATATGGATTTTGATGGTTGATATGTTCATGGTATTTCTGTTCCTATTATGCTAGTTATATGTACATTTTGTGACATGAGCTATGTATGGCTCTCAACATGTTTTTACTTGTACATGAATGGATAATGTGTCGATGACCTAATAGATGATAATGCAACAAATGGCATGAGGGAACAAAGGTTCATAGCGATTCTTAGGTAAGTATGAGATCCCTAAACTTAATTCTATTGTTTGCACCTATAGGTTACATGTCGATGATATGTTTTATGAAATGCCTTTCATGGCTAGTAGGGGTCTGGTTATGGTCTTGTTGAGCTTATTTCTTTTGCTCCATTGTTTCTATTTACTTTTCTTGATTTCAAGCTATCATTCCATTTTGGGCAATGGCCTGGGCTCTAGGCCTGAAAAAGTGGCTTAAATCCTGGGGTCACTAGCACAAAACTGGCAAGTTTGGTCCACAGTTGTTGGCATGCAAGCCTATGAGAGTGAATTTGGGTCTATGGTCGCTCCCTTTCCCATAGCATGAGAGCGGCTATGGCATAAGAAGTTCAAAACAACAGTGGGACCTAGGGACAAGCTATCTAAGTGGCTGACTTTTCTCCTGAGGGTTCTGTTGATGGTGTTAGATGACTATATGTGATGTTCTGTCGATTCCACTTCCTTAAGGTCACATAGGAGGTCGAATATGATCATAGTAGCCTCTCGTCTCATGTTTACCTTGGTTGGCATGGTTACTTTGGGTAGGCATGGGAGGAGGGTGTTACATACAATAACATCTATTAGCTCATGCATTCATTAACCATTCATCAACAAATAAAACACATCAAGAGCAATAACTAAAATACATCATATAGCCAACATATAACCAGAAAATGAACAACATATACACCATGATAAACCAACCATCAAATCCATATAAAAACAAGTACAATTACTCATTAAAATATAAGAGGAAAAAAGATCTTATTAACATATTCAAAATCCAACCAGGCCAGGGACTTCCACGTACCATCCAACTATAGATTCGGATAAACTAGTTATCTCTTTTAACTAATCACCCTCCTGCCATATTCTAAGCATGAATATGGGATCTCATGGAATAAACCACACAAAACCAAACCAGGTCTTCCAGAGGCCAAACCACCTCAACCGTCAAGCAGTGATTCCACCTCACAATCGGACATCATTAACACCAACCGGATCAGTCTCTACCCAATCTATCTAAGGCTCTAGAGCGTTTGTACCAACCATGGCTCTAATAAATAATAACTCAACCCGCAACCTTTCAAGGCTCTAGAGAGTTTGTAAAACCAAGGCTCCAGGACTAGTAACTCAACCCACCAAGGGCTTCGAAGCATTTGTTCAACCAAGGCTCTAGGACTAGTAACTCAACCAAAGCTATTCTAGGGCTCTAGAGAATTTTTTCCAACCAACAACCCTGGGAATTAGTAACTCAACCCAAAACCATAAGGAACCTGAGCACAAATAAGAAACAAGAAGTGGAAAAACCCATAGCACCATGGATATCTAGGAAATGGAAAGGTTAGGAAAAACCACTATCAATCCAGGCAATCCCCCATGCAAATGACATATCATAACCAAATAACCACATGCATGTACCATGGATGCCAAAAATAATAAGGAAATCATACATGCAACTCGATACCTACGAGGAAATCCCACTGTCACTGCTAATCCCACTATCCCTTGTGCTTTCCTACTTTTCCTTTTCCTTCTTTCTCTAAATCCAATGAAAACTAGAGTGCTCCAAGTGTGCTTCAACAATACTCCAAGGTTTCTCTAAGTGTGCAAGAGTATGAGAGAGTGCCAAATATTGAATTGACAAAAGCTGTGAACTGATCCTCATAATTCTTTTTATCATTGAGGCCTTTGTTTTCTTCATTTTCCTCCTCATGCAATTCTGTGACCTTTCACCTTCCTTTTCTCCTATTTTCCATTATTTTTATAAATAAATGCCAATTAAAGCCATTTTTCCTTTTCTAATTTCCATTGCCATTATTAATCACTAGTGATCCCCATCACTATGTTTTGCCCAACATTCAGCTTGGAATACGTGTCATGAAACCTTGGTTATTATTTTTATTTATTTACATATAACATCAACTAGGGGTTGTTACATACTCCTGTCATGTGGGGGAACACCATTCTCGGTGTTCAATGACAATTATAAACCAACAAAACACATGCTACCTATGGATATTTATAACATAGCGCGATAAAACATTTATATCATATCATACCGCTAAAGACATAACCAACATATCATGAAAAACATACCGCTTATTGGAGCTTTATAACATAGCTTGATGAAGTATTTACATACATATGTATATACATAGACATAACGAAAAACACAACATTAAAACATATATTAGAGAACATCTCCTCAACCAACGAATAGAGAAGGATACATAGCTTGCATCTAATCATCCATCACCCAAAGTGCTTCCACTACACTCTAAATTACTCGATTTCTCGATTCCGAAGCATGAACATCTTTTGCTACAAAATGCACTGAGATTTCCGCTGGAATTCTCTTCTGGATCCACTTGCAATACAAACCAATTAATCACATGATCAACATATTTCACATACTTCTTAAGCAATGACACATGGAAAATGTCACAGATTTTCACTGTCAAAGGTAGTGCAAGTCGGTAGGCTATTGGTCCAATCCTTTCAGGAATCTTGAAAGGCCCAAAATACCAAGGTGCTAGCTTGGCATATGATCCAATCCTTAAGGAGCTCTTCTTGGGCTTGATGTGCAAATACACCTATTCCCAAACCTAAAACTCCTTAAACACCTTGTTCTGATTTGCATAGCTCTTCTTCCTGTCTTGTGCTACCTTTAAATTCTTCTTGATAACCTACTGTTGGGTAATTTAATTGACTATTAAATTACTTGTCATTAATTTTCAAACCCAGGGTTTTGTGAACTTGCAAAGTATACATGCACTATATGTGCTAGGATATCTACTTTCAATTCAAAGAAAAAAAGGAAAATAAGAAATATGAAAAATGTAATGAAAATCTATCTATGACTAATTGCACATGTTTTTTTTAATTCTAACTCAAGACTTTGAAATGAATTCAAAGCAAATGTATTCTAAAGAAAGGACTTCGAGATCTATTCTCACAATGGAAATATATATTCTAGCAAACTTTAAAGACAAGATTATTCTATGAACTTGAAAAGCAAGATTATTTCTATTTTGTTTTGAAGGTAAATTTAATATAATCAGCTTGGAAAGAAAACTAAGTCTATCAATTTCTGAAAGTAGAGTTGATCTAAAGACTACAAGACTTTGAAATAAAAAACCATTCTAGAGTATAGCAAATAAAGAGCAATGGAATAATAATTATGGAAGCCTAAAAAATATTATTGTTGTGTGCACTCTAAACCAAAGTCAATCATATCCTATCATGCATAAATATGAGACTTAAGCTTAAACGACAATTTGATGTAAATCTTTTGGTTTTTATTTATTTATTATCAAACGCTTTACCTGTAATGAAACAAGGAAAAATGAGTGCAATTTTGGTTTAAAAAATATCGCATTGACATGAAACTGAACATCTAAATAAATTGAACAATTGAATGAGGAAAATTTTGATATAATTGCAAATCATAAGAAATTGAAAAAAATAATAATAAAAGAAAACTATACTATCTCTCACACATCCTCAGGGGGCCCTCTTGGTGAGTGTGAGATGCTTAGAAACTTAGATCTTAAGACTGGAATCACCAATCACATTCAGAATTGCGCCATAACAAAGATTGCATTCATTAAAAAAAAACAAAGTTTTCTTATTCAATTAGCAACAAAAATTACAAATTAATATTCATCCTTGACATCTGATCCCCCCTTTCATCAAAGATACTGCAATTTATAGAGTTTTGAGGCAATTAACAAACTCAAAAATTTCTTGCTTCAATTCTCATCATAAGATCAATTTTTAAAATAAAATCCAATCTTATTTGATGGATACTTTGATCAAATATCAGCCCGAATATTATAAGAATGATCTTCCTACCACAAATTTGCTAAAGAACAACTTATTCCAATATTTTGGTGATTGGGCATTGACTGTGAAACTACAAAACCGTTTGCTCATGAAATTTGCAAAAATAGGGCTCTAAATAACCCCTAAAATATCTCAAATGGTAACTAATTTGAGGCAAATGCTCACTAAGAACCTAATTGGGCTCATGCTAAAAAATCTGTGTTTTCATTTTTCAAAATTCATTATCATTTTCTCAGAAAATGCGTTTGAAGTTGAATGGTCAAAAGTACTGTGTTTTTCCTTTGATATCTTGCTGGAGGTCAACACGTGCAATATGGGTGGAATTTGACGAATACAAATCCATATTGGAGCTTCTAAAAACGAAGTCCAAGTGTCAGATTTCCTTCTAGAGTGGTGCTACTACGTCAACCATGGAGATAGCTACATAAACTTGACTAAACTACAAAAACTTGAATTGGCCAAACTGTCATTCGTAAACCATGCATAATTCTTCTTAATCTATTAAAAATAAAGGGAAATGATGTTACTTAACCACTTATACATATAGAGGCACATCACGAAGAGTTATGGTAAAAATGGTGGCAAGTGAGTAAAATGGTGCAATGGATGGTTGGAAGTAATGGATTAATGAATTAAAAAGACAACTGAGAATGATGACAAATCAATGACCCAACACTTATATTTTTGTTCCATCTTTGTCAACATATCTGGTCAAATTAACACCCTGTTCACTGTATCACTCCAATTGCTACGAGTATTACAACTTTGCCCATAAATTGCATCAAACAAACTCATCCTCAGTGACTCCTAATACCCATTGTTATACACAAACTCCACCAATGGAAGATACTATTCCCACTTTCGATGTTGATGCATAACCACGGGGGCTTCACTGGGGGAGAAATACCATACCGTGTGCATTCATATTGGGGGATATATATTGAGGAAAAAATGACATAATATATTGGGCATATAATAGGAGGTAAAGGGTTTTTATATTGGAAGGTATAAAAAATGGAGCTCAAAGTTAATGAAAAAATGTAAAGGGATATTAAAAATGTTAATGAAAGAATGGATACGTACAATATCTACTTAAAATAGGGGTTTTTTAAATATGGAAGGTGTTAGTGTTAGTGTTTGTAGCCTTCCAACAATGATCAAACATGCTCTTACAAAGTGGTATTAGGGTGTCAAAGCCATTTTTTTTCATGTTAGTGAGTCTTCAAGTAAAATATGGTCATTGGGTATTAGGTCTAGGACTGTTTTCATTCCTTCCAAATTTTTCCAAGTACTGGTCCATGTCACCTCTTAGCTGAGTATACCATTATTCAAAGAGTTGTCATCATTATTTCAGGTTCCAATGGGTCATTTTACACCTTGTTTGTGCTTCAGTTGTGCTTGGTAAGGCTCATTTCCCTCTCCTAGGGTTTTGAAGGCAATTTTTCTTGGTTCCATGAATCCGATGGTAAAATCATCAATAAAACTTGTATCCTGATTCTCATACACCTTCCCCTATCCTTAATATACCTATTTAAACACTTCCCATCACTTATATCCCTAAAATTCATCATTTTCCCACAAACCCTAGCATATTGCTACAATTTGACACTTTTCAAGGCTAGTCCTATGTTTTTCCCTTCCCCTCACTCAATCCTTGAAATTCGACTTTCCCCTACTTCCTAACATCCCTCCCTACTTCAAAAAATTTTCTCAATAATTTAGAATCTTCTCACCCCCTTCATTTCCCTTCATTTCCCTTCATTTCTACAAATCCCCTGTTCCTCACATTGGGATAGGTTTTATTCAAATGATGTTTCTGAGCAAGAAAAGATGAATTTGAAAAAAGTGAGAGAGTTTTTTTCCATCATAGACCCAAGAAGAAGCACCTCCTTTTGTTTTTACATAGGTCTCATGGTTTGGGAAAAATATCCAAACAATCATTTGCCACAGGAGAGTTGTTGCACTTCTAGAGTGACCTTGGGAAAATCAAGATTTCTCCTAGTTGGATTGTCCAAATGATTTTCTTACTGAGACAAACGATAACTAGACAAACATATCTTTCCAATGATCTATCATGATGAAGACCTCCAAAAGTAGCCTATAACAACACTATGGATTTTTTTCACCCTCATTCTGCATTTTTTGATCAGTTTTCGGAGGTTGATTTTTTGACAGGTGAAATGAGGTCCAAATTGAAACCTAAAGGTATATATGGAAAGTATACTCAACAGGAGTTACAACGAGCTATCCCATGCATAATTTGGACATTGGGAAGGCAGTCAAAATCAATCTACAAGTTGGAGGGAAAAATTGTGGAGGCGATGCGTGTAGGCCAGTTTTCCTGTGCAAAAAACAATGGTGTTGTGCGTAGAGAAAGACAATGCGTGCCTATAGGAGGCACTGCGCGCCTATAGGAGGCACTACACGTAGGGACAACAAGGGGCAAAATGACCTCCTATCGCCCAAAAAACACTAAATTTGTCTTCTTTCCTCTCAAACAAGTAAGTGTTGTCCCTGAACTTCATCACTGGTTTCAATTAATGCATTTGAAGATAATTTGCTAGGCTAAATGTGAGACTCTAAGAATTTCCTCTACTTACTCGTTGAAACCCTAACCCTTTCTATACCTCCCATCACTCAATCCTAAAACCCTTTCTATCCCTCCCATATCTCCTTTCACCTATTCTCAAAACCCTAACCCCTCTTACATATCCCTCCATATCCCTTATTCCTTCATCCCCAAAGCAATATCCTAAAACCCTAGTCCCTCTCTCTCATTTTCATGGTCCATACCCTCCCACTCATTTTCATGCTTGTATAGTCCACCAAAAGACCCATAAAGATCATTTCCCCTTCCCTTATTCCTAATCACCCTTACTCACCCCCTCCATCCCTTTTCTAGGAGTACACAACCTCAAAGCTTAGCAAACATGGACAAAGGAGATAGAGATTATGAGGAGGAGGAAAACAATGGTAGTGATAGTTCGGGAGATGAACCTTAACATCAAAGAAACTTGGATTTTTAGGGTCAATTTTCACTTAGAGAAGCTGCTACAAAGGGCCAACAGGGACAACCGGATCATGAGCACATGGTCTACCACTACAGGACCTGGAACAAAATTTGCAATATAAGGATCAAGTAGATGAAAGCAAGGTTGAGAGGGGCTCTCAAAGGAAAAAAGGAGAAGGATAGGATTAGGTTTCTTGCTGAAGGTTTCTTGGCTCATCAAGATGATTGATGATGGTTCTTCTCACCAATTTTGATCAAATTCAGAGGAATTTTTGCCTTTGGAAAATTTTGGAAATTTTAACACAGGAAACTTGGCTCTACGCGCAGCGCCACTGGCACTGTGCTTTTCCTAGGGACACCCAATGGAAAAATGGATTTCATTTTTGGATTCATAGCTATGCGTACATGCACCCTATGCATTTGTGAAGCTTTTGGAGTAGAATTGGTCTACGAAAAGGTCAAACAACATCCCAAAAATGACCTTTCTGGCACTTTTTGGACACATAGAAGCAGTGTTAAGATAATCAACTCATGAGGAGTCAACTGAGCTTCAAATGAAGAAATTATATATGTTTTGGAAATTAGACTTGAAGAGATTTCCAATGAGCTATCATGAGCTCAATTTGGATGCTGGGAAAGCCTCCAAAAGGGACCTGAAAGTGGCACTGCACATAGGACAAATTTTGCACAGGATTGCCATTTCACTGTATTTTGACTGTGATCATGGATTTTATCTCATGGAGGATGTTTTACTAATGTAAATGATGACCTGGCTTGTAAATATGATGGATAATTAGTATTAGAGGGTATGTTCATTAGATTAAAATTCATTTTGAGCACAAATGAATTAGTTTCCTCACTTTTAGAGGCAAGTTGTTAGGATGCCTAGATTCCAGTTTCTTGTTCAGTATTGGTTAGATTAGATCCTCATCTTAGGGATTCGACCCCTGAGGATGGAGGAGGTTGAATCAATGCCTATATCTTCTTCTTCTTTCTAATTGTAAAGGGTTGGACTCAGCTGGATGCTTAGGTTTTGAAAGGACATCATTTTGTATCAGTTTAGCATGAGATTAATAAGAAATTGTAGCTATTTCTTTGGGATCCATGTGGTATGGTGTTTAGTTCAGTTTCCTCTCTTGTAATCATATGCTTACATGTTTTGTGTATTTCATTAATCATTTAATTGCTTCTAAGTGGATGCTTTCAAGTTGATAGGTAGAATCCATAACATTAATGCTCTGCTTTGGGAAAATATTCACAGTTTATGTTTTCTACAATTTAGGAAGGATCCATGATGATCACATGCTCTTCCTAGCTTCTCACCGGTATTAAATCACCTCACCCATCAAACCATAGAGTGCTAAGCTTCATACCTACCTTGCCCCATCAAACACCCTGCAATTTTGACCTAGTTCCCTTGCCTAAACTGTTCGGATCCTCCTGATCCAACAGAACCCCTTCAAATCAAATCAAACCTTGTGCTACTATACACCTAGCATAATCTTATTTTCGTGATCTAGTCATCTTGGCTGAGATCCTTACGGAGAGAGCCCTCTCCTATCCTAGTAGGGCTATCTACTTGGCAAGCGTAGTTTGTGGTTACCTTGGCATTGCCTTCCTTCAGCCTAAGGTCCAATCCAGGTGATAATAGAAGGTGTATTGGGTTTATATTGGCAGGGGGTTAAATAATGTTATTTTTAGAGGTATTTTCCAATATGTAGTCAAATAATGGGTATTGTGTAATATTCCATGAATAAACGTGCTATGTTAGAGTTTCATTGACTGAAGCCCCCATACGCATAACATACATTCTCAACACGTCCTCTAAAATCCTGTTGACCCTCTCTACCTGTCCATCTTTCTATGGATGATAAGTTGTATTGAAAGACAACTCTATCCCCAAACCTGCAAAAAACTCTTTCCAAAATCTGGAAGTGAACTTGACATCTCTATATGACACAATCTTCTTATGAATACCATGTAACCCCACTATCTCCATGATAAAGACCTATCCTACCTCACTAGCTGAATTTGTAGGCTTCACTAAAATGAAGTGAGCTACCTTAGTCAGCCTATCAATGATAACCATGATGGAATCATGTTGTCTATATGTCCTTAGAAAAAATTTAATGAAGTCCATGGAAATGACCTCCCATTTCCACTTTGGAATTGAAATCAACTGCAATAAACCACTTGGATGTTTACACTCTAATTTTACCTATTTACCATCCAAGCATCTAGCAACAATCTCTACCACCTCCTTTTCAAATTATACCAATTGTAGAACTTCTTAACCATTGTCGATGTCTTCTCATATCTCGAGTGACCTGAATTCGGACTGACATGAAATTCCCTCAAGATAAGCTTCTTGAGCTCATCATTGTCTGACACATAGATCTTGTCTCTAAATTTGACCAAAGCATATGCTGTGAGATGATAATACACATTTGGTTAACCTATACCATGCTGTTGTAACCTATGCTTAAGCTACTGGTAACTGTCATCCTGTTATCCTACCTGTAAGATATGACCTTGTAAATCTGTCCCATATGAACTCATAACTGCCATGTGATTTAACTGCACTCTTATTCTAAGAGCATATGTAACCCTATTCTCTTTTCCCTTAATGTACATGATCTTGAAGTCAAACTCACTAATCATATCCAACCACTTAGCTTTCCTAACATTCAAATTCGGTTGGTCAAACAAGTATCTTAGCCCAATGTGATCACTCATCAAGATGAACCTCTTGCTAAGAAGATAGTGCCTCCACATATTCAATGCATGAATGATAGCTTCCAAATCAAGATTTTACGTCACATAATTCTACTCGTGCTCATTCAGTTTCCTTGACTCGTATCATACTACCTACCTTTCTTGCATCATAACCCACTAAGCCCTCTCTTGCAAGCATTTGTACATACCATAAAATCTTTATCTAGATCCACAATCTTTAGAACTAGAGCATTCATAAGAAAATTCTTCAACTTCTTAAAACTTGCTATACATTCCTCTGTCCATTCAAATTTCTTTCCTTTTCATTGCAATGATGTAATATGATAGGAAATCTATGAGAAGTTCCTCATAAATTATCTGTAATAACCTGATAATGCCATAAAAGATCTGACCTCATCCACATTCCTAAGAGTTTCCCATTCCATGATAGCTCTGATATTTTCCGGATCCATTGTTATTCCTTCCTCGGAAACAACATGCCCCAACTAATGAACCTCTAACTGAAAGAAACTACATTTACTAAGTTTGAAATACAACATATGTGCTCTTACCAATCTCAACACTGCTGCTAAATGTTCTGCATGCTCTTCCTCATTTTTAGAATATATCAATATGTCATCAATGAATACAATCATAAATTTTTCTAGATAAGGACGTAACACACTATTCATCAAACACATGAAAGTAGATGGAGAATTAGTTAAACCAAAAGGAACTAGAATAAACTCATAATTCCCATGCCTTGTCTGTAAAGAAATCTTGTAGATGTCATCTTATTTGATGCGTACCTGATGATATCCTAATATTAAATCGATCTTCGAGAGCACTGCTTCTCCCTTCAACTGATCAAAGAACTCATCATTCTGCTGCAAAGGGTACATGTTCTTGATCATCATCTTGTTTAGCTACATGTAGTCAATTCATAACCTAAGAGTATCATCCTTGTTTTTCACAAACAATATTGGTGCACCCCAAGGTGAAAAACATGGCCTAATGTATCCCTTGTCAAGAATTTCCTTTAACTACATCTTCACTTCCACCAACTCTGGAGTGCTCATCTTGTACAGTGCCTTTGATACTGGTGCTGCTCCTGACATCAACTAAATAGAAAATTCTACTCCCCTCTGAGGAAGTAAATCTAAGATATTGGTGGGAAATACATCCTGAAACTGCTACAAAACTGAATACCTCTTTAATACTTCAACATCATCAACATCCTTACCTTTTCCACTTGTTTCCAGGAAAACTAGTGTCTTTTTGATCTGCTAGCCCTCTAGGATTGGTAGCTATCCTAGAAACAAAAAATCAAAGAAATTTTCAATTTCCTCTATGTATAGTAGATAAGAGAGAGAGGCAAAGGAACCAACCTAGATCTTCCATTTAACTCCTTTCTTGATCTCTCTCCCCCTTGATCGAGCTTGTAACTCCTCTCCTACTTATCCCGCTTAGAGACTATCTATAGAAACAAAGTAACAAAACACCATCAAAGCATCTTGATCTATTATATCATAAGAATTATAGAATCAGAAATACAATGAACATACAATGGCATTCACAAATAACAATATTCAAATACACGATTGTATGGAGGAAAACTCAAATAACTTTATTAAATATGAAGGGAGAATTACAACCCAGTTGTCTGATCCAGCATCATCCTCCCAGCATCAAAGCCCTCTTCACCTCATGAAAAGCAAGATCACCCAACAATAAAATGCTCCTTCTCAAAGAAAAACTATCAGCAATTCCTTGCAAATTACAAAATTCCAGCCTCTAGATCTCTCAGTTGAGGGATCCATTTATAGATGTGTGTAAGGGTGTGAGTCATCTTTGGGTTTTTGATTAGTGTCATTCCACTTGTTGTTCTTGGTTCCACTTGGTTCCACTTGGAGATTTCTTGGGTCTCTTACTCATCCCTGGGCAAATTCAGAGATGCAAGTGTCATAAGAGAAGTTTCTAGAAGATTCCCTGAGCATCCACTTAGCAAACTACCTTGGACATTTGTCCATCCTCGCTCATCACACCCTACGAAAGGCCTCATTAGTATGCATCACACTTTTCTAGTGTAGTAGTCAGTATGCATAGCACCCTGGCAGTGGAGCAGTTAGTATGGTCCGGTTTTGGCCAGTTCTGGATGGTTTTTCAGGTGGAAATTTTGGGGAATGATGTAATCAGTTGACCATGATCCTTTAGGGTATGAAACAACACTTTTAGGGGTTAAAGAGCCCTAGTTTATCGACATATAAGATTGGGGTTGCAGTGCCAAAATATGTCTATAACAGTTGCCCCCTAAAGCATGAAGTCGTAAATCTTTGATGTCGGGTGAAATGCTTTATCATGAGGATCCGAGGTTTTCGAAATTGGAAGGTGACTTGTATAAGATACAATACAATACATCATCATAATATAATTTTCATGATCTAGTTGAGGTGGGCATTCCCATGCTCAACTTTATAAATTCATTTCATGTACATAGAAAAGATAGTCGCCTACATATGTAGACTGGTGATTCCTCAAATGTAGAGTCATCACTCCTGGTTAGGATGACCATCTGTGCAGCTTCTGTGTGCATTGATGTCTTTATATTCCTGAATATTTCGTAGCCTCGATGGATGAAACTAGATCTGGGGTCTTCAATCTCATTCAATCTTCACTTGAAGTGCAAGTTGATCCATGTGAAGAGATGCTTTGAAGTCAAACATGGAAAGACATTGCTTGATTACCAGCGAATATGTGAGCTGTTAACAGACGCGAGAGGAATCACTGATAATGATAATGACCCTCAAGGGACTACAATACAAGTCACGTGGTGTGAATATATGATCCGAGGTCGAACACCACGCAAAATATTTCGGTCGAAGGCTAGTGATGTCAACCTATCGCCGGAAGTGAGAAACTTTCCATTGAGACATGCAAGCTTCAAAGTACTGAAAGGGTTGTTTCTAGATCAACTTCTTGGATAATAAGCTGATTTCAACAAGAAGTGACCCATCGTAGGAGGGCCTTAATGTATCCCACATCTATGACACGAAATGAAGCAAATTATTTTCTAGAGGTGAAAACGATTTGATGACACAAGGTTCAGGAATGGCGGTCATGAAAAATGGAGGGTGAAGGTATTGCAGTGGATGAGGCATTAACTGGATGGTGGTTTATCAACTGAATTACTTCTTTTGAAAATATCGGCAACACTGAGATGGATTGGTAATGTTAACCCCAATAGATGGATGGTGCAGAATACCAATGGTGAAATGATCGATGAACAGAATAACCCAACTCGACTCAATTAAGGTGACGAAGTGAAAGTGTCATGTTCAAGAGTGACCTGCTACCATAAAATTCTTCAAGTTTTCTTCCCTTTTTTCCCTAGTCATTGATGACTAGTACCTCTTTATATTTGTCAAGCTTGAGGAGGATAAAATATGCTTGTTCTATAATTTTCCCTTTGGGCAAACCTTTCGCTACATTTTAGCGAGTCTAGCGACAGTGAAACTCGTTCTTGCCTAGATGGACAAATTCGTCACTATTGTTTTAACGAGTTTAACGATAAAGGCAACTCGGTCCTTTTCATGTTTATTTGAAAAGGGACGAAAAGGAAAATTCAATAGTTCTTTTTGTAGCATAACACCTTTAGTCTACAAAATAATAAAATAATACAAAAGGGATGACTTTTCAATCACTTTAGCGAGCCGAAAAAGATAAGCACTCAAATTTTTTCGTGAGATAATCCCTCAGGTTTGAAAAAGATTAAAATATACAAGAGGGATGGTATTTTGATTACTTTAACAAGCTGGAAAAGCCAATAGCTTGACAATCTTTTCATATTTAATGAGTCTGAAAAGAGTTTAAAGGAGACTTGTTTTTGAGGAACGAGTGGCATTTAGGGTAGCAACTAGTTCCGTGTAAGCTTGGAGCTTCTCAAAACATGGTGATGTAAAGAGATTGGATAACAGGACCACTTGTCGCAGCTATTCCTCAAAAGGATAAACAATCTAGTGGAAGCGTATGATCGGCCAAAAGGATGGAGGTGATGGTAGGAACACAAACAAGGGTCAAAAGGCTGATAGCATGGCAATCACAAAGGTTATTTACCGAAGGTGGGTTCATTTTTTAATGAGCTTGAACCATGGGGAACTATGCTCAGTGGTAGGTGTTATCACTCAGGTTGTTCCCTTTGACTCCCAAGGGAATACGGCCGAGGTAACCACTAACCAATCTTTGGGTCACAGGTCCTAGCCTACCTATGACTAGAGAGGGCTCTCTCTTGATGATTTAACTTTGTTTGTATAATATTTTAGGCTAGTTATGATGTTCAAGGTTCTGTTTTTGGAATTTGCTGGATGATGACTTCAGTCAAGATATGTATGTGCTTACCAGGGTGTTCTAAGCCATTGGGCATGGAGTCAGTGGTGCTTTATTTGTTTGATATGCTGTGTTGGTACATAAGTGGTGCTGCAGAGCCAGATAAGTGTCTGAGAAACAATGCTTTGAAACTGTGATTAAGTGTGATGTAACCAGGCTGTGAAAGGCAATTAGGAATCTTTCAACAAACTGGTATGGAGAAACAGTGAGAATATTATTTAGAAGCAGTGAAGAATTTCTACATAACATTCATATTTATAGAATTAATGAAACATGAGCAATTAAGAATTCATGTTCATGGTCAATTCTGAAGAAAACATTTTCAGCAATAAAGATTGAGCACAAGGTGTAACCAAACATATCCTGTACTATTCCTTTTCTCTACTGCTAGATTAGTGAGACATGTGTATGATTTAATAAATATAAGAAGACAAAACATAGATTGAGAAAAACTTATTGTTCCATCAGACAGCACAGGAATTCTGCAACAGCACGCATAACATCACCAAGATATCAAACCTTCAGGAAATCACTGAGCTTTTCCAGCCTTTTGCATTAGATAATCTGAGAATATACAATACATTTGCCTCAGAATGAAAATCACCAACCCCTTATACGTTGCCAGGGGAGGTATATATACATAATTTACATAGGAAAATATCTAGCTGAAGAGTAAATGCTTCATTAATGTCATGCCAACTCCTGGAGCGTTGTAGCTGAGGGAGTAAATGCTGTAGTAACTCTTCAGTGCCTTAGCTGTCCAAAATGGTCAGAAAATGTTGACTTTGTGGCTGTTGGAGTCGGCTGAGGATATGCTGTCCAAAAATTGCGTATTTATCTCTTTTGCTTGCTGCCGCTGTCTTTTGCTGAGTCACCTTTCGGCTGCCTTAAATGCTGTCTTTATTCTGCTGATTTGACTTTTGCTGATTTGTAGCTGACTGGACTGAGCAACTGAGGCTATTGTGGCAAAATTTGAAGCATTGCCTGCCACCAATCTTCCTTAGGCATTTGGTGTCTTCGAATCTTCACCAAAGTTTCATCTGCCTCTGTATATCTATAAAAATTTGGAGGAACCTCAAAAAGGTGGTGGATTTCATTTTCAATAAAAAACATATTTTCAAGTTTGTGCAGAAGGCTCTGCCCTGTTGGAGGCCCTGCTTCCTCAGGTGTACTGCCAGATGCAGTAATTTGATTTTCAACAAAGGTTGACATCCTGTTTGCATATTGCTCATGGGGGAGTAGTCTTCCTGTGCTGTTTAGTAGGCTGGGCAGTCCCTTTGCTTGCAGTGCTCCCATTTTGAGCTTGTACTCATCCACCTCAGCCTGTATTTCATAGCATTTCCTCTCTACAGTCTGTACATAATTCCTGAGAGTCAACACCTTTTTAGCTGTAAGGACAGCCTCTGTTCTGTTAATAATGTTGATGGCTGCCAGTTCCTCCTTTGTTTGCCTGTTCAAAAAATCTATCATCCTATTGGCCTGCTCAGGCCTGTTTCCCAGCACTGTTCTGGCCTTCTGAATCTCTATCTGTGCTTGGCCGATTAAATCCATTTTCTCATGCATAGTTTTAATTGACTTCCATTGTTTAGTGATGGATTGGTCAATACGGGCCCACAAAATTCTTTTTATTTCTGCCATAGCAGTCTCTAGCTTGAGCTCCTTTTCCAAGGCCTTTATTTTCTCTTTCAGGGCCTTTATTTCTCTTCCTTGCTCTGCCACAATCATCTTTGATTTATCATATTTGGCCTCTAGTTCTGCCAAATTTTCCTTGGCTTGCTTTATCTCAGTGGCCTGGAGCTCCATTTCTTTCATAGCCTTAGTCAACTCTTCCATGCTTGTACTGGAGTCTGGAGTTGTTGTTGTTGCTGCTTCTGTTGTTGCTGTTGTTGTTACAGGGGCCACTACTGCCTCTGTAGTTGTTGTTGTGGTTGAAGTAGTTGGAGGAGCTTGGGATGTGGATTCTCCCTGCTTATCTTGTAGTGCCCCTTCAAGCTCCTTCTCCAAATCAAGGACCTTCTGGTTGAGCTGCATTATAAGATCCAGCTGCTCATCAGCCTCCTTTTCCTTCTGTAATTCTGCTGTTTGAGGGTGCTCGGTGGGCAGCAGCTTTAACCTTTTCTTCAATGCATTCAGGTCATCTTCTTTTTTCTTCATGAGGGCCCTCACGCCCTTTGGGTCCTTGGGATCATGTCCCAGGTCTATAATGATGTCCTCAAGTGATTTAATTCTGTTGTCTTTGGCCATGGAGGACATTCTCTCAAAATCCAACTGAATGTTGGTATTTTTCAGTGATTCTTTTAATTCATGGGCCATGGATGCCCTGTCCACCAAGGTAGCATAGACCATTTCTCCAGTTTGCTTGTGGAGTTCTATTTGGTCCATGGGGTGAATGTCTTTTGCCATGATTTCCACCCTTGTTCTCACATAATCTGCAGCTGATTTGGGCTGCGGCACCTTAGGTTTGAAGTGGCTGAGGAGCATTTTCTCCTCTTGAATGTCATATACAGACATCAGCCTTTCTTGTTTGGCTGGTGTTGCTTTCAGAAACTATTTATACACTTCAACTCTCAGCAAGTCATTTTGTGCCTTTATTTGCTTGAAAGAAGCCTTAGTGCTTTTAGGCTTCTTGCTCTGCTAAGAGGAGGAGGATACCTCCAAGCCAAGCTGTAATCCCTGCTCCTGCTGAAAGGATCTTGTACCTGTTTGCTGGCTGCCTTCCCCATCTTTCCTTGAACTGTCAAGGACTTCTTCACTAATTTCTTCTATCTCTGGGGAATCAACCCTTTGCCTCTTGGCCTCGGGTTGCTGGGAGGATCCACTAGCAGGAGTGGACTCTTCTCTGTCTCTTTTCATACCCCTCTCCTCATGTGCTGGAGTCTGCAAAATTGGTGCTACTGGTGGCTCTGTTTGTGGAGGAGGGGTCTGCTCTTGTTGCTGCCCAATTGAGGAGGCAGGCTGTTCTTTCACTGTTTCTTCTTCAACACCCATTATTCCTTTACCCTTGTCTGTACCTGATGCTGCTGTAGAAGGTGCCTGGGTGGCTGGTGCAGTTGTTGTGGCCGAGGTTCCTTCTCCCACTGGATGTGGTGGCTTGAAGATTACCTGGAAAAATGACGCCGAGAGCTGCCGGGTTGGATAGTGAATGAAGAATGCACTTGATTTGGCGAGTGGCGGCGTCTGAATCTTGAAATTCGCAGCTTGGCGGCAATTTTCACAGTGAACGGATAAAACGGCTCTTGTCTGTTTCCAACGAAAATGACATAAAACGGCTAAACAGCGCGTTTTTAACGAAAAATTTGGAAAATGGGGGTTATTGGCGCTTTTCCGCCGATGACGTCAGCATGACGTCATGGCGGGCCCCGAGTACGGAGGGTGACATGGGCGCTGAGTTGGAGGCCAGCGTAGCAGGACACGGTGGCGGGCAGAGAGCGGTGGCAGAGTTACGTGGAGGGCCACGAGGCGCGAGGGTGGGCGGAGGTGGCACGACGTCATAGTGACGTAGGGGGACGACGTGACAGCGAAGGGGCGGTATCGGGGACAGTGGTAAGCGGTCTCCCCGCACCGCTTTTGGGCGAAGGCGGTATCGGGGAGGGGGGCTCCGAACACCCCCGCCGCTTGCCACGCGTCCTGTGTACGGGGGGAAATACCGCCCTCTCCCCGGACATTAAACATCGGCGGGTTGAATTTCAAAAAGGACCGCCCACCGTTGGATGAAGGGGGGCGGGAGATGGACGGCTGGCGGGCGCCCCGACCCGTCGTGCATGTTGGGGGGGACCCGCCAGCGTATTAAAATATTCAATTTAATCTGTCGGGGTCGGAACTTAGGTTAAGGGATTTTTTGTGGGTTTTTGTGGGTTTTTTGGGTATGCGGGTTAGAATGTTAGGCTTAGAAAAGCACATGAACGTAAGGTTTGAGAAGGGGAGAAGGGCTTTGCATGGGTATTTTTTAGGAAAATAGGGTATATGAGGGTTAAGGGTGGGTTATTAGTCTAACCAGGGGTTAGAGTAATTCTCAACACAAGGGTTGACTACAGTCCCCGGTGGACTAAAGCCTCCCATAAACATGCTATTTAGCTATAATGCTAAAGGGGGGGTATTTATACATTGTTTGGGGTTTATACACAATGGTGTTATAGTAGTAGGGGAAGGGGAATAATAGGGGATTTAGTGTAAATAGAGTTAGCAGTTAGTATTGTAGGGGAAAATGAATGGGAAAATGATGGAAACTAAGTTTTTAGGAAACAAACTTAGTTAGGGAGTAGATCAAAATGAAAAGAATTTTTACACAAGAAATGTGGCTTCTTTTCAAAGAGAGAAGTCACTTCTGACATGAAGTTTTTACAAATGAAGAGTGTAAGGAGCACTGATCAGGCAGATCCTGCAGTGCTCATGGGGAAGTTAGTAAAAACTTTGAAGGGGAAGGGAGAAGTTAGTGATAGTTCAGTAGTTTTCCCAATGAGCCATTGGTCTTGCTTTTCCTGCTGGTGACATCATTGTAATTCTTGCCAATTGATATACTTAGATGATGCTTTCTGCAACCTTCAACTGCCTACCCTGCCTAATTATGCCTAACATTCTTTCTTCCTTTGGATGGGTCCACTTGATATTGTAAACCCTGATAATTCTTTTTTCTTTTTGCTGCCCTCTTATCTAAATCTACACTTATGACTTCCATGGGCCCAGATTTAGCAGTTGGGCTCCTTCCTTTCTCTATCCACCTAGTCATCTGTCAAGCTTGATCTGTTTGAACACGTACTTCCTCTTTAGTCTACAACATGCAATTTAAAACATGGTGAGGCCCAACTTGAGCTGTTGGACCACCCATCAAAATAGTAGTGGCAATTTGGACTAGCCACCTTCATGGTCTTTGTTTGGGGTTCATTTCTTTTATTTTTTCATTGACCAATTCATTTTCTTGCCCTTTGATTTTTCTTTTAAGGCATACCCTCTTTACATTTTTTAAATTGTCTGCTTCTTTCACAAAAATGGAACCTTAGCAGCGTGGAAGGTGAACATTTTTGGCACTTCCACTGTCAATCATGAGAGATGAAAACCTATTGGTATAGGAGGCTAACAGTAGGTTTATTTTTTAACAAGCTTGAACCATGCAATAACTATGCTCAGTTTGTGGTCAAAATTTTTAATTCACAGTTTAGCACATATCATATTCTTTAGCCGGTCATTCAACCTGGTCAATTACTCCATCAAACTGATTAGAAATACATATATATGTATTAAAAATGAATTAAAACTACCATTTTACTTGAAGTAAGCGAATATTAAACATAAAAGTAGTTTTACCTTTCATTTTCATCATTCTATTTCAAATTTGGGATTTTGGAGCTCTGGAGTGGTTTCCCCCTTAAATTACACCAATTGATTTCAGGAGATCCAGTGGACTATTCTCTGTGCCGTCAGGACCAGGTAGGAGCTAACCCTGAGCTCTTCAATTTCATTCCATCCTTCTTTAATTTTGAGCATGTTTTTCCACATTTCTGGGCCCTTGGGGTTTGAACATCTCGTTCCCCAATCATTGCACCTTTCCAGTATCGAAAGGTGTGATTCATACTGAGCTGCCAACTAGCCAGTCAGTATGCATCCCACCTTGCTCAAAGGCAGGGTGCGATGGGTGCAGAAGGGCACCTTTACACAATGATTTTTCATCAAAATTTTGCCTGTTTTTGCTCAAATTTGGATCCTAACTCATCTTTTGTTTGCATTTCATATTTTTTTTGGATCAAGATGGTTGTCACATGGTATGAATGCAAACATGAAAAAGAGGACATGATTGCTTTACATGACTTGGGCATGATTACTGCATTAAGAAACTGTGGTTTGCTGAAGTTCTTTTGCATATCCAACATGAGGCAACAAATCAGTTTGTTGCAGTATTTTCTTGATGTGTGGGATCCGATTGACTAGGTATTCCAGATTATAGGTAAATCCATTCCATTGAAAGTCGAGGACATTTACTTTCTAATGGGTTTGTCGAGGCAAGGTGCCCCTCTTTCACTTTCAGGATTCGCTCGTGGGGGTGAATCCGTGAAAGATTATATTCATCAGTTCTGCAGAGATGGATCTCAGCCCAGTAGAGATGGCAAGATCAATATCCGGGATGTCACTGATTGGCCCCTAAGGACCATTTTATTTACCTTTTCTAGATTGGCTGGTAGCGCGGCTTTGCATTTGGAAAATAGATCTTACATGCAGTACGCCCTGGAATGCCTAGAACCAAAGGTGTTCAATTGGTGTGAGGTGGTACTTCCTGTCATAAAAGAACAACTCTCCAAAGTAAAGAATGGAAGAACCAAGAATTTTGGCTATGGTTCCATATTGACTACTTTTGCCTTGGAGAGGATTCCACTGATGCAACCTCAGTATATTTCACTAGGATTGCCAGCACCGGGGGAACCATAGATGTAGAGATGGGTTGATCTTATGGCCATACATGTCGGTCAATCACAAATTTCCTTCTTTGATGTCTTTTTCAAGTAGTTCGACCGTCAGGAGATGGTCTTTGCGGAGCATCCATGCATTAGGATGGATTTCCGAGGCGACCCGGATTTGGCGCTACCAGCCGGTGAACAGTGGAGTGCTATAGGTAAAATGATTTTACCACATCTTTTTTTATTAGTTTTATAATGTTTTTTTGTTTTTAAATGTTACCAAGACTAATCAAACTTGTGTGTGTGTGCAGACATTGGACCAGTGCGACTAGTGGCGCATCCGCGAGCAACAGATAACGCTCCAACAGGAGAGGCTATAGGGAGGGCCATCCTTCGAGATTTGGACATATCAGAGATGCTGGTGGTGCTACAGGATCAGATTGAGGGCCTCACTCTCGGTATTCAGGATGTTAGGACCGATGAGTTACCTTTGAGGTTACAGTGCCACACTACTGGCATGCCAAGTCGATGGACTAGGCTCTTGCGCATGATCGCACAGGCGGTGACATGTTATCACTAGCATCATTAGTCTAAGATGCTTCCCTGCATTCATTTTTTGAGTTTCTTGGTCATATGACTGATTTTGTATTGGACACAAAACATTTTGTAAAAGCTATAAACAGTGATATATTTTTGATTTTTCGAAGTTTTATTTTGGTTAAGTTATGCAATCCTGATGCAAATGTTAATGTGAAATGCTTTTCTTTACAAATGTTGCAAATGTCTATCTAACACATAATTTGCTAATGAATCAGTTAACGTGTTTAAGTTTATGGAAATGTGTTGATATTGAATGGAATCAAATTGTCTTTCCAAAATCCCGACTCTTAGGAACATAGATAAATAGCTAGGTTCCGAATGGAATAAATGCCAGTAAGTTGTAGGATGATGAGTTGTGAATATAGCCTAACAACAAGTTGGTGTATGCCATGTGAAATGACATCAGAGAGAAGCTCAATCTACACGCTATACTCAACGATGTTGTTCGTTGATCGGCCAATACATATTCCCTTGAAACTTACTAACTCACTACTTGGAGCGAAAATGGCCCAAGCTGCAGAAGACAAGTTCCACGTACTACGACTAGCTCCATCGGCATACCCAACAAATGGTTCCAAAAAGTCTAACATCTGCAACAAAAGCGAAGAGGATTACCTAACCAAAATGACAACTCTAAAACAAAAATGAAACAAAAGCATATATACAATAAGCACACTACAATTAATCAAACATAGTAATGTTTGAGACACAACCCGTTTTGGGGTTGCGATAGTAGAATCCCATCATAATCGACCAACTCGTAGGCTCCTTTTGTCAATACTCATTTAACAATGTAGGGGCCCATCCATAATGGTTCAAACTTACTTGCTCCCAATTTGTCAGAGTCCTGATCATAAAGTAAGACCAAGTCACCTTCTGAGAAGATGCGAGTCTTGACAATTTTTTCATATTGGGCCTTGACGCATTTCTTATGTGCTTCGTTAGCCAGCACAGTGTCACGATGGGTTTCATCCAGGTGGATTAGTTCCAAGAAATTAGTCTCTTCTTCAAAAGTTTCAGGAAGCAGATTGATTGCAAACCTGAGGGACGAGATTTCGCACTGAATAGGTAAGATAGCTTCCAGACCATACACCAACTGAAATGGCATAAATCCAATGGCATTTTATTATTGAAGTCCTATATGCCCATAGAGCTGAGTATAGGATTAAATTCCAATTCTGTTTGTGGACTCCAATCATTCTCTGTAGCATGCACTTAAGGACTTTTTTGATTGCCTCAACCTGTCCATTAGCCTGCGGATAATATAGAGTAGAACTATTGTGGGATAGTCCTAATTTGGTAGTCAATTCAACCATCATGTGATTGTGAAAATGCGATCCATGATCTATGACTATAACCTATGGAACACCAAATCTAGAGGCTACATGGTTAAAAAAGAAAAGAGCAACCGTTTCGTCGCTATTGTTTAATGTAGGCATCGCCTCGGCCCATTTTGTAAAATAGTCGATAATGACTATAATATACCCATGCCACCCAGTTGAGGTGGGGTTACATGTCATGAAATCTATGCCCCATTTAGCGAATGGCCCAATAGCAACTACTGGATGTAGTGGTACAGGTGGTAATCTGGTTTTGCGATCAAAAATCTGACAAGCATGGAAACTTCTGATTGTAATTATGCAATATTTGAATATAGTGGGCCAGAAGTAACAAGCTCGTAAGATATTTTGCGCAGTAGCATAACTAGATAGATGCCCCCCAGACGAACTTGAATAATAGTCATTCAGGACTTTTTTAGCCTCCTCATGCATGAGGCACCTTTGCAAAACTGTATCGACACCACGATGGTAAAGTGTATCACCAACGATCAGGTAATCTTTGGCTTGGTATCGAATATGCCGCTGTTCAGAGTGAGAGGTGTTTGGCCTAAAAGTTTGGGTTTGGAGATAGATTAGTATATCTCCATACCACGGATTGCTTGAAAATATCAGAAACAAAGTCTCATCCACGATTGATGCTTTAGACGTTAAATCATTGGACGACAATGGGAGGTCACAAAGTAACTCTGTGAATACGAGAGATTTCTTTGATTTGGATTTGGTGAATTCCAGATCAAATTCTTACAAAATGGCTATCCATTTGGAATATTTTCCCCCAAGTAATTGATGCGATAGAATGTAGGTCATAGGGTTGAAATCTGACACAATGGTAGTTTTGCGAAAGAGAATATAGTGTTGAAATATCTGTACTGCTTGAACAGCTACTAAAGCTAGCTTTTCAACATAAGAGTACTTGCTTTCTGTATCATTAAGGTTGCGACTTAAATAATATATAGGATGTTCTATTCCATTATCTTCTTGCACTAAAACCATGGCAATGGTTGTATCTGCGGCGGTGAGATATAGGCTAAAGTCTTTTTGATAGTCAGGAGCATACATTAATGACGCTTTTATCAGGGAACCTTTTAAAGCATCAAAGGAAGTTTGCGAAAACTAATCCCAGTTGAAGGGTACTTATTTTTTCAAAAGACGCATATAACCTTTAGCAAGTTTGGCATAATGTGGAATGAACCTCCTCAGAAAGTTAGCTTTCCCTTGGAGTTTCTGAATCTGAAGCAAATTTGAAGGTGGAGGCATGTCAAGGATTGCCTAAACCTTAAATGGGTTGAGTTGAATTCCATCCTTAGAAACTACGAAGCCAAGTAATCGACTAGAACCAACACAAAATACACACTTGTGTAGATTGCGTCGTATCTTATAGTGTTGGCAACGTAGAAGTATGGCTCTCAAATGTTGCGGATGATCAGTCTGCTTTCACGAATGAGCTGGTAGATCGTCGAGATACGGTTGAATGATGTCTTTGAAGTCATGGAAGGCATAGTTCGTTGCCCTCTGAAAAGTTGCCCCTCCGTTATTTAAACCTAAAGGTAATTTATGATATGTGAATGTGCCCCATGGACATATAAATGCAGTCTTCGACTGGTCCTATGGGCAGAATTGATTTGATTGTATCCAGAAAATCCATCCATAAACGAAAAGATTTCGCATCCAGCACATTCATCAATTATCTGATCGATGAAGGGTGTAGGGTAGTTGTCCTTTGGACACACTTGATTTACATCCCTATAATCGACGAACACTGTAATTGTTGCTTGCTTTTTCATCACAGGAACAATATTTGATACCCAATCAGTTAGAGGAATAGGGTAAATAAAACCAGCATGCAAAAGTTTTTCAAATTTTGCTTTAATGGCAGTGGCTTTCTTCAAGTGAATAGATCGAAGCCATTGTCACATTGGTTTGACATCTGGATACATCTTGATTTCATGTTCAACAATTCTCGAGTCAATGCCTGGAATTTCTTCATATGACCATGCAAAGACATCTCTGAATTCATGAAAGAGACTGTAGTAGATATCCCGTTCTGATGGGGAACAAGATTTGCCAACATGAATACTCTCTATGACATTAGGTTTGGTCGAGATATTAATGGCGATAGTTTCTTCAATATTGGACAAATTTAGCTCAAAATCCACTGTATTTATAGTATTTGACAGAAAATCAAAAATTGAAGGATGATTAAGGTCGCTTGAATAATCTTCATTATTATCTTGAAGGTGGGAATGATGGTGGTAATCCTCCCACGATGTCTCTCCTATCATCATTGATTGAATGATTCCTTCGTCTGTAGAATGTATACGAGACCAAGGATCAGAAGTGGTACCATACTCTAGAGACCTATCTATCCAAACACTTGTTGAGTGCTGATTTGGGTTTGTTTCCTAGGCCCAGAAAATTGATTGCTACATAGATTCTATGGGGCTTGGGGGTAACATCTCGCGATGACCCACACTATCAAAATTGTCAGAGTTCTTCTTAATCTTAGACGATGTAGAAGAGATCATATGATAGGTTTCCACCGTGGCCACTTCCGCAAGGTCAGTTGGAGGCGGGAGGGCAAAAGTACCCATTAAGGATGGGTCTTTCAGGAGACCTACTTCGACATTTTGAAGCGATTGAGAACTTCCATGGATCAATGGAATGCTTCCAACAGCTTGTGAAATGTTAGGAAAAACGGTTAGTTGGTCAATGATTGTAATTCCACGTTGGAATGGAAATGAAATCTTTCTAAAATATGTTGAAAAAACGGTGGCCATGGCATAAATCCAGGGCCTTCCCAGTAATATATTGTAGTCAAGGTTTCCATCAATGACCTCGACTTCAATCTCTACTACCTTCCCCCCTAGTTTGACTTGCAAGTTACTTAAAATCCCATATGGTGTGTATGTTCTTCCATCGAATGCCTTTAATTTTGTTGATGATCGCGACAAGGGTGGTGAACCTATATTTTTCCAGCAACTCATTGACATAATACAGGTGGATTCCCCTTCATTAATGATCGTTCGATGAACAATTTTATTGAGGGCTTTTACCTGTATAAGGAAAGCGAGTTGAGCCAGTAACTAAGGTGTGTATCCTTTATGGTCAAAGGCCACAAGATTGGAATCCGCTGGATCAATCCCACCTATTGCTGATAACAAAGCTTGGTTTTGGGCGGGGTAATTCTGCAGTACTTCTAGCGTCGACATAGCGGATGGTGATTGAGCCAGATCCTCCACTATATTATAGTTCTGTGCAGCTTGAGCACGAGGATTAAATTTTGACTTATGTACAACTCCCTTTGGTGGATTTATAGTTAATTCAGGAATAACTGGTGTAACAACTTTTGGTGAAGTCATCGTCGAACTACTAGGTTGATTTGTAGCCTTGTTGTTTGATGATGGTGGATTCCCATAATCTTTGTTCCTTGTCGATATCAAAGCATCATTCTGTTGTTTTGAGATGGATAACATAAGTACTTGGGATGTGGAAGCATGATCGATAGCAACCAAATTAGTTTCTGGGTTTGGAAATGGATTAGTCAACACCACTGAGGTATTTGAAGTCTTTAACAATTTCGTAACCTCAGCTCGATGTGGACAATCTCTCGTCCAATGGTCCTCATTACATATGTAACATGGATCATGAGGTTTCTTTCGCCCAGTAGGGTTCTCAGAAGATTTTTCAGGAGTTGAATTCTCCTGTTTCTTCTTTTTATCTTTCCCTTTCTTCTTGCCCCTTGGTTGCTTAGGATTCTTGCCCTTGTCAGATGACACGACATTAATCTCTGAGGCAAGAGGTTTGTCATTTTCTTTTTGACTAGAAACTGCAAGAGCTTTACCAGATGGAGCCTTTGCGGTTTGCATGCTTGAGGTACCGATCACGCCATCACCAGCATGAGAGTCCTTGTTTGATTTAGGAGGGGGAGGAATAGAAAATTTTGGTTTGGGAGCGTCAGGAATTTTGTCATAGAGTGTGCCAGACTGAGTATAGATCAAGTCTAGATATTGGGCGCGAGCAATGAATTGCTCTTTAGTGACAACTCCTCCTTTCATCACGTCTTCAGTAATTGAAGGCAATAAGGACTTAATAAACCACTCAGCCAAAAGCTAATCAGGAACATATGTCTTTACCATTCGAAAACAACGTCACCACTCTTGAATATGATCAGATATGTGAGTAGCTGTGGTCTGTTTAAAGTTGGTAAGGAGTTATGTTCCTGTTTCGTACCTTATGGGTAACTGAAAGTGGGTTAGAAAAGTATTGGCAAGGGCACTGAAGTTATCAAACGAATCTCTAGGAAATTCAATATACCATTTTGTTGTCGGACCAGTGAGCGTTCTTTGAAAAAGGTGAAGTCTAATCGAATCATCGTTTACGGTGTTAGATGACCACCACAAATGAAAAGTCATTACGTAATTCAATGGATCTTGACCTAGATTTCCATTGAATTTCGGAATATCAGAGGGAAGTTTATGAGGAATCACTGGCCACCAAAGGGCGTACACAATTGGATCATTAGTCAGCTGGTTCAAATCTGGTAATTCTAGAGTCACTACCAAAGGCAACTGTTGATTCAGGTTAGGTGAAGTATACCCAGGATAAGTTGGAATCACATGAGCAGTAGGTCTTTACATACCAACATAATGTATCTGATGCTGGTAACTTTGATAAGGTTGTTGGACATAACCAGTATAGTGTGGTTGTTGATAACCATTTTGAAAATGTGGTTGTCCATTACCCACAAATCCTTGTTGCTCAAGTCCTTGGTAGGTTTGCTGGAATTGTGGTTGTTGGTATTGTACCAACCATGGTTGTTGGACCATTTGCTGTTGTCCAATACTGGAAGATTGACCAAGATGTGGAGTGATAATACCCGTTTGAGCCTGAGTCGTTCTAGGTAAGGAAGTGCTAACCTGAGGTTGTGATTGAGCTGTAGAGACAAGAGGTTGTTGTATTGAAACTTGAGAGACTTGAGGTTGACACACAACAGGCATTGCTTGTACTTGCGACACAGTCACAATAACAGGTGTAGTGGGAATATTCGACACAGGTTGGGTCGATTGCATTGAATATACAACCCTTGGTTGTTGAGGCAGTATTGGTACCCAACCACTTGATGTAATTCTAGTTTGACCTGAATTTTGTCATAAACTATCATATGGTTGTTCTCTAGGAGGGAACAATGAAAAAGCATACTGACCCCCATATGGTGGAAATCTAGTGTTCCAAGGATATATCGGTCTTTGAAGACTGGTTTTCCTAAATTGATACTAGCTTGCAGGATCAATTTGCTGTGTTTCAACATAAGAAACACCAGATGGGATTCCAGGTGAATAAATAGGAATAGACCATGTTGTCGAAACAACCCCTGAGTGGACCCCAGCTAGTGACTGATAACTAGTTGGGATAGATGGTATACCAAAAAACATTGTAGGAGTGGAAAAATGAAGTTTTTTGTGGCTGTATCTAATGACACAATCTTAGATGTTGATGGTTGCTCAGACATGTTTAGGCTATCCAAAAGATTTCCTAGCGATTCAACAGGAACTTGCGATGAAGGATGATTAAAAGAACCAACTTCAGGAGTAGAAGGATATAGACGAATCCCAGCCCCAAAATGTAACGGGGTACTAGATGGAGGATCCTCTACTATCTCTTCTATAGCAATTAGTCCAAGTGGAAGAGGTAGAATATCATGTCCATAAAATATTTCTGGAGCCGAAGAAGGTATAGCTTCTGCAGTGACAAATATTGGAGGGGTGACACCTTCTGAATTCTAGAACTCAACTTCTAGATATTCAGGTAAGTGAACTTCAGTCTCTGGATCAACTCTAGACGGAGTTGTTTTAGGTATAGAAGTGTTTACTGTTACACTAGGATTAGTTCTAATGTCCTCTTGCAACTGCGGAACTTCTTCTCTAAAGGCAGATGTACCAGAAATGATCTGAGTAATTGTAGTCACTGGTGATGTTGAAACCAAAGTTTCAAATAGACCAGATGAACCAGACTCAATTAAACGAGACCATTTTGCCCAGAATGGTTTTGTTTACGGAGTCAAAGACGGTTGACTCGCTAGTCCTTGCGAATGATGGGGTTTTGATTGAATTTATTCCATGATTGCGGATTACTTGATCAACTCAAAATTAATGGGAAAATGATGTTATTTTGAATTCAATAAATTTTAATGACGCTTTGACACAACTTTTCTCTTTCAATTTTTAAGAGTTAAGGAAAAGCTAAAGATGACTCTAGTCCCCTTTGATTTTTAATGAGCCTAAAGTGACAAGTGCTCAGATGGACCTTTTCTTTTAGGGAGTAAAAAAGGAACGAAAGTGACTACTCTGGAAATCTAGATAGAGGGATTACCAAACCAATCGCAAAAATTGAAATATACACCTTGGTGATAAATTAAAGAGAAATTACCAAGGACTTAAGTATGGCAGTCAATTTTCCTGAATGTTGTGTTCAGTGCATTGCGATCGATGGGGCGATAGACACGACTTCCTATGGATAAAGGATGTAAGCCTATTGTGGTCTCCCAATATATACTCGATGTTACGGGGAGCACAAGTCCGTGCTAGCACTTGTCATATCAAAGAGGAGGAATCACCTAACCTTAGATGAAAATGATAGTTACTAGATTTTATGACACTGGAACATGTCTCTAGCCGAGACCTCTAGATGTGTTGCATTAGGTTGCAAAGCATTATTAGGTTCATTGAGATTTATTTTAGAGTTAATCTTGTTTAAAAGTTTGTCCTTCAATGGCTCACCACATGATGTTGATTTGAAATTCCTAAAAATGCAATCTACAATGATAAGTAATCGTTGTTTATTTTGATCAATGAAAACCCTAGCTACTAGGGAAAGAAAATTACGATTCTTTCGAACAAAGAGCAAAGAGAACACTCTAAATTCAATTTCCTAAATCATTTTTTGCACGAAAGCTAAACGCAAATGCAAAATGCATGTATTTGTTTTTCGTTCCCTTAGTGTGAGAAATGCAAAAAAGGAAAACTAAGTATAGATCTGAAATATTTCACTCAAAGCGACATTTAGACAATTTCTTTTTCAAAATAGAAAGGAAGACTGAATGAAACTTTTCAATTTCAAATAGAAAATTCTTTTGACACTTCGAATAACAACACATCAAATCAAATACATGACAAAAAGTTCAATCGACTATTCAGAGAAGAGAGACTCAACGACACTTCTCTTTTTGACACAAAATGACAGTTACGACACTTTTGTACCAAGACGACAGATCGATTTAAGCAACTTTTCGACAAAGGATTTTAAATGATGGAAAAATACATAAAAGAATTTTCTAATCCTACCCAATGGAGGCTTATCTATGTAATGCAAGTAGGCTTTAGTAATGAGGTACTGTTCATAAGCAGCAAATCAACTAAACAGAGCTGAAAACAAGGACAAAAACCCAAATTTCAAGGAGGGAAATAGGCTCAGTCAGTATTCGCACCTGGGCTTCACAGAAATAGGGATGAATCACACTTTTTAGGCTTTGGAGGTGTAATGCATACTAGTTGATAGTGACAGATAATGCAATGGGCCAAGGAGTGCAACTGAGGTGGGTTTTGGCTCAAATTTACAGTTGATTTCAGTGATTTAAGATAAGCTATGATGGACAGTAAAGAGAAAAGTATAGAGGAATGATCTTGGGAGGTTACTAAGCTACCACAAGTGCATCTAGAATGCTTGTAAGTCAGATGTTCAGTTCATAAACTAAACTAGAGATTGACTGAAGTAGCATTCATCTACTATGCACTTGCAGAGCAAGAGCAGTTCAAAGGCTATCTGGCTAACTTCAGACTCCGTCTATAGTTTATAAAGCAAACAACAATAACACACAGTCATCTATTTGATCCCTAGTGGAGTCTCCATTTTGTTTCCGGGAAAACTAGTGTCTTTTCGATCTGCTAGCCCTTTAGGATTGGCAGCTATCCTAGAAACAAACAATCAAAGCAATTTGTGATTTCCTCTATGTATAATAGATAAGAGAGAGAGTCAAAGGAACCAGCCTTGATTTTTCATTTGACTCCTT
Organism: Pinus tabuliformis; assembly: GCA_031772625.1. Lineage (NCBI taxonomy): Eukaryota > Viridiplantae > Streptophyta > Pinopsida > Pinales > Pinaceae > Pinus > Pinus tabuliformis. The sequence goes on from CM062819.1 coordinate 690,262,642, forward strand.
GCTTGATCTCTCTCCCCCTTGACTGAGCTTGCAACTCCTCTCCTATTTATCCTGCTTAGAGACTATCTGTCGAAACAAAGTAACAAAACAACATCAAAGCATCTTGATCTATTATATCATAAGCATTGCAGAATCATAAATACAATGAACATACAATGTGTAGAGCCTCTATTCTACACCTACTTGTCTACCATTTTCCTCAGTTTTTCCTTATCTTTCCTTCACTTTTGCCTCATTTTCACCATAAAACCACCCAGATCATTACATTAGGTGTCATTAAGCATGATCAAGCAAGTTTTGCTAATGAATGACTATTTGTTTAGATTTTGACTTACTTGCAGGAATCCCGCAGCTATCTGACGATCCTGCAGCTATCTGAAGATCCTGCAGCCTTTTTGTTAAACGCAATGTTCCACGTGTCGGTTTGCCAGATGAGCCACATGGGCACTTAGGTATCAACGTGCTCGAGGTTCCTATCCCATTTTTCCAGCCATCCACGTCATCTTTACCCATGGTCAAAGCTGGTCAAGTTACGGTCAACTCAAGGCTGTTTAACGGTGATTGTGAGCTGCTTGGTCACGTCATCTTAAAGGGTGACTTGTCCACGTTCTACAGGTGGCAGGGGACATGATCCAACATGGGATTCATTACCCATGACGACAGAAGCATTAAACTCATCCACGCAGCCGTATGATGTGTCCAGGGACCATAAATATGCATGACTGTTTGTTGTTTTTCAATTAATTAGCTGTACGAGTAGGCTATCTTAGAAACCTCTATAAATAGCTGCGTCTGCGTACGCTCATCAGACTTTTATTGGTTGTAATTTCTGAACTTGTGTTAAATTTAAGAGCGTTGTGAACTCTGTTTTTTTTAGTGCTATCCTAGCACTCTGTTTTGTACACTTTTTGCAAATGGAGGAATAGACATAGCACTGTTTTGAAGTTTCCAGATCTTTGAGTTTTCTTGTGGCTGAATGAATAGAGGGCCCCTGCTCATCTCAGCCTCTGTAAAGTATTTTATGTGCAGTATTTCTTTATTTTCTTATTCATTTCCTTAAGCATGTATAGTTTTATTTACTTGTTTTCCTTTCTTTCAAGCTGATCAGTGTTATTTCTTTGCAGGTTTCTTTTAGCCCGGGATTTATTTTTATGTGTGTGTGTTTGCTTTACAAACTAATGGTATTTGAAGTTGACAAATTCAAGTGCTGCTTTTGTTTTTATAGCTGGTTTTTAATCTTATTTCTCAAAGAGCTGCTAACACATGAATGATCTTCATCATAAACTGTTAACTTTTAAGATCAGAATATCACTAACTTGCAGTCAGTTTTGAGTGCTTTTTGGACTATTCTTTCACTACTTTCTAACCATACTTTGCATAGTACATATGGCTGAAGTAGAGAGTTAGAAAGAGCAAAATATTACTACTAGTCTTTAAAGTAGAGTTTTGATTTTAAAGTGCTTCTTAGACTATTCTTTCACTACTTTCTAATCATACTTTGCATAGTACATATGGCTGAAGTAGAGAATTAGAAAGAGCAAACCATTATCATTAGTCTTTCAAGCAGATTTTTCTCACTTTTCTAATTCAACTTAAGCTACTTTCTATCCGTGCTTTACACAGTACATGTGCTTTGAAGCATCGAGTTAGAGAGAGATAATATTTATTTTTGGGTTTTAAAAGTGACTTTCTTTTCTTTTATTAGCAGCAGCTTGAACGGTGTCTAGTGCCATTGGAAGTGGTCATTTGCTTTCAATTTTATTTCAAGTCATTTCAGTTCACTTATTTCTTTCAAGCATTTCCTTTCAAGCAAGTAGTTAGAGATCACTAAACACACACTTTCACTCATTTAGGATTCACTCTACACACACACCATCACTCACTTGTTTATAAATTATCACTCCATCTTAGGAACATAATTAACCACAACAACACCCCCAACGATAAGAAAAACTCTAAGAGGTTACTTAAGTACATATAGTACACCTTCGCTTCATCAGCTTACGAGCCCCGGGTTGACAATAAATACTAGCAATTTAGATAACACTAAATTGACTAAACATTTTGGCGCCGTTGCCGGGGAAGTGAAATTAAGTAGCCATATTCTTAGAAGAAAAAAAATATAAAGTTTCAAGGAAAGAAGTTAATAGCCTATCTAAGTATGCTCTCCTCTTGCACTTTGAAGTGATCTAGAGGATCAGAAAGGAGAAAGTTATTGATTTAATAGTTTCTTGAGTATGCTCTCTTCTTGCACCTAGAGTGAACTGGAAGATCAGAAAAAGAACTATTTAACTTGACTTGAAGATAAAATAAAAAATGACATGCATAGAGCTAGAGATTCTAGGGGAAGGTTTTTAGCTAGAGCTCGAAGTTCAATTTTTACAAGTCCATCTGCTTCAAGAGATAGACAAGAGACACCTCCCTTATCTCCAACCGAAACTCCTAGTCCTGAAATTCAAGAGCCAAGAGTTGACTCTCCTATACCTTCTATTGAGTTTGAACTAGGAAGAGACTCTTCTCTTTCTCCTACAAGAAAACCAATTGTAATTGAGGAAATAGACTCACCTGAGGAGGAAGGAGAAATCTCTTCTCATTCACCCTTTGTAGAAGAACCAGAAGATTTTGAAATCCCTAGGAGAATCATCATGGCAGAGGAAGAAGGAGGTGGTAGAGGTAGAGGTAGAGGAGGAGGAGGAAATAACAATAACAATGGAGGAGGTAGAGGTCCCATTGGAGGAAATAGAGACGGGGATAATTCATTTGGGTTTCCCATTGTTGATGAGGACTCCCGAGCCACCATGAAAAACATATCACCATCCGTCCTCCCAAATTTTCATGGATTAAGAACTGAGGACCCTGAAACATTCTTGTTTGAATTTGAAGTTGTGTGTCGAACCTATGACTATCTGGATGATACTCAGAAACTCAAACTGTTCCCATCAACATTAAAAGATCAAGCTTTGAAATGGTTCATGGGGTTACTTACTCAATCCATTAGGACCTGGGATGAAATGAAACAAACCTTTTTGGATAGGTATTTGGACTATTGTATGCCTACTAATCATAAGGATGAGGTTTTTAAAATGGTGCAAAAAGAAGATGAGAGCTTAGAAGATTTACTTGAGAGATTTCAATATAATTTAAAAAGAGCAAAAATGAGTACCTTGGATGAAGAGACCTTAAAAGCCCTCTTATTAAAAGCCATTAGGGATGAATGGATAGATATCTTAAACATGATGGGGAAGGGGGATATTTCTCAACTCTCTCTCAATGATATAGCAGAACTTTGTATCCATCTCTCAAGGGGCAAATCAAAAACTCAAAAAGGGCCTAGAGATCCTTCTCTCCTTAGGGCAAATAAATCTGCAACAGGATCAGTGAGTAGGGCTGAAATCGGTAATATGCTAGATGAATTTAAAACTGACATCTTAGGGAGTCTTAGTGAACAAATTGATACCCTTAAGATTCAAAATAAACAAAAAGCAGAAGCCGAGGCTATGACTATCTTTTGCCCGAAGTGTAGAAAGAAGCATGCTTTAAGGGAATGTCCCTTGGAAGCACAAGTTGTGGAAACCTGTGTAATTTGCTCAGAAACCCATGAGACCAAGGAATGTCCTTCAATCCCTGGCCTCAAAGCAGTCTTTCAAGAAGATCCAAGTACGCTTGAATCCCTTTGTTTTGTTGCAAGAAGACCTTGGCAGGGGCAACAAAATCAAGGGTTTAATAACTCTATGAATTTCCAACCCCCACCAAATTGGAATCCTTGGCAACAACCTTGGTCACAACCACAAAATCCTTTCCAAGCATGGTTGCAAAGCATGCAAATGCAAAATCCTTATGGGAGATTTGCCCAATTCTATCAATATCCTCAATCCTTTCAAAATCAGCAAGCTCCCCAACTTCCAAATCAAGGTCAACAATTGTCATTACCATTCCCTCAACAACAACAACCTCCTCCACAAAATCAAAATTCTCAACTCTTGTTACAATCTCAACAGAGGCCAAATCAACTTCCCTCTCAAACTCAACCAAACCCCAATAATAGGAATCCTCAAAGTGCTTATGTGATGGAAGGTCAACCACTCATGGAAGGTCAACCATTCCCTACCTATATGGTTGTTCCTCTCAATGAGGTCCAACTCAGATCAGGTAGAATCCTAGACCAACCTTCTACAAGTGCTCAACAACCAAGCATTTCTGAGGAAGAATCTCTCAAAGCCAATAAGGGTTCTGAAGTATCCCTTCAAAACCCAAGCATTAAAGAAAAAGAAAAAGAATCAACTCCCTTAGTAGAGCAACCCACATCTTCAGCTATTCCTCCTTTTCCTGAAAGATTGCAAATTGATAAAGGAGTGGAGAAGCAGATTTGGTTGCCTGACTATAGCTTTCTAGATGAATTGAAAAATGTCTGTATCAAGATTCCCTTGTTAACAGCCATTAAGGAGATTCCCATTCTAGCAAAGACAATAAAGGAGATGAGTTTGAAAAAAACAATAAAAAGAACCAGAGATACCAAAAGGATACATCTAGTTGGAAAAATTGCAGACATTATGATGGGTAAAATTACCATGCAAAAATATGTAGATCCCGGTAGCCCTATTGTTAAAACTCATATTAATGGGGTTGAAATCCCAAATACCTTGATTGACTTAGGAGCCGCTATCAACATTATGAGTAGACAGACCATGGATCAGTTAAAACTTCCTAACCTTCTCTTTACACCTACTTTGTTGCAACTTGCAGATAGATCAATCATTAAACCTGATGGTGTATTGGAAGACATTCCAGTCTCACTAGACTCTTGGGAATATCCAGTTGATTTTATGATTTTAACTCCCAAGAACAATCTAGGAGGACATCCTCTTATTCTAGGAAGACCTTGGCTGGCCACAGCTGATGCTTTCATAAGTTGTAGGTCGGGAGACATGTATATATCAGATGGTAATTCTACCAAGAAATTCAACTTGTATCCTCCCGCAAAGGCAATAACAGAAATAGGAGAAGATGAGTGGATTGATGATGAGGATACTCTTCAACCTGTTCTAACCATCTCTGAGATCAGTGAGGACAGTCAAATTCTAAATACATTAGAAAATTTTGAGGTACCTTTAGAATATGACTCTTCACAGTTTCAGTTAGATGCAGATATTGAATATCTCTCCTCTAGACAGATGTCTCTCTTCTCAATGGAAGAGTTTGGTAGTTCTACAGTTGAAATCTTTCCAGGAAAAACATTAAACATTAACAAGAACTTGGAAAGACTACAACAAGAAGAATTAACTAAACTGTTGCAAAAACATTCCACTGCCTTTGCATGGGAATATACTGACATGAAAGGAATCGACCCTAAGACTTGTATTCATCACATTTATATTGAAGAAAACAGCAGACCCATTAGGCAGCCACAAAGACGGATGAATCCAAATCTTAGGGAAATTGTGAAAGAAGAACTTCAGAAATTGCTCAAGGTAAACTTCATTTACCCCATTTCAGATAGCCAATGGGTTTCTCCCTTGGTTATAGTGCCCAAAAAGAATGGTAAATGGAGAGTTTGCATTGACTATCGAGAATTGAACAAGGCAACCTTAAAGGATCATTTTCCTCTACCTTTTATTGATCAGGTATTAGACACTTTAGCAGGTAAAAAGTATTTCTCATTCTTGGATGGTTTTAGTGGTTACAATCAGATCAGGTAGCACCTGAAGATCAAGACAAAACCACCTTTACTTGTCCTTGGGGAACTTTTGCCTATCGAGTACTCCCTTTTGGATTGTGCAATGCACCCGCTACATTTCAAAGGGCTGTACTAGGAATCTTCTCAGATCTGATTCATGATTGTGTAGAGGTATACATGGACGATTTCACAGTCTATGGTAATACATTTGAAGAAGCTTTGGCAAATTTGGAAAAAGTACTGGTAAGATGTAAGGAAACAAATCTTTCTTTAAGTCATGAAAAGTGTTTTATGATGTTTACTGAAGGGATTGTTTTAGGACATCATATCTCAGGAGATGGAATCAAAGTTGATAGATCTAAAGTAGAAGTCATCTCTAAGTTACCTGTTCCAAATTGCCAAAGAGATGTTAGAAGTTTTCTTGGGTTTACTGGTTATTACAGAAGATTTATTGAAAACTTCACTAAGATAGCATCCCCTCTTTTCAAACTACATACTAAAGATTGTGAATTTAAGTGGGATCCTGAATGTCAATCTGCCTTTGAAGCTTTAAAGACTAGAATATCTGAAGCACCCATTTTAAGGGGTCCAAATTGGAAACTCCCTTTCCACATTTCTACTGATGCTTCAGATACAGCTTTAGGAGCTGTTTTGGGACAAAAGGATTTGATCCCTTATGCCATTTATTACACAAGTAAGAATTTGACTCCTACTGAGTTAAATTATACTGTTACTGAAAAGGAATTTCTAGCCGTTGTTCATGCTATAAACAAGTTTAGACACTATATAACCGGCTATGAAACCTTTGTCCACACTGATCACTCTGCCATTAGATACCTCATGAACAAACCAGTCACTAATGGTAGAGTTACAAGATGGCTTTTGCTTTTACAAGAATTCAACATAACTGTGTTAGATCGACCAGGTAAACAGAACACAGTAGCTGACTTCTTGTCTAGAATCCAAAACACTAATGAGGACTCTCCTGTAGAGGATAAATTTCCAGATGAGTATTTGTTTGCAGTAACTACCAAAAACCCTTGGTATGCTGATATTGCTAATTATTTAGTTACTGGAAAGTTACCTTTACATTTATTTCCTAATGAGAAAAGGAAAATCATTCAGGATAGTTCACATTATTCTTGGATTTCTAATGAATTGTTCAGAACAGGGCCAGATTTGATGATCAGAAGATGTGTACGGGAGGATGAGATGCCTGACATCCTTAAGGCATGTCATGACGAACCTTGTGGCGGACATTTTTCTGATAAGAGGACTGCCTATAAAATCCTTTCATCAGGATATTATTGGCCTTCTCTCTTTAAGGATGCGAAGCAATATGTTAAGAGGTGTGACAGTTGTCAGAGAATTGGGAGACCAACTCTTTCAAATGAAATGCCACTACAGCCACAGGTATGCATCGAACCTTTCGAGAAATGGGCTCTAGATTTTGTTGGACCAATTAATCCGCCATCCAAGCAAAATAGATATATACTGGTTTGTACTGATTATGTTACCAAGTGGGTAGAAGCTATAGCATTAACTTCTGCTACTGAAAATTCAGTTGTTCAATTTCTTTTCAAGGATATTTTCACTCGTTTTGGTGTCCCAAGAGAAATTGTAACAGATCAGGGAAGCCAATTTACATCAAGGATGATAGAGAAGCTGATGGAGGAATATAAGATCAAGCATAGAACATCTACTCCATACCATCCGCAAGCAAATGGTCAAGTAGAATCTACAAATAAAGTTCTTGAAAGCATCATCACAAAGACTGTTCATCTTCATAGAAGAGATTGGGCAGAAAGGCTTCCTGAAGCCTTATGGGCCTATAGAACTACATGGAGGAACACCACAGGACATTCTCCCTATGAACTTGTTTATGGGAAGGAAGTCCTGTTCCCCATTGAGTTCCAAATCAAGACCTTCAAGACAGCAGTTCAATTGGGGATGAGCTTATCAGAAGCCCAGAAGCACAGAATGGACCAGTTAAACGAACTAGATGAAATGAGACAAGATGCAATTCTAAGAACCGATCTAGTTCAGCACCAAAGAAGCAAATGGCATGATCGACATATCAAAGAAAAGAAGTTTCAAAAGGGTGATTGGGCACTCTTGTTTGATTCAAAATTTAAGGACTTCAAAGGAAAATTTCAAACTCATTGGCTTGGGCCATATGAGATTGATGAAGTCTTTAATAATGGAGCAGTTAGAGTGAAGACTATTGATGAACTTCAAACTCCCTTTATTGTGAATGGCCACAGGTTGAAAGTCTACCACAAGCCACTCTCAAAAGAGGAGTTTGTTAAGTTATTCCAAGGCGATTCTGAAATGAGGCTGGTTGAGAAGAATTCTTCTCCTCCATCAGCCTAATCTCTGTTTCTTTCAATTTCAATGAGAAAAAAAAAAAAAAAAAAAAAAAAGAGAAAAAGAAAAAAGAAAAGAAAAAATAAATAAATGTATGAGCCTGAAAACCAATCTCTGATTGGCAGTCTCATGCAGAAAACATGAGGTGAAAATCAGGGTCACCTGACACCTCATGTTTTCCAAAAAAAAAAAATTTCTCTCTCTCTTTCATCTCATTTCATTTATTCCATCTCACCATTTCCTTCCATCTCACCATCCTCACTTCACCTCACTGCTTTCCACCCACTCATTCATTCATTCATTCCATTTCATTTCATTAATAAAGTTTTTTTTTCAGGCAACTAAAGTATTTTATGCAGCTGGAAGACACCATTACAATTCCTGCAGCTATTTGGCAATTCTGCAGCCGTTTAGCCTTTCTGCAGCCTTCTGCACCTGCACAAGAAACACAGTCTGTTTGAAGAAAATATGTACAGTTCAAAATCATCAAAGATAAAGAGGAAAGAATCATGTGCTAGCAATAAAGTTAACAAAAGGTTAGTAGCAAATTATCAGAAGCCAAATCAAATGTGGATCTGAGGTATGTTTAAAATTTTAAACCTATAGTTATTTCATTACGCGGAGTTTTCTGGGTTATGTCTTGTTGGCCACTAATCGTAATGATTACCCATTTTCTTTTCCCATGCGACCACAAATCCACGAATCCTCCACGTCTACCAGTTCATAATACCCATGATTTTTGAAATCACATATGGCTGTTTCTGTCATTAAGGTCTCATACCCTAATGACGTAACCTACCGTATTACGTCTCTCAATTCTCATCCCGCAGCCATGTGTCAATCCACAGCCGAAATCAGAGAATATAGCTGTTCCATTCATCATTTCGAAACCCTCTGCGCTCATAACACTCCATTCCTCGCTATCATCTCCCTTATTCCGTTTCACTCACTACGATTACCTCCATAAACCATACTCTGTTTTTCCCTCTGCTGTATAGCCAGTAAACGTGTGATACAGTTGTATTACGACTGCTAGTCACCGTTTCACTGTGTTCACGCTGTTATCCACCACTTAACTCTGATTCAAGCCATGAATTCTCGGTGTCTGAGGCTGTTGATGCACCCATATATCCTCTGTTCCACAAAGTCTGAACAGGAACCGAGGAATTACTGTGTAAAGTCACGGAATTATTGTGTAAAGTCACCATCAAAGTCGTGTTTTAAACAGAGCTGAGGAGTCGATGGGAAAACTTTTAAGGGCTGAACCAGAAGGTTCGAAATTCTTGGAGGCATACCCTCAGGTTGAGGAGGCATTGCAAAAAGCCAATTGGCTACAGTGCATCAAGAAGTTTAAGGGCTACCACAAAGAAGTAACAAAAGCCTTTGCAAGGTCATTCAAGGATAAAGACAGTCAAGTAGAGGTGGGTGATTTAACATTTGCAGTCAGTGAAGGAAGCATAGCAAAGGCTACATCTCTTCCACAAACCGGTGAACGTTGGTTCAAAAACCGGGCAATCCAGGATCAACAATGGAAGCGGATTTTTAAAAACCCAGGTATGAATACAAGTGTTTTCACCAAAGGAATTCCTATCTCTCATGGTAAAGAAGAATGGAAAGTTCTACTGTTGTTAGTGCAAAAATTTTTCACGTGTGAAGGGAGATTTGGAGTATTGCACGTTTATCATGGTAAAATTATGCTGCAATTTCAAGGAGAACATGATATAAATCTTCCCTACTTTCTATTCCAAAGCCTTAGGAAAATGTGTTCCATGGCTCAACGGAATCCACGAAACATAGAAGCTTACCTCTGTCACCATAGTCTTGTTAAGTTATTGATAGAAGAACAATTAAAAGAAAAACAAGACACATGGGAGAAATTCCTTGTAAGGAATCATTTTGAAGAACCTGGAGAATCTTCTATACCTAGGAAAAGCAGAAGGAAGAGAAAAGAAAGTATCTCTGAGACTGTTCAAGGACAAACTATAGAGGAAATAGAAGTATATCATCCTGAACCTGAGATTGAACCTACTGAAGACAGTGCTCAAGAGATTATCTCAGAAACCCTCGCTGAACTTGCCAAAGAAGCTGCCAAAAAGAGAAGAGAAGATAAAAAGAAACAAAAACAAGACAAGGGAAAATCCGTAATTCAAGAAACTGATCAGACTCCAGAGCATTCTAATGATGAAGAAAGAGATAGCCAGCCCTTAGCACAAAGGTTAGCTAAACTCCATGAGAAAATTGCCCTCTCCAAGAAAGTAAAAGTACAAAAACCAAGGAAAAAGGCACAAAAAGAAACACAGAGTGCTGCCACTGTAAGAAGGAGTAGTAGATTGCAGAATAAAGGGAAAGCCACAAGGACACTCTTCGTTGATCTAAGCACACTTGAGAAGGGTGCTATAAAAACAGACCTTGAGGATAGTCCACAACGTGAGGCAGCTACTCCTCCAAGGGAGGACAGTCCGTTTCAACCGGAGTTTGAAATTGAAACTGAGCATGAATATAGTCCAAGGAAGTCACCAATTGTTGACCCAATTCAACAAGAGGTGTACAACTATTTTGAAACATTGGAGCAGAACACTGTTGGCCCAAGTAATGTCATACCTCATGAGCAGCAAATAGACTTACTCAAACAAGAGATCTATGAACTTGAGGTGCTAAACCGTCACATTAAACAGAGAAATGAAGAAATGAAGCAGCAAGCTGATATTGCCAAAGCAATCCAAGATAACACCTTTCTTCACATGAGCATGTGGCAGAAGAAACACAGCAGACTCAAGAAGAGATGTAGAAGGCTGAACAGAGCCTTAATCAATTTGAAATTCAGATGCATGTTCAAGAGACCAAAGGTTAATGTTTCCACACAAAGGAAGAGGAGGAGATTGGATGTCTTAGCTGAGGCATCCCAGCAGGTGGATTGAATTGTGTTTTCATTGCATGAGGACATGCAATACCCTCGGAGTGGGGGTATGTAGAGCCTCTATTCTACACCTACTTGTCTACCATTTTCCTCAGTTTTTCCTTATCTTTCCTTCACTTTTGCCTCATTTTCACCATAAAACCACCCAGATCATTATATTAGGTGTCATTAAGCATGATCAAGCAAGTTTTGCTAATGAATGACTATTTGTTTAGATTTTGACTTACTTGCAGGAATCCCGCAGCTATCTGACGATCCTGCAGCTATCTGAAGATCCTGCAGCCTTTTTGTTAAACGCAATGTTCCACGTGTCGGTTTGCCAGATGAGCCACATGGGCACTTAGGTATCAACGTGCTCGAGGTTCCTGTCCCATTTTTCCAGCCATCCACGTCATCTTTACCCATGGTCAAAGCTGGTCAAGTTACGGTCAACTCAAGGCTGTTTAACGGTGATTGTGAGCTGCTTGGTCACGTCATCTTAAACGGTGACTTGTCCACGTTCTACAGGTGGCAGGGGACATGATCCAACATGGGATTCATTACCCATGACGACAGAAGCATTAAACTCATCCACGCAGCCGTATGATGTGTCCAGGGACCATAAATACGCATGATTGTTTGTTGTTTTTCAGTTAATTAGCTGTACGAGTAGGCTATCTTAGAAACCTCTATAAATAGCTGCGTCTGCGTACGCTCATCAGACTTTTATTGGTTGTAATTTCTGAACTTGTGTTAAATTTAAGAGCGTTGTGAACTCTGTTTTTTTTAGTGCTATCCTAGCACTCTGTTTTGTACACTTTTTGTAAATGGAGGAATAGACATAGCACTGTTTTGAAGTTTCCAGATCTTTGAGTTTTCTTGTGGCTGAATGAATAGAGGGCCCCTGCTCATCTCAGCCTCTGTAAAGTATTTTATGTGCAGTATTTCTTTATTTTCTTATTCATTTCCTTAAGCATGTATAGTTTTATTTACTTGTTTTCCTTTCTTTCAAGCTGATCAGTGTTATTTCTTTGCAGGTTTCTTTTAGCCCGGGATTTATTTTTATGTGTGTGTGTTTGCTTTACAAACTAATGCTATTTGAAGTTGACAAATTCAAGTGCTGTTTTTGTTTTTATAGCTGATTTTTAATCTTATTTCTCAAAGAGCTGCTAACACATGAATGATCTTCATCATAAACTGTTAACTTTTAAGATCAGAATATCACTAACTTGCAGTCAGTTTTGAGTGCTTTTTGGACTATTCTTTCACTACTTTCTAACCATACTTTGCATAGTACATATGGCTGAAGTAGAGAGTTAGAAAGAGCAAAATATTACTACTAGTCTTTAAAGTAGAGTTTTGATTTTAAAGTGCTTCTTAGACTATTCTTTCACTACTTTCTAATCATACTTTGCATAGTACATATGGCTGAAGTAGAGAATTAGAAAGAGCAAACCATTATCATTAGTCTTTCAAGCAGATTTTTCTCACTTTTCTAATTCAACTTAAGCTACTTTCTATCCGTGCTTTACACAGTACATGTGCTTTGAAGCATCGAGTTAGAGAGAGATAATCTTTATTTTTGGGTTTTAAAAGTGACTTTCTTTTCTTTTATTAGCAGCAGCTTGAACGGTGTCTAGTGCCATTGGAAGTGGTCATTTGCTTTCAATTTTATTTCAAGTCATTTCAGTTCACTTATTCCTTTCAAGCATTTCCTTTCAAGCAAGTAGTTAGAGATCACTAAACACACACTTTCACTCATTTAGGATTCACTCTACACACACACCATCACTCACTTGTTTATAAATTATCACTCCATCTTAGGAACATAATTAACCACAACAACACCCCCAACGATAAGAAAAACTCTAAGAGGTTACTTAAGTACATATAGTACACCTTCGCTTCATCAGCTTACGAGCCCCGGGTTGACAATAAATACTAGCAATTTAGATAACACTAAATTGACTAAACACAATGACATTCACAAATAACAATATTCACAAATACACGATTATATGGAGGAAAACTAAAATAAATTTATTAAATATGAAGGGAGAATTACAACCCAGCTATTTGATCTAGCATCATCCTCCCAGCATCAAAGCCCTCTTCACCTTATGAAAAGAAAGATCACCAAAAAATACAATGCTCCTTCTCAAAGACAAACTATCAACACTTCCTTGCAAATTACAAAATTCCAACCTCTAGATCTCTCAGGTGAGGGATCCATTTATAGATGTGTGCAAGGGTGTGAGTCATCTTTGGGTTTTTTATTAGTTTCATTCCACTTGTTGTTCTTGGTTCCACTTGGAGATTTCTTGGATCTCTTACTCATCCTTGGGCAAATTCAGAGAGGCAAGTGTCATAAGAGAAGTTTCTAGAAGATTCCCTGAGCATCCACTTAACAAACTGCCTTGGACATTTGTCCATCCTTGCTCATCACACCCTACAGAAGGTCTCATCAGTATGCATCATACTTGGCTAGTGTAGCAGTTAGTATGCATCGCACCCTGACAGTGGAGCAGTTAGTATGATCATGTTTTGGCTAGTTCTTGATGGTTTTTCAGGTGGAACTTTTGGGAATGATGTAATTACTTGATCATGATCCTTTAAGGTATGAAACAACACTTTTAGGGGTTAAAGAGCCCTAGTTTATCGACATATAAGATTGGGGTTGCACTGCCCAAATATGTCTATAACACCACTGGAAATATGAATTTCCAATAATACACATCCTTTCCTGCTACTGTGCTTGGCCTGCATAGATGTAACCATCCTCACCGATGTAAGTTTCTTCTTATCCTGCAAGATTTTCTATTCTCCATCATCATGTAAGCAATTAATAGCATTATCGTAACAATCCACCTTAGTTCTATGAATGCATAACCAATCCATACCCAACGATATATTGTATGATCCCAATAGGAGCACATTTAGATGCGCTACTGTAGACATGTTGTTCAACTCAAACAAGCAAGATATTACCCAATGATGAACTCTTTTCTCAATACCTATAGCCAACTTCATTGACTAAGATTATGCATGCACATCTTTATTCAAACCACACTTATCCACTAGGTCAAGGCTGATATAACTATAGTTATATCCAGGGTCAATCGAAATAGAAACAACTTTATCACAAAGATTACCTTCCATATCGATAATATATGCCTAATAATCAACCTACCTATCATCCAACACATCATAAATCTGAGGAATACTCTATCCAACATCCCCCTATTTATGCCTCGTGAGCACTGTAAATATGTGGTCTACCGCCTTGATATTATGGACAATCTCTCTTACGATGATCCTTGCCATAAGTCCAACACTGTAAAGGCTTCCTACCATCACCCTTGTTCTACTTAGACTAAAATATTCATCCTCTGTCAGATGCATTGAACTTCTTATGTGGTGCTGCATTCTCCTTGTCATTTGTGTTATGTGGATTTCCTCTCTTCTTAACATGATTTCCTTTATTCTTCTCATTACGTTTCAAATCCTACTTATTCTCATATTTTCTCTTCAATTACTCATAATAGTGTTTCAACTTTCTTATGGATTCTTATAATGATATAGACTCATCAAATTCAATACTTTATTTGAATTATACCAAAAAAATATTGACGAATCTATGAATATTTTTTCTCTCCTCCTTCAGATAAGGCACATATCTCAACAACTCCAAGAACCTAATAGTATACACCTCATTGGTCATAGATACCATCTTCAAATCATAGAATTCCTTTGCCTTGTCATAATAGTATCTCTCAGATAAATACTTCTTCTTTAAGAGTCCCTCGAACTCATTCCAAGTCAATTCCTCTTCTGGAATGCCTCTGACATTCTTCACATATACCCACCAAATGTCTACCTTTCCCCTAAGGCCAAAAAAAGCTATCTTGGCTTTCATGTTCTTTGAGTAATCATGTAATCTAAAAATTTTATTCATCCCAAGTACCCATGCTTCAGCATCTTGTGACTTCTTCATTTCTCCATAAAATGTAGGAGGGTTTGCTTTCTTGAACTCCTCTAGAAAGTAATTCTTCTAACTCGTCCTATATGGATGGTGATAGTGATGATGAAGTTGTCTCTCTAAACCAGAACTAGAATGGAACCCACTGTATTTACCCCTCCTATTGGGTGTGTCAAAGAACCTACCATCTCTGACTATATCATCCCTATCAAACCTATATCATGCTTGAGACTTATTACCATATGCCTCATTAGTCCTCTCCTCTTATCCATGTCTGATCCTAAGTTGTCCCTGTTTCTACAAATTAACAAACTCTAAAGGATAACTGCATTAACCTCTGCTTGTTTCTCCTGTGCCCTAACAAGTATTTCTTGTGACTGAATGGTCTTGTCATAATTTGCCTTAAAACTCCTAATCTTGGCTTTCAAACTTCTCAATGTGTCTGTGATGTCAGGGGAGTACTCATCACCATGTTTCTCATCTAATCTGTAGGGAGAATAACATGAACTGTAGTCCACCATTTTTCTTGTCATATTTGATCCTATACTTTCTATAAGAATACCATGCAAGATAAACTAAATATAAACATAATAAACATACCTCAGTGAAGTTCACGAGAGTCTATCTTGTCTGCAAAATCAATCCATATTAGCACGATACATGTACATAATCATATCAATATATCGACATCATGCATGAAAATGGAAATTGCATACCATGAACTCATGCACAATAATCATAACCATAACAATACATGCATAACAAACATAGAGACACTAACACATATGCATGACAAACACTTTCCACCCATCCAATCCAAGTGTTGAACCAGAGAGCTTTGATACCTTTCTATCTAGTGTTCTACCTAGGTTCACTGGACTACCGGGGTAAACACGAGAGGAGGAAATACTATGAAATGACTCGACTTCCTAGGTTCCATTAAGGAAGTGGGGATGGTTTTGGAAAACAAACTGATAGCTCGACGCAACCTACATGGGCTATAAGTGACTCAGAGCCTGAATAACCACCTCAGGTGGCCAAAAGCTGAGTTGGACACCCTTTTTGTTGACATATGCTCCCATTCACATGCAAAAGACTATGAGCTATTGAATTTAACCCTCCAATCGCATGCATAAAACTTCCTCCAAGTGACTACAACATAGATTTCCAAGTTCGGAGGGTGCGGTTCTAGAATCTAAGCCACCTTTTTTGGGCTAGTCTCCAAACCACTGCCCAAAACTTGATAATACCTTCCATAACAATAAATTACATCAAGACAAGTACATTCATACCAAAATTATATCAAGGACTTGACCTAATCAAGCCTATCCATGATAATAATTTTGTCAAACATATGGCGAACATGCAATATATAGGTCATGAATGTATATTTAAACATAGGGGTCTGATACTTACCTGAGAATCATAAATAAGGTATCACTATATCTCATAATAACTTAATAACATATATTAGCTCATGCATTCATTAACTATTCATCAAAAAATCAAAACACATCAAGAGCCATGTACAATATACATCATATAACCAACATATAACCAGTAAACGAACAACATATACACCATGATAAAACAACCATCAAAGCCACATAATAACAAGTAAAATTGCTCATGAAAATACAAGAGGAAAAGAGCTCTTATTAAAATATTCAAAATCTAATCATGTTAGGGACCTCCACGTACTACCAGACCATAGATTGGGTTGAACCAATTGTCTCTCTCAGCCAAACAAGCCCGTGCCATATTCCAAGCATGAATGTGGTATATCCTGGAACAAACCACACAAAACTAGACTAATTATTCCAAAGGCCAAACCACCTTAACCCTCAACCAATGATTCCACCTCACGAATAGACATCACTAACACCAACCAGATCAGTCTCTACCCAAGTTATCCAGGGCTTTAGAGCGTTTGTCGCAACTGTGGCTTTAGGAACTAATATCTGAACCCATAACCTTCTAGGGCTCTAGAGTGTTTGTCCAACCAAGGCTCTAGGACTAGTAACTCAAACCACCAAGGGCTCCAAAGAATTTTTCCAACGAAGGCTCTAGGAATATTACCTCAACCCAAGCTATTCTAGGGATCCAGAGCATTTGTTCCAACCAACAACTCCAGGTACTAGTAACTCAACCCACAACCATAAGGAACTTGAGCTCTAATAAAAAACAACGAGTGGAAAAACCATAACACCATGGCTATCCAGGATATGGCAAGGCTAGGAAAAACCACTATCAATTTAGGAAACCCCCCATGCCAATGAAATATTATAACCAAATAACCACATGAATGTACCATACATGCCAAAAATAACAAGGAAATCATACATTCAACTCGATACCTGCAAGGTCATCCCATTCTAGCTGCTGATCCTGCTATTCCTTGCGCTCTACTACTTTTCCTTTGCCTTCTTTCTCCAAATCCAATAGAGTGCTCCAAGCATGCTCCAACAACGCTCCAAGATTTCTCTAAGTGTGCAAGAGTATGAGAGAGAGAGAGAATAGAATGAGAGTGGCAAACACTGAACTGACAAAATATGTGAATTGATCCTCATAATATTTTTATCATTAAGGTCTCTATTTTCTTAATTGCTCTATTTTTCCTTCAATTTCCTCCTCATGCTATTTTGTGACCTTTCACCTTCCTTATCTCCTATTTTCCATTATTTTCATAAATAAATTCCAATTAATGCCACTTTTCCTTTTCCAATTTCCATAACCATTTACTAATCACCAGTGATCCCCATCACTATGTTTTTCCCAACATTCAACTTGGAATACATGTTCCATGACCTTGGTTATTATTTTTATTTATCTACGTAGGAAATTAACCAGGGGATGTTACACTTTTCTTGTAATGGTTATGGTATGTGTTTGTGTTCACATGTATTGAAAGGGATGAACTATTTATTGTGCTTAATATATATGCTAATTGAAATGGTATGTCCTACTTTCTTTCATGATCATGTTTATTTGAAAACAATTTTTCATATCAATTAATGATTCTTTCCCTTTATGTGTGCCTTTATTAGAGTAGTGCTATCAATGTTCTTCTAAAGGCTCATGTTATTTACTTTGTCAGTGGAAGTATTTTATGCACACTATAATTATATATTTCACAAAGCTAAAATTACTTGCATGTCACAAAAGTGATATTTTCTCTCTCTTACGTTGTTTATCATCACCAAGGAATATCATAAACTCAACAAAATGGTAGCTGGGCCAACATTTTAGATGTGGCTTCTACTCCAAATGGTGTAGAGTCTAATTGGGACTTTATACTGAGGAGATACCCTAGTGTTGGTGGAATTTCCAATACTATCAATAGTATGACACAAGTTAAGTAAAAATAAAGGGATAATATTCCTTTTAAGGTCAACTAGAATAACTGTATATTATGTTCCATATTTTACCAAGAGAAAGAGTCAATACTTGAACAATAAACCAATGAGTAAGGGAATAGACTAGTTACAATAAATTTTTTAATTTGTAGAGGTGATGTAAGTTGCTTTTCTATTGTTAGAATATATAATTATGTGATAAGAGTGAATAATAACTTTTGGACTAACTTGGTGAATAAACAATTACATGATTGAACTTGAACATACCTTTACATTAAGGCCATGTAAATATATACTTAAAAACATGGTTGGTTGCATGAAAATATGTTTATGAATGTAAATAATATAGTTCTATCCATAAAAATTGACACACACACACACACACATATAGCTAGCTCGCGTCACAAAATGATCAGCACTACAACTTTAAACTTTTTCAATATTGATATGAGTAGTGTTGAACTTGCAACACATTGCTTATATCAATATTACATAGAATAACCTATAGATAGAAATTTGTTTCTATAACAACATAACCAAATTAGTATACAAACATAAATACATTTACATTAGTCTATGTTAAATTAGTAATAATTACACTATCTTCATACCCCAAATATTATTATCATGGCCTCATTTTCAAGGATTGTGTCTTTGGGAAATATATTTGTAACATACTTGGAAATTTCCTTCTTTATGTAGACATGTGAGACATTGGGGAACATCAAGAATGATCTTCATCCCAGAGTGCTAATCAATCAATGAGGGTGGTCAAATTCCATAAAGAATCTTGTTGAGGATTCCATGGTGAGGTTTCTCATCGACTAACATTTATTCATTTCCATCAATTATTCTTTGTGTGGCCACAATCACCCAAAACAATGATAATTTGCTCAATTGATCACAAACCTATATTATCCCATAATTCCATATTTGAAAAATATAACTATCCATTCCACATAAAATATATACTTGTTTAGTAGCAATAAGACAAGCCACAATGACATATTTTACTTTGTCTTCATCAATATTGATCCCTTGTTTCATAGAAGTTTCTTCATATGTGAAACAATACAATCTTGTAGGCGGTGTTGTGGAGTAATGATATTTTGGCAGCGTGAGGGGTTTAAGCTTAGAAGGAATGAAGGTAACCTAATGTTTAGTAATGGTATAGGGATGATACTATGTATTTATTGTTCTAGATATTCCCAATGATTTTAAGGGAAAGGAATGGCTTGATGTTGTGGGAGTGAAATGTGAGGACCCTTAACAAAAGTTCTAGCCTTAAAATGAAATCACAACCATCATAACCAACATTAAAATGAAATGAATACCAAAATACCCAAGAAAAAAATAACTTCCCTCCATTCAATGCTTTAGTTGATAATTGGTTCTACATGTGATGATCAAGCTGACAAAGAAATACCCTATATAATATTTTCAAAACTTGAGCTTAATCTAATTGTAGATTTGGGTTTTCAAGGGGCCAATCTACAAAGTCATTTATTGAATTTTTGGTTTGGCCCTTTTGATGACCCGAATCTATAATTGAGTTAAGGAAGGCCATTTTATAGAACATTAAATAAAAATTGTATAAGTTTGATGTGATAAATTGATTGAAAAGAATTGACTACAAATCTATTTAATTTTAAGCCAAATCAACATATAAGAAACCAAATGAATCCAAAATTTAATAAATAAAAATAATATTGTTGATCTATTCTTTCTTGAAATAACTATGTAGAGTGTTAGACATTTCCAACATTCGAGGGAATGCTCCAACCATCATCAGGGAAAAAAAACATTGAAAGAGCTTTGTTTGTCCCTAATTATGGGTGGATCATTCACTTGAAGCATAAGACATTTTCTATACTCTACAAAGTTATTCCTAGAAAAAAGAGACCAAAAATATGATTTCAAATTGTGAAAACTTGTGTCCTTAAAATAAAAATAATATTTGTTTAACTTCAAAAATTTAGTTTTGGAAAAGTTTATATGGAATGTAAACTATTTAAAAGTCAAACTAGATTAACTATGAATCGATTACACAATATAATAATCATTTATGTGGGATGCAAGAGAGAAATATTTGAATATTTAATATCATTTTATTTGATAAATATTAAAATAAATGATAAAAATATTATCTACTCAAAGTTAACAAAAAATGCAGATTGGTTTGTTATTATCTAATTTATATGTACCTAAATTTTTACATTAGAATAAATAATTCTTAAACTATGTAAGGAGACATAAAACAAAAAATATTGGCAGAAAAGGCTTTAGCCATCTTATCAATATATTCATTGAATGATATCAATATATAGTATATGGATGTAAACACCTCATGACAACAAGCTAACAAATCATCAATAAATAAGGATATCACTTTATTAGGGATAAGGATGACAACTCATAAAGAGGTGATCGAGGACTTTTTGATTATATAAGGACTCATTAGCTAATAATCTCTCCCTCAATCATAAGTTCAAATAACTATACCAACAAGGGAAAACGAACCAATGCATACACTAGTATCATTTCAATGTTCAACTTGATGCTTTGAACTAAGTTTCCATGAATATTTTCCTAAAAAATGAACAAATCTAAATGATGAGAATATGGAAAATTGCATTGTTTGAAAATGTGAGCTCCCATATATATGCAATTTGTCTACCCATATGAACTCCAATATCTAAGGATAGTGAATTTTGAGAACTAAAGGAAATTTAAGTCTAACTGTTTCTTGAAAATGTATAATACTTCAATAAATGACAAACAAAAATACTAAGTTTAATGATCATATACGTGAAAAAAATCCACAATATATCTCAAAAAATGATTAAAAAGTAGTGTGATTCAAGCACTTAATCATCAACTTATTGCATTTGATGATATCTTTGCAACTCGATGGCTATTGTTGTTGAAACTTGGAGTTTGACAATAACAATTAATATTCCCCATTTGTTAGATGAAAGGTGAGAAGTATGTTGAATGTATGCAATACTAATATTTGGAGGTGTTTTTTTTTTTTCTTCTATGTGGCTATTTCATCATTATATCTATTGCTTTTGGCTAACCACTAACCGTTTTGGCTCGATATCATGTATTTGTTGCTTTTAGTCGAAGACTAAATACTTTCGCTTAATTAATGTATATGGTCACTTTTTCTTGACTTCTAACCATTTTCATTTGATATGTACTCCCCTCCTTGAGGTGAAAGAGAGTACAACTTTCATTTAATTTTTGTACTTGATCCTCTTAAGGTGAAAGGGAGTATCATTTTGGAGTTGTGGATTCAATTTTCCACGTTTAGAATTGGGATCTAGTTATGCCAAAAATTATCATGTGTACTAATTTATTGAAAAATATATTTTTTGTAGTTTATTCGTGAAAATATGCCCTTACCTATGTTTGGAATTGAAGATAATACTTAACCAAAATATTTTCTTGTATGTCACTCTAAAGAACTAATCTAACAACAATGAACTATTTGCTTTTTAATTTTCTCTTCTTTTGACAATGTTTTTTGAAAAATGAGTTGGCCTCCCACAATGAAGACATGGGTGGAGATAAAAGCATTATACGAACAATATGGAAAACTTGATGACAATGTTGACACTTATCAATAATTCTCTTAATTGTACCTTCAACACTTCATTAACTTGTTAAATATTTGAATTTTTCCCCTTCAAAATTTGGAACAAAATCTAAAGTCACAAATTGAATTGATTGGGACTAGTCAAGAATATGAAATATAGTTCCTTTTTAATATCTTAGTCCATACTAAGTTTTATTCAATTGCAAATTTTCCTTACATTTGATAATGAATTTGAAATAGCACTCTATACTCATTGATCTTGAAAATTTTCTTTTGTAACTTCAAAATGATTTAATCAAGTTTACATTAACCTATAGTGATTTGGTTATCATACTATGCTTTGGCATCATTTTCTTGTGATTCATCTTAAAAAACTTGTCTTCATCATTCACTTTTGATGAATGATTCTATCCATATCTAGTTAAAGAATCACTAATTATATCTTATGTTTCATTTGTATCACTACTTGCATTAGCCATCTGTGTCACAAGTTGCATATTGACTACTGAATTGTCTTTCATCATATTTGTAATCTGTATTTTTAACATCTCGTACAACATTTCATTTAATTTTTATTTAAGTGATTTTATTTATTTATTCTTCATAATCACTTGATTGTAAAGATCAATAATCCAATAGTTTAAATTGTGTAAGGAAACATGTAGTTCTTTAATTTCTTGATTGGAATTTTGCAAATGCTTTCCTCTACACATATGAATATGCAATTATATCATGCTTTCTTGTACATACTCACTTGATTTTGTTTCTAAGCTTTGGATGTTCAGTATTACAGATCATACACCTCAAAGTGTTCTTTTAAAAAAGTTAGACTATGAGGAAAATGACCTCTCAATTTTATTTAGTTCTTTTGATAATTTTCACAATTGATTTGTGATTTTTAAAGGGTTTGAAACTCAATCCTTTTTACAATTCAATGAATAACCCTTATGATTAAATTTCAATGAATCAACAAACTATTTACATAAAAATAAACTTAAAATCAAGCATGGAGACCAATTAACACAAAATTTACCAAACAAATCAATTGTAACTAATTACGATTATAAATATTTTGATAATGGTTGAGAAGTATAGAGGAAACATCAACCCTTAATTATACAATTACATGATATTACTGTTGGATAATTTACCTTGTCTCGATGGCTAGTGGCTACAAGTGTGTTGGCATTGATGTCAACAATCATGCTGGGAGATGTGTTGGACAGTTGACATTGTACAACTATTGGCAAGAGTGTTGGCATTGATGTCAACCATATATCATTGATGTTTGTGGCAACAAATGTTGGCTTTGATGTTCCCAAGCCTAGCTGTGATGGTAATTGGGCTAATTTTATGTGCTTGACATTTCAAGCTAAGGGGGCATCCCATGGTTTCTACAGTGCTATGTAGAGAATCAACATAGTAGTAGGCTATTAGAGAAGCCATAAAAATATTACTATGATGGTTGGGAGTCCTAGACTTTGGAGGAGGTTCTTCCTCAAGAGATTAACTCAGATACTCTTGGAGTTGGCACAGTTGGTTAGTTATTTGACATATCTCTATAGTATGTGGAACCTTGAAAAATGCCTCTGAAGCGAAGGTTCTAGGTAGAAGAAGAAGAGCTAAGGAAAAAATAATGGAAGAGATATTATAGCCATTTTTTAGGTATTAGATGGGCTCAAAGCCTACATTATAACTTCTCTAGTGGAAAGTTCTCTAAAAGAGATTTTCAACAGCATGTGGAAGTCCATGAACGGGTCTCATAATTAAAAGTTATTGACCGTCGAAGTTAGTCCTAAGATAGGACACATGAAAACATATTAGGACCTTGGGAGGAGAAAATATTAGAGGTTAGAGTCTCTAGGGTTTTAAATTGTAGGCATATAAAAACCTCAGAGTAGATGAAGTAGGTAGGCATATCAAAACCTGTGTAGTATGTTTAAAATAAATCAGAAAAGAGAAGCCAAAAATTAGAGCTGATTTTCGGAATAATGGGGTCATCAGAACCTCAGAGCATAGGGCCATCAGAACATCAGAGGATGGAGTAGATGGTACATCAGAACCTCAAAGCAGAGGGCATATCAGAAGGCTCAGAACATTAGAGGAAGGAATATCAGAGGTTGGAACCTCGTAAATTCTTAATGATTGTAATTTTTTGAAAGCCCCGAGGTTTGTGAAGGTGAGAATTACAAAGGAATTCAGTGAAAAGCCAAGGACCAAGAGGGCCCTTTCTCTCTCCTCCGATAAGACACATGGCAGAGGTTGATTAGTCCTAATGAGATGCAGTGGAAAATAACATCAGCATGACATGGAAGTACGGAGGACACACGGTAGCCATATTCAGTATTTTGGATGGCCTAATGGGGAAAATCCCGATGACACTTGTCACAACTAAGGAGATGCCATGTGGAGTTTATGACATCAACATGATGTCATCTTAGAGTTCAACACTTCAGAGGTTGGAGTTTTCGTAGTGCCTGCCTAATTTCTTATAGAAAAGCTCTGATCTGATGAAGGAGCTCTGATGTGGAATGACGCTTGGTCGTGAGAGATCCAAAAGGACCAAGGATGCAGAGAAGGCCTAAGCACCTATGGGATGATGCATGGAAAGTAAAATTTAGAGTTTGGAATTCTGGGGACCCCTCTAATTGAATTATTAGAAATCTCTGATATGCAGGAGCTCCAAAGTGTTGGGGCTTGGTCAAGGAAACCCAAAAGAACCAAGGGCAGAAGAGAAAATACAAAGGGAGATTGGCCCTATTGAGCCTCCAAAATGTCTTCAAAATGTCATACATTTTTACCTTCATTGCCTCTGTTGCACTCACATTTTACAAATCTATAACCTTACATAACCTCTATTTTCATGTTCATATGTTGTCACATTAGTATTTTCCAAAGTTATTAGTTTCAAGTATTTAGAGTAGATTTATGATTAAAAGTTAGAAAAATAAATAGATTTACTTATACCTAAAGGTGGAACATGTTTGGTGACATGTGTAGCTGATTTGGAAGCTTCCAAGACACTCTTATGTGGCCTCAAAGGTTCAATTTCAAATTCTCTTCAAGATTGAAAGAATATTTGGGAGGAGTCAAACATATCTCATGGGAGAAAATATCTCAGTAAAGGATTATTCAAAGAGATTTGGGGAGATAATCATTCAAGCCCATTTCAAGGAGAAGATCATGAGGATATGGATATCTCATCCAAGATTTGTGTGAGGATTTGAAGGGATCATATTTTGTAATTATGGAAATTGACTGAGAGAAAAGTGGAGTTGTATTTATGAGTTTCTCATCTCCTTTTCAAAGAAACTCATGTATAAATATGAGTGCTCTCTCTCTATTTAGAGATCATATTTGATAGGAGAGGAATGCAATGCTAGGTTATGTTATGTTATGGTTGGAAAGGATTGTAATTCATTGTGATGTAATAGATTGAGATTTATTTATTGTGAATGTGAGCTCACATGTGTTTGTTTTTTATATTTTTCATTTTGTTTCTTTTCATGTATTGTTTTTCTTTTATGCAATTTCATATTTCTATATTAATTTAATTTGTGCAATTCAATTTCAGTTGTGTGCTTCAATTTCAAACATTAGATTAGGTTAACTTGGTTTCAATTCTGCATATATTGTGCATGTGACTCGTAAGTCTACAAAATCCTTGGGCTGGCAATTAATGATTAGGAAATTATTAAATGACAATACTTTCACCCAACATGCCCCTAGTAGGAAGATAAGGTATTAGCACCTAGAAGCTAAGTAAATGGTTACAACGCCTAGTCCCATGGAGGAAAAACATGAAAGAGCCTACCAAAGGAGTTTGGAACCTCATGATCTCGTAACATCATTTGAAGAAAAGTTACAGGATATGATGGCTCCAATATTGAAACACCCAATTTGTATATCAGTGGTCATAGGAAATTGTCATATAAAAGAAAAAAGGACTAAGGGATAAGCTCTAATGGGCTAAAGGCATCGACATTGTGAGATATCGTAACTTTTTTTAATAAAAGTTACGATGGGTGGATCTTCAAGACAACACTGAGTGTATGTGGATGGATGAGTCGGAAATTGAATAAATGAGTGCAAGGGAGATTGTTTTGTCAAGATAGAAAGGACCATGATTTTGCAGGGAAGAGTGTTGGGCCTGCCTTAAGCTGAAGAAAGCTACCTCTGATCTTCCTATGCACGTCTCAAAATTAAATGAAGAATAAAGAAGCCATGATGAAGTACATTCAAGCTTTGTGAAGCCATGAATAAGCATGGAGAGCATCGAGGATAGGATATTTGTTCATAGAGAGGACAATGAATTGTTGGAGTGTGCAGGTGGATTGAGAATTAATTCTCAGTACGAAGAAACACGTAGGTTCCCATTCATAGTGGTTATTACAACAGAAGTGGCCAAGTCAGACACTAAAGTAGGATGGAGATCCATGCAAAGGTACACTCAAGAAGTGTGGATATAGGACAACAGAGTCACCATCAACTAATTGCAGTAGAGGAACACAACAAAGAAACATTGTTAAGCAAAATGGGGGAAAGAAACATTGTAGTATGTGATCTGTGTGGAGAGCTCTGTGTGAGTGTGCACTGTTGCGTGTGAGTCCAAGTGATCCTATTCAGCAGAGAAAGGTTACAGAGTGCCTTTGCAGAGGAAATATCCTGAGAGAGTCAGTGCAACTGTGAGAAAGGGTGAAGGTTCCTATGCAAATGAAGAAGGCTGAGAGTTGATTGTATGTGGTTAAAGAGAAGAGTGCAAAGAGGGATGCATGGGTTGTGTTCCTTGGTGAATGATGTGAGTTGAACAATGGGTTGCTACAGAGAATACAAAGGGATGAGAATTGAGAGTGCTGCATGGGCCAAGGGTTGAATAGAACATAACTGATATTAGGGGGAGTGACTGCCAATGACAGTGAACATTGAGTTCCTATTTGAGTGTGGGTTGGAGCTTGCACACAGGAAGTTGGTGCTTCCATATCTAGTGGGTGCTTGAGAAGGCTTGGGGGTTGGTGCCTCCTATAAGTTGGTGCCTTCATAAATCCAAGGAGCTGCAATTCGGTGCTTGCAACAATTTTGTGAAGTTGGTGCTTCTCGTAAGCTAGACAAGTGTTTACAAAAGGAAGGAGTTGGTGCTTCATGCTAGTGAATGCTAGAAAACAATCAAAGGGAGGTGGTGCTTCCTGTGAGTGGTGGTTCACATAATACATTGATGTAATAGAGTAGGTGCTCTCATTTTACATCAATAACAATAAAAAAATTTGGTGGATTTTTCTCGAAAGGGTTTCTACTTAATCCAAGATCTTTTGCTTATAGAAGTATTAAAGAATTACATAGATAAATTGCAGCTTAACCATAAAAATTTAATTTGCACATGAGAGAAGAGGAGAAACACGTATGAAAAGAAGACAAGAGGATTGGTAATGGAGTTTGTCCCTTTTGGACTACGTCTCCAAGCCCTGCTCGATCAATGGGGAGGCCTTCATTCATTAAGTGGCATGAGAAAGAAGTACAATCAACATTTACAAAAAGGAGTCTTATACCTCCAATATGGAAAATGGATGAAACATGGAGAGATCTATTGTAGAAGCTCGCATCACCAGTGTGTTCCTGTCACCGAGAGGTGCAAAAGCGATACAAAACTTGCCCAATTTTGACACTGGACCAAAATTGACCCTCTGGAAAATTGTGCTCAGGCAAGGTTCCACCCCTACCATAGGCCTACTCAAGGTTCCACCTCCTCTGTCTCGAAATCTGTGTTGCACTCTGCCTACTTGGATGCACTGTGTAGAAAGGTTTATATAAAATTATGTCGGTAGACTTCCCAACAAAGGTTGTTTGGTGCATTGGCAATTAAGGAAAATGGTTGAGGAGGGGTCGGGGGATCAAATCCCACCCCTCTCATTTTAATACAACATAGTTTGAAAATTGACTATTTTGGGTAGCGGGTCCACTGGTTCGGTGGCCCACTCCTCCTATTCCACCACTGTCTACACTAGTGTGGAGTGGAGTGTAGGGGTGGTGGGGTTGACAACCCACCCCCCAACACTTATATGATATATATGATGGAAGTTTCGAGGGCGGCGGGGTCATGGCCACTTGCCCCTTTTTTAATATGAAAATGTTGTGGTGGTTCCGGGGGCAGCGGGGTCATGGCCGCCCACCCCTCTTTTAAGGTTAAATTTTTGTTGTGGTTCCACTAGGGGCAGTGGGGGTCATGGCTTGCTGCTCCCTTTTTTAAATAAATTTTATTAGTCCACTTTAAAAATTTTCTAGAACCGTAGGGGATATTAGGCAAATTAACAGACCCACAATTTCACCCAGAAAAATGTCTTGATTCCAGTGCCGGATTCTTGCCAAATTGCGCCCTCCTTAAGCCTGCCACATGGGTAAGTCAACCCAGAAATTTGATTGCTTCTATATTCTCCATACATACTCGGATTGGAGTTCCACTCACACTGTTTGAATCAGGGTGACCAACACTTCGATCTGATGTCAAGTTAATCAACTTTCTGTCACTTTGAATTTTTGAGCTTTTTACCATGCCACTGGTATCTGGAGATCCTCCTGGATCACCACGTAAAACCTTGTGTCTCATGTGTATGATGCTCATGGTGTGTGCTTGTATGTTGATTTCATATTGCTTCCACATGATATGTTGTTGTTGGTTATATGGATGGTTTCCAAGTTTAAACAAGAAAAGTAAATTCACATAAAAAGTTAAAAATTAGCCTTAATAATGATTCATCTCCCTCTCAGTATTAACATTGTTTCCAACAAATGGTATCAGATTCTGGTTCCTTCAGGAATAGTGTAATCTCTAGAAGGTAGATCAAAGGGAAATAATAGCTAATGAAAATTGGCTAAAAATAGAAGGAGTTCCATTTTTAAATGGATCAGAGTACAAGCTCTAGAATATTAGAATGGAGGCCTATTTAATGGTAGTCAATGAAGACATTTGGTTGTTTGTGATATGTTGAGAGAGGAATGAGTGCAGTACATAATCCAAGGAGATAATCATGAAAGGGTTTTCTAAGCCAGATGTTGAGAAAGTAAGGCATTGCAAGACAATGAGGGAAATGTTGGACACACTGCAATATCTGTATGAAGGAGATAGCCATGTGGCTCAAGAATTGGCTAAGGAACCCTGATGCTCAAGTAGTGAACTAGAACATGTAGCTGTTGGTGATAAGAAGAGAAGGAAGGAAAAGGAGAAGGCATCTGAAAGGAAAGATGCTCAAAATATTGAAGATATTTCTTCCTGTGAGAATATTACTAATCTTCACTCGAAGAATGGGGAAGAAGAAGACTTGGATGAGAGGCCATGCAACTCTAAAGGTAAACTATTTGTTTTTGATAATTGTAAAGAGATATGTCATTTAGGCACTAGATGTACAATTTTTTTTTTTTAGGATAAGATAATCATACATCTAGTTGTTGTGAAGAGAGATCTACATTTGTAGTAGTAGAAAATGAGAATACCATAGAGGAAGGAGAGAGATCTCAGGTGTGCTCATTCGTACGAGAAAATAAGAGTACTCCTAGTAGTGATGAAAAATGGATACCCATTAGACCTGTGGAAGACTCCATGGACACAAACATGGGTTTAGATCTCTGTGGTGACCCAACTAGCACCTCTGATAGTGAAGAGAAGGATTTTAATGAAAGGATATATTTTAGAAAGAAATTGATCTCTACTCTAAAGGAGATCAAGGACTAATCAGAGGAAAATATCAAGCAAGAGGAGAAAATGAAAATTTTTCAGCTTGAGAATGAAAAATTGAAAAAATCAATATTAAATCTTAATGCTCAACAAGAAGAGGCTAGTAGGATGAGTGGCATATTGACCAATTAGCTGAGTGAGAAGGAAGCTTTCTGTAAGAGACTACAAGTTAAAGTAGTCTAATTGAGATATGACTTAGAAAATTCAAATAAAGATTTGTCTCAATATCTTAATATTGAGGAGAGAAAGAAAGTCTTAGATGAGATGTTGACAAGAAAATATCCCCTCTCATCAAGGCTAGTTTGAGTTTCAAACAAAAACCAAGATCCAAGATTGTGAAGGCTAAAGCGTTAACTATCCAAGTAAGGGTAGTTGAAGGTTCCAACAACAAGAAAATAAAAGGCAGTAACAAAATGCTAAGTAATAGAAGATATCTAAGTGTTTGAAAGTAAAAGTGTAAGGAAATGATGCAAATTGTCATGGAAGGCACCTGAAGAACTAGCATAGGTACTTTCCTCCTCAAGGAAAAATCCCTCAAAGAAAAGGTATCTTCAATCCTCAAAAGTCATTTTTTGGATATATTTTTCTTGCAATAATTTTTGACATAAATCCATGAATTGTAAATGGCATGCAATAAAACAAGAGTTGTTGGGTAGAAAAAACAGAAGAATGCATAAAGAGGTTAGGAGAAGGCATGTTGGAAGCAATAGGATTTTTGAAAAGAGTGCTTCCAAGAATAGTAACTCCTCTGTCCCATTCTTAAGCAAAATCAAATGCTTCAGTTGTGGAAATATAGGTCACAAGAGAGCAAGCTACAGATATGAGATGAAATGGCATGCTTCTTAGCATATGCGTGCAAATGTAGTAGCTTAGGATTTGAAGACAAGAAGAAAAAAATAGAGTTGAGAAATACCAGTTTGTCTCCAGTGCTTTGTGTCAAAAGAGAAAGTTGAAAAGAGGAGAAAGAAATTAGAAGAATGATCCTCCTACTCTTGTATTAAACCCAACTGTAAGGAAAAAGGTAGCAAGAATACTTGTGTGAAGAAAGAGGAGTTGAATGGAAAATTCCTCTAGCTTTGTACAGTCAAGAGAAGGCCCAAACATGGGCAAAGAAGAAGCTAGATGGTAATTCTTCTGTCAAGAATCAACCATTGAAGGTTTGGAAGAAGAATGTGGATGATATACTTAGGGGGAGTAGATCCTCTATTTCTCTTTAGTAAAGGAAGAGAATGGCCTCAAGGGAGGTCGAATAAGTTAGATGCAGGAAGCTGGAAGGAAAAGAAATAAAATTACATCGATTTTTGAAGGCATGATAGAATCTTCTTGCTGATTACGGTAATGCATGTGTTTATTTCAAATGTATCAGCATTAAAAGAGACAGGAGTAGTGCAACCAACATGAAGAGCACACAACAACATCTTATGTTGTGAGAGAAGAAGATGAGTTGTAGTAGAAGTGTGGAATGACAAGAGGCCCATAGTTAAGTCAGGTCAACAGGATCAATCCCCCTGCAGAAGCAAGGAAGCAATGTAGGAGATCAAAGATTATTGGCTTAGGGGGAGATGCTTTGATAGCATTAGTAGGCAACAATTGTCAGCCTCAGGAAGAAATATTGCTGGTAAATGAAAGGTTTGTTACTTGGGTGGAATACCCTTATCTCATTTAAGTTGTGAATTTGATTTTTCCCAGTAGTCTTGTGTTGATAAAGCATAATGGGTATAAGCTTTCATGTCCCTTAGTCTTCAATTGGTATCGCTATGACAATTGATGGTTTGGGTTCGTATGGAGTAGCCTTTGTGTGTATGTGGACATTTCTTTTTGAGAAAGAGCTATAAGAGGTTTCCTTGTACAACATCCAATTTGTATCTATTTCTTAGCACATTTTGTATTGTTTAAGCAACACTCCAGGTTTTGAGGCATGATCTCAGGGAGAGAAGTGATTGAAGATGCTCAAAGAGAAGTAAACACAGTATCAAAAGTAGTAGAAATGGTGAAGAGAAAGCTAAAATGCAACACTAATGATTGGTATTTGTAACAAAAAAAATACCATGATTAGTTTAATTGGTATCAATTTCCTTTTAACTGATAGAAAAGATGCATTGGCAAGAGAGTATTCAACCAACAACCATAAGGTGTCAACACTGGAGGTTTTATAAAAATGCATTCAAATCAAAGGAAATATTTGTTTAAGGGATAATATAACATATGTCTAGTTTTTAAAGGAGTAGTGATCAATCCTTGAAGAAAAGTCTGCAGAGCAGAATGCACATCAACAACTAGACTCTTGTCATTAACAATCGAGGATTGTGTGGGAAGAAAAATGTAGCTTGTAGCCATTTTCCATTGATGTCAAAGGGGGAGAGATTTATTGGAGAAGCTATAATGGCCCATGCAGAGGAGAGAAATCCATTGGTAGCTCATGCAAGAGAAGTGTGTAAGAAACATGAGGATTGGCCATTAAAGTAGAGAAGTGATGAGGTAGCAAGTGTTGCCATTAATGCCAAATGGGTAGATCGTTGGACAATTGGCATTTTTTGGATGGCTAGTGGCCGCAAGTGTGTTGGCATTGATGTCAAAAATCATGTTGGGAGATGTGTTGCGCAGCTACAATTGTCCAACTATTGGCAAGAGTGTTGGCATTGATGTCAACCAAATAGCATGGATGTTTGTGGTAGCAGATGTTGGCTTTGATGTTCCTTAGCCTAGTTGTGATGGTAATTGGGCTAGTTTGATGTGCTTGATGCATCAAGCTTAGGGGGATTTCCATGGTTGCTATAGTTCTCTGTATATAATCATCATAGTAACAAGCTTATTCAAGAAGCCATAAAAAGATGACTATGATGGTTGGGAGTCCTATACTTTGGAGGAGGTTATGCCTCAAGAGATCAACCAAGATACTCTTGGACTTGGTGTTGGGTGTAGGAATTACACTTAAGTAAACTCCTTAACACTTAAATTGTCAACCCGGAGGATTTGTTTTCTTAGAGATGAAGCACAGGCAATGCCAGAGATGGTATGAATATTTCTAATATCAACTCCTACTTTCTTTAAAGGAAAAATTTTAGAATCAAACTATAGAGGAAAAAGGCAACTCGAACCATCAAAATAATCCAAGGGTGGAACAAGAAGAAACGTACTTGAAAAACAGATTCAGAAATAAAAGAAGGCAATTACTCTAGCTGACTATTGATTAACTACCGAGAATGGTTTTCTTTAGCAAAGACACCATATCAGTCTTCAACAGATGGGTCCCTTCAAACCTACTTATGTAAAGATGTCCTTCTCACAGGTATCGATCTTGCACTAGTGCAGTCTGCTTGCACTAGTGCAGGAACATCAATTTATGCAGAAGGTGTAAAGTAATGTCTTGTACTAAAAGTGTTTTTCTTCATGCAAGGGATTTGAACTTTCTCAAGTCCAAAGCACTCAGATATAGTACCAAGAAACTGGTTCTTGTACCTGATCAGAGCTTCGTACACTTTAAATTTTTAATTCTTGAAATCAATGCTTAATTACTGCAAGTGTTATGAAACCAGATTGCATATCAAAAAGATGAATGTCTGAAAAAGTGAAGAAACAATATTTTCAAGATATCCTGTTATGGAATGTTAATGAAAACAAGAAAGCTGTTAGAAGTAAACTAAAGAGGCTTACTACATCACACTATCTAGCACTGGTGCAAGAACAGTTCTCCTGCTCGGACCAGGGGAAAACCAAACCAATTGTACAGAAAGTGAATAGCACACCAACGTGTGATGAGCCCCAAAAATGTACAATTATTTGGGCTCATTCAACCTCCTAATTTGGCTTAGTCCACCATTCTCATTTGTTTATTGCATGTTTTTGATTATTTTTATGTTAATAGAGTGAATTTGGTTAGTCATTATGCCAACAAGTCTAATGGGTGCTTTGTGTAGCCTTGTTGGTCAACTTGGAGACAAAATTGAAGGTCTTAATGAGCACTTGGCAGCCAAATTCGTGGGAGAACAAGCTAGAGGATTTGTAGGAAGGTGTCCCCCTCATTTATAAACCCTTACCTCGAATTCTCCACCATCAGCTCGGAGTTCAAAGGCCACCAAATCAATGAGCTCAAGGGCAGCCAAGCAAGTCAAGTTGGACTGCTGTTAACTACAAGTCTTGGGCAGCCAAGTCCCTAACTTTTAGGAGGACTGTTGGGTCCTCAAATTGTATAAATAAGAAGGCTTGGGGCCTCATTTTGGTTAGCTAGTTGGTAGTCATTTTTGGTAGCTAGTAGTTAGTCATTTCGTAGCAGCTAGTTAGTCAATTTGGTTTTCGCTCTTTGTAAGCCAGTTTTGGCATGACATTAGACTTTTGATTATGAATAAAAGCAAGCAGTTTTGGATCAGATTTTGAGTTTTTAAAGGAGCCTAAAGCTCTCGGGGTTGGGCCCAACCTGAGAGCTCAAGCCTCCTTCCTTTGTATCAATATTGTTCCTTTCGCATTTCGTTTCCATTTCCCTTTACATGCATTCGAGTATAGCTGCTGATTTAGATTTCCTGTAGTAGTCAAACAGATTGGTTTTATCAGTTAGAATTGCTGTAGTTGTTTGGAAGTAGGCTGAGGCATTACTTAGATCCATTCATGCACTTTTATGTTTAGCATTACTTCTTCATTCCACTGCCATGCATGAGTTTCCTTCACAATTTATATTGCTGTTCATTGATTTTATGTCACAGGTAGCTCAGGTTGAAGCATTCTCGTTTTGGTGACACTCATAAACAATTTGTTTCATCTACACTGCTTTCTCTCGTTTCATCACTTCATCCTCCACCTTGATCACACCTGCAAACACATCTTTGACCTCTGCTCCGCTCTGATATCTCCCAAAGTCTTTCATTCCTCACGTGATTCCATCCTCTAGCCCTTTTGTTGACCTAGCCCTCTATCTTCCAACCTACTCCCTACACTCACTCCCTATCCCATTCTTCCACTTCTGAGCCATCACCAGCCTTATTCCTACCTTACACATCTCCCCCTACCATTCCATCACTCCTCCATCACTTCAAACACTCACGGTAGGTCATCCTGTAGCCGTTTGTAGACATCCTGTAGAAACCAGAGTATCCTGTAGGATCCCCTGCAGACATCCTGTAGGAGGCCACTCACTCGGTTGCTGAGCTTCTGAACGTGAGGAACCTCTGTGGATGGATGCTAAGGATCACTAGGGACCTCTCCTAGCCTCCCCAACCTTTCCCACGCTTTCCTTCCTTCTTCATCCCATCTGCACAACCAAACCCTAGTTAGCACAAAATCACAATCATTCCACACACTTAAAGAAAAAATACAAAAACATGTCTTTCATGATGCAAGTAGCTTAGATCCATGCATTTGCACTTATTAGAGGTAATGACAGCATTAGTAGAAGTTGCATTCACATTCTTTGCATTATAGAGGTTAGACTAGTTAAATTAGGGTTTCCTAGGTTTACATGCTTTGATTTGCTTTCAGTCATTTTTGTCAACTAGAGTAGCTTTCCTATGAGATTAGCTTTCGTCCATCAATTAGCAAGCTTCTTCTGAGAGCCTATAGAAGTTGGCTTGAGCCCTAGTGGACTTGTGCCAGCTGACCAAGTGACAGCTGCGACAAGAGCTAGTACTTGTGCATATAGCACCGCCGCTTCCAAGTTTGTACGAACTACCGGGTTGATAAAATTAAGAGACAGGAAGCCCCAAGAGTTGTAGCATTATTGCTACAATACTGGAGCTCACCATCTTTTTGGCGCCGTTGCCGGGGAAGCGGCAGAGTATTGGTGATTGTTGCTATTCCTTCTATTTTTACTTCATCCTTCTGCTAAGTAGTTTATTCATTTCCATTATGCAATTTCATTTATTGCAAAGTAGATTAGCATTTCTTGCTTTCATAGATTAGCATTTC